>NW_017551372.1:2469243-2569167 GCF_001854935.1 Bemisia tabaci
TGGCCCCCCAGAAAAACGGGATCCTCCATTCCTCCCCCCCCCCCCCCGCTCTCTTCACCACGAGAGGTGGTCCCATGGCCCCTCCAGAGAAATTTCCTAGCTACGTCCCTGGACTGGCATAAAAAGAGTGCAACTGCAACTAGTTTTCTAGTTGCAGTTTTCTATAAATAAATTGCATTTTGCAAAAAGGAACCGGGAGAATTGCAATGTTGCTAAGATTGAGCAACTTCTTTTGTCTTGGGAAAAAACCTTATTATCCATTAACAGTCTTTATTTTACTCGCTAAAAACTGTAAATTTAAGGCAAAAATTACCCTATAAATTTCTTATTTTTCCATGGTTCCAGTAATATCATTGCAAGGATGAAAATGCACAGTCTTAGCATAATTGCAAGTCTTCTGGGTCCTTTTCGCAAAATGCAATCCAAATAGACCACATTTTTGCATTTATAGCCCATGCGTGAAAACACTCATGTGTATGGGGAAACTAATGGTACATACGGCCATGCTAAGGAAGAACGCCAAATGAACATTCGAGAGTTGCCAAATTTCCCCAGATAAAACACGTATTTCTGAGGAAAGCTATGCATATTTTTCCTTGATATTTTCAGATGTTTGAGATTGAATTGGCGAAAAAGTTGTCTGAAAAATTCAATGAAAAATATTTGCAATTTTCCCAATAAATTCGTATTTAATCGAAGCAAATTTGGCTACGCCCGAAGGCACATACGGCATTCTTACTTAGTGCGGCAGCATAGCGGTAGGGCTACCGTTCTGGCGACCGTGGCCGTTGCCCACCTTGCAGAGAAGGAGAAGGTGCTTTTCTACAAGGGGCGAGAATGCAGAAATGAAAGGAGAGGAACAGGAACCGAGACAAAAGGAACCGTGAAAGAACTTGCGACGGCGATAAAAGGTTGAACAAAAATCTATTAATTCTGTTCCCCATCCCAAAGCCTTTGACCTACTGCCCGAATGACTTACTGCTCGTGGGAGCGGTCAATGGAACCCAAAGGATTACGATGTGTATTCGCGTTCTGGTTGGAGCGAATGAAAGAAACTACGTAGCTTTAGTCTGCCCTGAAGCACACGATCCTTAATAATTGGCTGTCTATGCTTGAATATAAAGAGTACAGGCCGGAAGTTAATGTGAGACTGAGGCGTTGACTTTACAGTCAAGAGTAAAGTTGATTTGAGGTGTTTCAATCTAGGCGGAAAAACTTCATTCAAGCGTTCGTAATTTCATTTAATGGTTGATCTTAATTCTGTGCATTTAAAGACAAATTGTTTTCATCTTTCAAGGTATGAATAGCATAAAAAGGTATTTTTCAGGACTTCTTCGAGATGTTTCTGAGTAAAATTAGACTGTGGCATAAAATTGTCTCCTAGTGGCACAAAAGATGCTTAATTTTAGCTGTATAAAAACGGGTATAATTCATAACCTAGAGAAAAATTGAGTAAGGTGACCATACGGTATATTAAAATGAAGTAAAAAGTCATATTTTCTCATCGCGTTGAGACGCTTGAGTGATATTATTTAAAATTAAAAACCGCGGGAGAAAGAACTACGATGTAATGACAAAATACTCTTGACACTAGAAATTATGACAATAAAGAACTCAAACATACTGAGTGTCTACTTTACTGACGAGCGCAACATTTCGAGATATAAATGCCATTCAAGGTCTAATATTTACAGATTTAAAATGTCGACATATTTTATGCGTTTTTTGTTTTGCTGTATCGTTAATGAGCATAGCAAAATGTAGCCATTATTTTCTAGCCTTACATCTGCGTCATACCTAGACAACTTCTATTATGCAAAGCTGGAATCACCGGATCTGTCCTTATTGGGCGGTATTGGCGGGAAGTGTAATACTCTGCCGAATCAACAAATGCGAGAATGTATTGATTCGAAGGTTATCCGCTCTAGATCGTGGAAATGCCTCGCCAGGTTTGAGGTTAAAATTATAGATCGACCGAATGGATTTGCGTGATGCTCGTGTCGGTCCATTACAAGCTAGATGAAACTTCCCTCCTTCGTAAATTATTTTACTTGTCCATCATTTAAAATATTTAGAGTGTCCTCTGAAAAATTTTCTCGGGAATGATATTCCACTGTTCACCGATTTCACCGATTTCCATCTTTATCTCATTTCAAAAAAATATAACATTCGATATAAATCCACCCAAAGGGACAGCCCAAACAGTTAACCAAAGTTTTTGATTACTGAAAGCGAACCTCTGTTCAGTTAACTGAAATTCGATTTCTATGACCGTAAATTTGGATAACCTGAGCCGAAAAACTCCGGCATTTAATGAACCTAGAATCAGTGTACGCACATAACCGAAGTTCTAATCCATACTGCGGACTGATAATGGTTAATCCGTCTAATTTAGTAGCAATTCTTGAAAGTTGGCAACACTGCTTTTCTTGCATTTAAATGTGTGTAAAACAATCGATTCTCGGTGAAATGGCTTGCCTCACCTAGAATCGATATTTTTAATGGATTTAAATGGAGGAAAACCAGTGTTGCCAAAAAAGAATCGTCACTGGTCCGATCCATCGACAAAAGGGCTCAATTTCAAAGTTGCAAAATAGCTTCAAACAATTCTGTTATTTTCAGAAATGAAAGTGCAATCGCTGCCTAAACTTTTGCTGATTTTTGTTTCGTACCAGGAGGGAAATCAGTGAATTAGTCAAGTAGACCTTCGCAATAATTTCCTGGAGACAATATGATTAAAGAGTGAAATTTTCGGAGTGGTCAAATGAAGTCAAATGAGGTCAAACCTTTCTTCATCTAGAAAACGACGAGGTTTTCTTTTTTTATATTTCTTTCCTTCTGATGCCTCCAGAATTCGAGTTTCTCGCCCGGTGTGCGTCGTTGAAAGGAATCAATGTACCGAAAAAGCTTGCCCAAAAACATGAATGGGTGGTGGGAAGAGTGGTAGGGGGGAGGGGGGAGGGGAGGGAGGAATGTCATATCTTGTCTTACGGGTTCGGGTTTGACCACGACTGGAAAAGACAATATCCCCAAGATAAATGAAGACTAAAATCTAGGATAGGACTTATGAATAATTTCTCAGAAAATATGCGGTGAGGAATTGAAGCCTCGGACCGGGCAGGAAACCTGTTTTCGGAGTTGTCATTACGGACCAATTCGCGTTTCGGATTCGGGATGCGTCGGGCCCAAAATCCCACCTAGGCGAGATGCATCTCCAACTGAACCCAACTTCGGACGACCACAATTAAGTATTAAAAGCTTCAATCGCTGAAAGAGTTTGAGCGGCCACGGGTGGCAGAGACAATGTATTTCAGAGACTTCGCACAGTGATCTCCTCTAAAGTTAAAATTGACCCTGCATCATTAACGAATCCAATCGAATGAGGCAAAAGCTCCATTCGGATTTCGATGCTTTTTTCGCCTGATGATGGTTGATGAGCAACTTGTTGGGCGAAGAATCAAATAAAATTCGCCTGATGATGCCCGATGAACGTTAGGATGAGCACTTCGCCATGCGAGTTTTTGCAAATTAGGTTAGAAATGTTAAGCCAATTTCTTAACTCTTCACTTGTGCGGGCTATCATTATGAGAATGTGATTCGATGGACGTCATATTTTGTGTCAAAACGACATGCATCGATTGGTTTCGTTTTTTCAGCTACTCATCATTTTGCTCGAATTTTGAGATCGCAATTCTGTTGTCAGGAGACTAAAGAATTCCCAAATGAATTTTGACGAACAAATTCAACTTAAGAAAGGCATGGTTTATTACAGGAAAAATATCGCATTGGATACTGATATCGAAACTACATTAGAATGCGATATTTTCCCTCTAAAAAAACCACGCCTTATTAAGTTGTCTTTGTTTGTCAAAATCGGTAAGTTAATTATTTAGTCTCCTGACAACAGAATTGCAATCTCAAAATTCAAGAAAAATGATGAGTAGCTGAAAAAACGAAACCAATCGATGCGATGTATCGCAAGTTGTTTTGACACAAAATATTGCGTACATTGAATCACATTCTCATAATGATAGCCCACAAGTGAAGAGTTAAGAAATTGGTTTAACCTGCTCATCCTAACACTCATCGGGCATCATCAGGCGAATTTTATTTGATTTTTCGCCCAACAAGTTGCTCATCAACCATCATCAGGCGAAAAAAGCATCGACCTCCAAATGTAGCTTTTGCCTCATTCGATTGGATTGGATAACGGTGCAGGGTCTCAGAAATATATTGTTACTGGTCACAGGAGCACCCATTAGGGTAAAGATTTTTTTCGGAGATTTCAATTTATGGGACGACTCACGAGGAAAGGGATTCTTGTAATGTTTCTTCCCGGATAAAAACATATTTTGTACAAATTTTGAAGCACATCAAGTTTAAATGGTTCAAAAAAGTGAAGCGAATTTTCTTTGTTGCAGTTTTATTTTTCAAAAGATATGGTAACAAAGAATTGAAATAAATGAAAAATGAATCATGATAGGGGAAAAAATCATTAAATCTTAGCTGAAGTGCAAAAATCAGCTACATTTGAATATACATCCAACGGAGTCCTCAAAAATAGGAAGACAAAAACCGAAGGCAGAATACTTGCTTTTCCGGTCATTGAATAAGAAAAAAATTTCGCGGTAATGTTCAACAAAAGGGAAGGGCACAAAAAACAATTTCACCCTGGTTTGACAATGACACGTTCAGGGACATTAGCGCGGGGTCCAGTGACTACCTGCTAATATTTGATCACAGTCACCGCAAAAAGTGAATGGAGGCTCTTTCATTTATTTTCGGACCAAGTCCAGTTATTTCTTTTCATTTGTCATAGGAGATTATTGTCGGTTGCAAAGCAGAAGTATCTATTGTTGCTAACTTCGCCAAATAAGGTTGTAACGCATTCTCTCTTCGGGTAATGCAACGCAACGTACGCCCGAAAGGATAATCAAAATGGAGGCATCGGTCGTTGGAATAATTTTCCAACTGTCCGTCTTTGAGTAGCTAAGGGCATTTGCCCTCCTTTTTCTGGTGACCATACTAAAGTGCAGAAAGTCTGGACCTCAAAGGATATTTTCAATTTTTCGTGCACAGACAGGTGGAAAATGCATTCTAGGTATTGGTGCCGTCAAGGTCCATGTCGTCATACCCACCCTTCAAATAAGCGTAGCACATTGACATCGAGGTATTTTCATTTTATTTTTTCCATAACTTTATTCTTTAACATGAATGTTAAAGAATTTAAAAAATCAAGAGATAACAAGACTCTTGTCACAAGAGCAAGGCTCTCGAACTCACAAGGCGCTTTGATACCAATAATCGTGCTTTACGGATGTGCTTGAAGTATCATCAAAATTGAAGGCTAAATGAAACATCTGGTCTTGACGCTGAATTCGTGCCGCGCTTAGTATAGGAAAGACATATTTCCATCAAATCAAAACCACTACCCCCGACACCTTGGCAAACTTTATCTTAGTTTTTCTCAATTTCACGACACTATTATTGAACAAAGATACTTGGGTGAAAAATACCGCTAAGATGTAAAAAATCAAGATATGACAACAGAATAAGGCTCTCGAACTCACACGGCTCTTTGATACCACTATTCGCGCTTTACGGATGTGCTTGAAGTATCACCAAAATTGAAGGCGAAATGAGACATCCCGTCTTGAATCCGAAATCGTGCCGCGCTGAGGAAAGACCTGTTTCTATGAAAACGGAAAAACTACCCACGATATCCGAGCATATGCACGCCATAATTGCAAAACCACGCAACAAACTTTGCGAAATTTCAGATTTTATGTAATATTTTGATTTTCCGAAAAATGACTGATCGCGGTAGACACATAGTCCAGTCATTTAGTATTTTTTTGCGGTTCTGAGACCGGAAATTTTTTCCGTCGAATTTCTCACCTACGGAGGGTCCTAAACGAGAATTCTAATTTGCCCCTCTACAAATTATGAGATCCCCCCCCCCCTACAAAACCCCAAAAATCGGAAAAAGGCAGAAAATCGATAATTTGCTCACGGTTTTTGGCACAAATTGCACATTGTTAGCAGCAACGCAAGCCTCATTTACTCGTTTGCCATAGAGTTCCTCAGTTGTTGTTGTGATTGCGTTTCACTGATACTGGTTGCGCGTATATACATTCGGGTCCTGCAGACATTTAGAGCTTAACTAGAATATTCCAACCTTGCGGGAAATGTGTTGAAAAGAGCTGTTATAATGTAGGTGTGTCAGTAAAACTCTACTGTACAAGAAGCAAGAAATAAAAGGGAAAAAAAGGAAAAAAACGTAATTGTGAAGATGAAGTAGGATGACATTTTTTGTACTTGTGCTAAGAAGCACCTTCTATAATTCTGAATGATGCCTACCTGGCGCTGTTTTATTCGTGCACAATGTGTTTTGCGCTAATGGTGCTCATATTTATAATTTCATTTTTAACTTTTCGCCCTTTTTCTCGTAATCCGAAAGCTGGCAACACCGATACTCACACATTTCGAGTTGATTACTCGCATACACTTTATCACTTTCAAAACACCGCGGTCACTCGGCTTATTCGAGCGCGGGGAAATAATAAGATTCGTGAAAGCGCGTTTTACCTGCTCGTTCAATTTCTTTATCGGTGCAGGTAACGCGAGAGATCGATTTGAATAATTGATTTAATTCCTCAAAATCGTTCGCTCCGCGCGCATGCGTGCTTGTTCGGGCCAAGCCGAGAAGCGACCCATCCGTTTATTAAAATTCCTACGATTTATCATCGAGTGTTTCCAGAATTGCCGCGGCTTTCGTCCTGTGCTTCGCTTTGTTTGAACGACTCGACCGGAAAAGAAGGATTTCGTTGTCGATTGTCGTGCGTGCTCGCGATTGTAGAAACAGGGTCGACGGAGTGGGTATATTCAACAAATTGGATGAAACAAATCCTATTAAAATTGAGGGAAATTGTACATTTTTTCCCGAACTTCCCGAAATAACTATATCGATGGCTAAAGAACAATACCATCTAACTGACAATTTTGGCAAAAATGAGTTAATGACTGTGCCGCATTCTACAGTGTAAAATAAGAAAGCCGATGATTTGAGTTTTTTTCCAATTCTGTAAAGGAGCGCTTCAATGACGCTGTGATGAATGAAAGAATTGTAAATCTAACCTTAAAATTACAAACATGGCGAAGTTTGCTCTTCGTTCTGCAAAATCGTCCGTTTGTAGATAGGCAATATTGTTCGTTAGTCATCGATATGCCCTTATAAAAAAGGGTAAAGTCGCAAAAGTGCTCATCTTAATTTTCGCGGATTTGTATGTGATTTTCTGAATTCAATATTCCAACGAGAAAATAAAATGACGGAAAAAGTCTTTGCTTGACTTTATTGGCCTGTTTCAGCAACTTGGCTACAATGTTTGAAAGAAATGCGACAGTTTACAGCGCCAAATCACACCCAAAGAAGAAAAATCTTCATTTCGATAGAAACCTGCTGCACCAAACAAGTTCATTAAACACCGCAGAGGTTTGACGTAATAAAATTGTTCTCTCTCGGTCTTGAGTCTAAGATAACTGACCATGATTATCTTGATTTCCTCCCATTGCTCCGCTTGCTAGTACAGATTCTTTGTTAGTGTTAGTTTCACTCTCTCTCTCTATTAAAATAAAACAAGTATTCGTCGATTGATGACAGAGTCTACTGTATGTACATACTGCATTTGCCTTGAAGGATGTTCGTCGGAGACCTGAGGTAGAAGCATCCCATCCCACAGGAACTTATGCGTCCAATCCATAAGTTCACGGTTCATTTCATTTACCAAGATGAAGTTATTCTCGAAGTTCAGAAAATTGAAGCGTTGAGTGCAGAAAGGGTACTTCTCGGTTGCAGGGGCGATTTTACAAGTTGACAATACACGGTTTTTTCTCCATTTAAATCTGTTGAATTTATCGATTTTAGGTGAGGCAAACTACCTTACCAAGAGTCGATTGTTTTACATACATTTATATGGAGGAAAAATTGTGTTTCCAACCTGCAAGAATCGCCACTGCTGGTTGTATCACATTTTCTCTTACGTCGATTTCATTTTAAAATTCGTTGTTTTCCGGGCGAAGGAACGTAACTCCACATTCCAGAGTTGTCAAATTGAGTCAAACAATCTAATTTCTTACGAGATTGTACCTGTGCAATTCTTCCTCAAAACTTGTCTGATTTTTGCATTCTCTTTCAGAAACGCCTGCGATTCTCTTGTTCAAAATGCAATTTGCGAGGAGACATTTTATTGAAATGCTGTTATACGTTCTTGAAGGAAATGACGAATGGAGATGTTGCATGTGTGAGGAATTTGCGATTTGACCATTGATTCTTAAGTAAAAGTTCGCGAGAAACACGATGGCGCCACTGATTTTCTCTGAAATCATCTCCCAAGCTCAAAAAAAGCTCTCAAGTTTAGGCCAAAATGGAGGGGATATCCCACCCTACTCTGAGAGTCCACCTCTACATCAAAACAAACTCTCCATAGGGAGCAAATACATTGGCAGGGTTGCCACTTTATTTGGGGACTCCAAAACTGAAAACACGGCAACCCTGATAATGTATAATTGCTCCCTATCTTTGCATGGAGGGTTTGTTTTGATGTAGAGGTGGAATCTCAGGGTAGGGTGGGATATCCCCTCCATTTTGGCCTCACTTTGAGAGCTTTTTTTGAGCTTGAAAGATGATCTCAGAGAAAACCAGTGGCACAATCCTGTTTCTCGCGAACTTCTAAATAAGAATCAATGGTCAAATCACAAATCCCTCACACATGCAACATCTCCATTGTAGATAGAATTTCTAAAAATATTGAAGTAAAGGATACGCAAACTGTCCAAAAACATGTATTTACCAGAAGACATTTGGCAATGTCTGAATGTTCATACTGCTGTATTCCGGCTCATAACCCAAATTTTGACAAAATTGTATCTCCACGGCTCCCCCTTGTCCCCCATAGGCCTCCATGTTTCCTTGCGCACTCACCTCAATACTCCTATATTTTCAATCACCGGATTAGGCCTCGCCGGGCTCGAGGTTTTAGCCGCTCCATTATGAGGCTGGCCCAAGTTGCAATGGAATTAAAAATAATCAGCGCTGCAGGCCGGAGCCACGCCACCACTTACGGGCCTAAGTGCTCCATCATTCGCGTCGAGTGCATCATGCACCACGTTGCCGTGTACGTCGTCTCAAACGCAACACAAGACAAGCAAGACCTGATGCAATTTTTTCAAAATTTTTCTCGTATATTCTGCGAAGACACTAAAAAAGAATTTTAATATTTCAATTTAAACATACATATTTTTTACGTATGAGTTGATCTACTCGTAAGGTATTTTAAAAAAAAGTGACCAGCTATCAAAAAGTTGTCTATCGACCATCGATAAATTGATTATTTACATTCGTCGATCGCTGACAGACGTATATAGACTGGCCTTATTGTTTAAACCCTTTTTCTCCCTTTTTTCTCCATTTTCTCTCCCTTTTTCTTCCCTTTTCTCTCCCTTTTCTCTCCCTTTTCTCCTATTTTGTCCTTCATCCTCCTTTTTTTCCTCCATCCTCCTCTTTTTCCCGCTTTTCTCCCCCTCATTTCTCCCTCATTTTCTTCCCTATCTCTCCCCTCCTCCCTTTTCTCCCCTTCCCCATATTTCCTTTTCCCACCTTTACCTCCTTCTACTATATTTCCTTCCTTTTCCACAAGCCTTCCTTTAATTCCGTTTATCCACCTTTAAGTTCTTTTTCTTCCCTTTATCCCTCTTTTTCTCCCTTCTTACCTTCCTCTTTATCCCCGTTTCCCACCTCTTCGCCCATATCCCCCTCCTTTTCCCTCACTTCCCCCTATTTCTCCCTTTCCCTTTTCTGCCCTTTACGTCCTTTTTCTCTCTGTTTCTCCATTTTCCTCCCTATTTTTCCTCTCCTCCATCTCACCTGTTGTATCTATGTGGTGATTGTGGTGCCTCAGCCAGTCGCTGTGTCCGTCGCAATCCGGCAATTACGCGTGCCAGGAGCTATTTTGATAGACTGCTCGACAAGGGCCGTAAAACGCACTTGGGCTGATTTTCGTCCTATCCGCCGACGGTATATTCGAGGCATGTTGACGGCTATTCCGGTCGCCGATAAGCGCGCCTATCGATAGGCGTAATGACAGCCGGCAATTCGCCCGGCTGCAATGACTGCGCCCGCCGCCGATGCCTATGCCGTCTGTCTGCCGATCCCGGGTTCAGCGCCGAAACATTAAAAAGTAATTATGGAAATAGGAGCATTAAAACACAATTATTCCCTCCCTCCCCGCACCCCGAACACCCCGGACACCCCGGTTGACACTTCGGGAATCCGAAACCGCCTCTGCAGTGCGCTCTCGTGCCAATTCGATTTTTAGTGTCCGATGCACTCCCTAACGGGGCAGTTCGTCACCACGTATTTCTCTCTTGTTTTATGGCCGAACTAGTTCCACTGACGTAGTTTACCGCAAAGTCAGTGTTGCCGTTCTTTAAAAGCGTCGAAATTTTAACCTTGAGGAAATATGTCGGTTACTATTACCATTTAGTGAGGTGGTAAAATAATTCTGGGTTCACACTATTTTGCAGGGAAAGCAAGGCCGAAAATTTCGAGAATTTTAACCAGAGTTAAAATGTTGATCTCTAACGAGTTTCAATACAAACCTGAGGGGAGGGGGTTGTGTTCGCCGCAGGCAGATGTATTGGAATACTAAGCTAGGGCCACGCCGGCCGCGAGACCTACATGTTTTGGATATTTTTGCATCTCATCAATGGATCACACCCGTCAGTCGCTTTTTTAATGTATAAAACTATTTTGTCGGTGCACAGCGCCAACTTGGTTACTTGGGTCTTTGTTGTGCCACTGGCGCAGAGCACCAACATGTTTTTTTTCAATGTTGAGTTTGCTTCCAAGGAGAAACCAAAAAAAAAACCGCCAGCACGTAGAACCTCCCATCACTTATCTTAAGCACTATTCTTTCAATTTTTGTAAAAAAAAAGAGATCCATTACGGCTTGCAGCAAATGTCAGCTGTTTATTAAAAAATATAATTATGCATATCTACATTTCATGTAAAACCTCCCTTAAAGCTTAAAGTATCACAACGCGCAGATAAAGCATAAACGTGGCCAATATGTGGCGAGCAACTATTACTGCTCTTAAAATGCTTGCCTATCGGGAAATTGTAGGGAAGCCGATCGGAACAAGTTAGAAACAATGTGAGTGAAGTATCGAGCCACTGCAGCCATGCGTAAACCAAGTGAACCCGGCCGAAATCCGGCAAGCAACTATTACTGCTCCTAAGCCGCTCACGTTGCCTATCTACATATTGAAGGCGAACTGATCGGAACAAGTAAGAAACAATGGGAGTGAAGTATTAAGCTGCTACAGCTATGAGTAAACCAGATGAACGCGGCTGAAATGCGGCGAGTAACTATTACTGCTCCTACACAGAAAAAAAGAGGATAATCTTTGCAACTAACCCAAATTCCGCATGAATAAAGGTGACAAAATTAACTGTGTTAGCTCATTACAATTTTTTCATTAATAAATCTTAAAACAACTATTGATTTGTTGAACACGAAAAATTTAGATTATATATACAAGAAAATCTCAGACGCATTCCTTGACGCACCTTGGTGCGAATACAACAAGGCTGTGTGTTTTTGTTTACATTAAAACCTTTGAATCGAAATTTAAAACTATGAGGTAGTCACCATACCATTCTACTGATTGATCTACAGGGATCGCAAAACAAGGCTGGGCCAAGACACCCCCGCCGAGAGACAGAGGGAAAATAACCAAAACTGTAGCTCGAAATAGGAAAGGTGCAAGAGCAAACTGGCTCCGACCTGACAGTCTGATGGGGAAGATAATCAAAAAGTGAACGGAGATGGTAAATGACGTTTAATATATCTAATGGAACTGCACATTGTCTGATGCGGGTCTGGAGCGCAGCTCTGAAAAATGAGAGGACCGACTCACCCTCGATTGCCTAGATCGCTATCGATCAACCTTCGTCAATTTCGATAAGTTGTCGAATGACCGTTGTGCATTAATTACACTGCACGGTGTGCACTTATAAAACGGATACTTACGCAAACACTGGATAAATAGAGACTGGTTTGAGGTGCAGTGCTAAGATTATGGTAAGCAGACTCTGTGTTAGCAAATACTAACCCCACAAGATACAACTCTTATTTTTTCTCTGGTAAAAGTTTGCAACAAGCCCATTTCAGGTCAAAAGAGCTTCAGGAAGGGCTATGAACCAAGATTTGAGGTTTTGAAACTATTGAGATCTCGTGCCTCTGGGATCAATTAAAAGTTAGCGTTGGAATCTAACAGTTTGTAAATTCCAACTAAACAGAGGCAAGTATGCGTTTCTTGGTTTCTGAAGTTCCTAATCGTCTCATTTTGTTCACAAGAGAAAAATTGACGAACAAAAAAATAGTCAATTACTCAATAAGGAGTTGGAAATGGAAATTACTGATGTTTCTCCTGTGTTCTCTTTGGTATGTGAGGGAACATGAAATGAGTTGTGATTTTCATTTTCTCTCTGGTCGACTAAATATTTGTGACAAAAATTAGAAGAGTTGAGGAAATGAAGAGTTGCTAATAAACAGCATTGGATATTTTACGAATTGAGCAAATGGTTTGTTAAAAGGAGTTACCCGGGAGTTATTAATGCCCTCATCTGAGATGCAATCCCTGTTTTATTATCGAGGGATGCATCCATGCGTGATCCGTGCGTGATCCGTGCGTGATCCGTGCGTGATCCGTGCGTGATCCGTGCGTGATCCGTGCGTGATCCATGCGTGATCCATGCGTGATCCATGCGTGATCCATGCGTGATCCATGCACTGATTGTATGCTGCCGAGCTGAAAATTCTATGAATTCGAGGAGAGCTGGCAGCAAAGTGAAATGTACCAAAATTACAATCTCTGACAATCGCTACGCTTTGTTTTCCATCTCGCTCACGGACTCGGTGCACTTCACTTATGCGCGGAGTGCCGTTAGCCCGGAAAGGTAGGTTTGCCGCGCACAATTCGTCGCTCGGTGAGAGTTTAGTTTTACAATGAAAAAAAAATCTCGGTGTATTTACTAAGAAAAGGGTAAAATTACCAAGAATTCAGGGTTCTATTTGATCCCAGTTTTTTCTTGGCAAAATTACCATTTATTCTCGGTAAAATTTTTGAACTTTTTCGGTAATTTTACTGGACCTTCGTAAAAATGCCAATATTTTTTATAGACTGTGGTAAAATTACCGGGATAAAATGGCAAAGTTACCAGGAATTGATTACCAATACAAGTGGTATTCTTACCTGAAAAAAAAACAGTAAAAATACCGGTTTTTAGGCAAGCTTACCAGTCTGTCTTGTTAAGATTACCAATAATTGGTAAAAAAAGTGTGATGGTAAAGGTACCAATGGACCTTGGTAAAAACGCTGAGAATTTTAATAGATAAAATAGATTCATTTTTTTCAACGATTTAAAAAATGGATGTCTCGAAGGTATCGACTTGAAATGGCAACCTTAAAAGCTGCCCTAGTTAGCTCCCCTCTTATCTTGCAGAGAACCCCCTGTGCGGCGGTGCGGGGCGTGCAGAGGAAACTTTGAGCTTTGGAGATGAGTTAGCAGGTTTGAAGCGCGTGTGACACAGGGTCTTCGAGCGGCTCGCACGAGAGGTCTTTCGGCTGATCCTTCAAAAACCACTCACCTGCACCGGATTTCGGGCGGCTTTAAGCGGTTCTACCGCGACCGCGAGATGCGATGTAACGCATTGGCTCGGCGCAGCCCCGGTGAACAATGAGTCAATTAGCGTTATTTTTGAGCGCATGACTTCTGCTACGACGACACTGCGTTGCGCGTCATCGTCCCGTTTAGTCGTCACACGCTCGCATCCGCTGTTGCCATTCGCGACCGGCCACGAGCGAAGGAGTCTCAAGGGTCCGCCATAAAATACGTAACGCTCTAGGGACATATGCAACTATTTTAACTCCAGGAATGTCCATATGGCCTATTCGAAAAATTGAAGGCGAATCACTTCGTGTGATCTCAATTTTTTTGATGCTGCCTTGATTTTCTTATTTTTTTCTTTGAAAAAAAAAAAAAGCTTTATCAATTGTGTTATTCAGGCTCGCGGCTCGGCTTGACTCGACGAGAGGCTTACAGGATTTTTTTTTCACTTGCTGAATGATAGAGATCTACGATACGAAAGCGTTACGAGGGGGGAAGGGAGCGAGGGGCGTTCGAAAAATCCGCACGGAGAAAAAAACTTCGTACGTGGGACCCGAACTTGAGGTCATTTGGATCTCTGAAGTTTTCGGATCACGTATCTAAAAACTTGAGGTCCAGCTGCCGAAGTTGGGGTCAGATATCGAGGCACTTCGGTATGTACCGGAATACTTCAGATGTGTGACCCGAACCCTTCGGTATGTATCGAAGTACTTCAGATGTCTGACTCGAACTTCGGCAGCTGGACCTCAAGTTTTTAGATACGTGATCCGAAAACTTCAGAGATTCATATGACCTGAACTTCGGGTCCCCTGCACGAAGTTTTTTTCTCCGTACGAAATTCAGCGTAATGCATTTTAATACTCAAAGACACAACTTATTTATAGTGATACATGTGAAGAAATCTACATACATTGCACCACTCATGCGTAACGTATGCAAGCGTCCGCATAGTTTACAACGTTAGACATGGTAAATCAGCACTTGAATATTATTAAATCTTTTCTTCTATCTCTCTACATGAATATATGTCATAATATACACACTTATATACCATGATTATTTTCGTCTTTTCTCGTTTTCGATCTAAGTGTGGAGGATGTTTTGAGCCGTTGCGAGACAGATTGAGGCAGAAGAGGTTACTCTTATCCCAAGACTCTGACGCAAATGTGTCTCGCCAGCAAGACAAAGCTATTAATTAAAAATGTCAAAAGAGTAAATTATGAAAGGTAAGAAGCAACAAACCCTCTCTAAACACTAGCTGTTAATGGATCTGACCAAACAAGACGAAGCAATAATTATAAAAATATTCCGGCAACATGAGAAATAATCCCGAATCGATTAATCTATAGCGCAGGGTTGCCAAATAACAATATAAAATACGTTGGAAACAAATCCATCATGACAGCTTAAAAAACTGATCGCAAGGAGCGATGTGGTTCCTATCAAATATAATTTGCCAGGAAAAAGATTCAAAGGAAGTGATACATTTTAGCAAGAAGTCAATTCTAGAAGGTCTCAATGAGGTGACGGGCAATTTTTATAATTTTTTCTCACGAAATATTATTCTAAAAGTATTCTTTTTTATGTGAATATTCTCTTTTATTCCGGTAGTTTCTCACTCTCTGATTGTGTGACTATTACAAAATATCTCTTTTTAAATACTGTTTTCCTCATGAAGAAAGCACAGCTTGATCATCAGATCAACATGGAGCTGATCCAAGTTAGCAAAAAATAGTTTTAGAACAACTCCATTCAATTTTCAATTATAATTTTTGATAGAAATCAAATATTGTTATCTTAACTTACCGTGCTCAAAATTTTTATCACACGTCAACTTAGCGTCCTTTCAGTGATACATTTCCGAAATGTTGCTATATTTGACATATGAATTGATCACTTTACTTTTTATTTAATTTCGTTTGTATTCTTTATGACTTAGCTAATCGGAGTGTGTAAAATTGACTTTGCCACTGTCCTCCTCCATGGAACTTTAAAAAAAACGACTTTAAATTCATTTTTTTTTTAAATTCTCAGCTTTCAAGTATGATGAAAGCCGTTGACACCTCTCTTCTCGTCAAATACCTCCCCAGTTAGCATTTTTCTCACCTAGGTCAGATATTTCATTTATTCAATCTCAACGTAATATCATTCCCTCGTCTTAAAAAAATAGGGCTATTTTACTATGAATTTGGCAAGCGGTTATTACTTTTCACCAGTAGGTATTACAACTCCTGGCGCGCCTTCGGGTTTGCTCGGCGAGATCGACTGCAGGTCACAGGCGTTGCTAATAAGCAACCCCCTCCCTCATGAGAGTGTAACCGACAGGAAAAATAACTCGCGAGGATTTTGGAATATGCTCCGGTCTTGAGAGGGTGGCGGAGAAACTGTCAGGTCTCGGGGGGTTGCGGGGGAGGGGGCAGGCCCAGCGGGGGATGCATTAAAGGTCAGGCCGCCGGGAAAAGAGACTGGACAGGACACATGCACTCTGACATTCGCTAACACGCCCCGGCCCAGGGGTCTTTGGAGGAAGTTACTTGCGACCTCAACATCATAGATGAGTTCTCTTAAAATAGGAGCGTTGCAAGATCGAAATTTGTGAAATGCATATTGCATATCTAGGGCTAAGGAACAATACAACCCAATTATACATTTTTGCGAAAATGAGTCGGTAAATTTGTCGCATTCTTCAGTATTAAATACACCATCTAATTTTTTTGTGTGTGTGTGTGTTTGTGTGTCGCACTAGGTGGTTTTAAAATTTCCAAGGAAACACCCAGATCCGTAGAAAAATTTGGCCTAACAACAAAACTGCACCGAAAAAATTAAGAAGAAAGGAAGATCATGTTTTTATAGTTTTTCTCCGATTCCGCATAAGAGCGCTGCAAAGACGCTGTGGTGTATAAAAAAATGGAAATCTAACCACAAAATTACAAAAATGGTGTAATGGTGAAGTTTCTTCTGTGTCCTGCAAAATCGTCAGTTTGCAGATAGTCGATATTGTTTCTGAGCCATCAATATAGTGTGAAAGTGCACTTCATGTACGTTCTATTAAATTAATTCCACAAATCGCCTTATTCAGAGTAAGAAAAAAGAAAAAAATGAAGAAGGAAATGATGTAGAAGAAAACAAAGAAACATTTAGTAATAACGAAAAAACTAGAATCAGTATATGATTTTCGAAGGATGAAATCTGTTTAAGGCGCATATTAACATTGCTATTTTCGTGAGAAATTTGCGCATTGTACGGTTTTTCCCGTGAGAAATAGAAAATAAAAACATGATATCTATGATTCACCCCAGTTTCCAAACTTCACACGAAACTGAAAATGGATATCATCGTGAGACGCAATTATTCAATGGAGAATCTGCACGCAAATTTTTTATCGCCTCATCTGAGAGTGCTTAAAGAGCTGAGCTTGCAGTAATTTTTAATTTCTTCTGAATTTATCTCGAAAGTTACGAATGTCTTCCAATACAATATTAAGACAGTTAAGATCAAATCACGGAAAAAATTTTCTCTGGGAAAAAATACTAGCAAATTTTCCCTGAAATCCGTGAGTCGTCTGAGGAAGTTCGGCAATGTCTGGAGGCTCATACGACGTATTTCCTCCACACGAAAGCACTGCGAACTTTCGAAACATCTTGAAAGCCGTGCCAGCCAGCTGACAACTCAGGTAAGGGATGTTTGCACGGGTAACCGACATCATATCGGAGTCGAGATACGTGTTACAGGTGGAAACCCAGGTAACATTCCTTTCATGAGCCCGGGCTATTGACAGGGTAAATCGCTGCCGTGCTAAGTAAAAACGCCATATAAGCATTCGAATGTTGCCAAATTGCCTCTCAGAACATATTTATTTTAGAAGAAAGTTATGCATATTTTTGTTTAAAACTTTTGGATCTTGTAGATAAAATTACGGAAAATATTCACTAGAAATTTGGGAGAAAAATATTCGTAACTTTTCCCGAAAATTCGTGATTTTTCGAAGGACATTCGGCAACACCTGAAGGCACATACGGCGTTTTTTTCTTAACAGACCTCTCATCGCCAGATCCCCGGACAATTGTCATTCTCATGCCCGTCACCATGCCACACAGCACAGCGCACTGCTCGCAGCCCGGAGCGAAAAATAGTCAATTGTAAAAGGTAAAGCGTCCCCTTTAAATGCACCTTTTTGCAGTGCTAAGGGAAAAAATCGTAAGATCATTCAGATATTGCCAACTTTCACTGTAAATATACAATTCTCTCCGTCTCCTCCAAGCCTAGCTTATACCAACCGGGTCTAACAATAAGTGAGGCTACTAGTTCTAAAGTATACAATGTCCATTTTGATCAAAATTGAATCAGGAGTGGATTCATGATCAGCCAATAGAGGAGAATCGTAATATAATTTAATTGTATGCCAAAACAGCCCAACTCTTTTTTTATTTAGAAGCATTAAAAAGGTAGGTCACAGCAAAACGTAGCAAACTCAAAACATTTTTTTTTTTTTTTTTGGCGTTTTTGTGACAAACCACTTTTATGGACAATGTATACTTTGGAACGAGTAGCCTCAAAAGACCCGGTGGCTCCTTAAAATGTCCTTAAAGAATTCTTTAAGAATTCTTTCGTGCAATCAGGGCAAGATTTACTTACTTGCCGCCAATGGGCCGCCTGTATTTTGCCGCTCCCTTCTCATTCGTTTTGAAATATCAATAAAAACCACCAAGTGAACGTGCCGGAGGGGGAGGGGTGCATAAGACGCCTTTACTCGTGTTGGACACATTTTTTGCGAAAGCCCTGTCAACACTTCTAGCAAAATTTCACGGAACTTGGCGCAAAAGTTACGTTCCGTAAACTTATCTCTGTGTGGACAATGCCCTCCATTTATATGAAATGAACGAAAATATTATAAAAGAACAAACATAAATTTGGTTCAATAATTTAAACTTCCGCCGCCGCGCCGCGCTGACCGCACAGTGTTTGGCGCAATGCGTGAAGTATTCCTACAGTATTGTATGCGCTATGCGTTTCACGCCGACCGCTGCTGCACGCATTGTCATTGACGCAAAGCGTGAAGTATTCATGCAGTCTTGTAGGCGCCATGCGTTTCCCGCCGCCCGCTGCTGACCGCAGCGACCGCACTGTCTTTTACGCAATGCGTGAAGTATTCAGGCAGTCTTGTAGGCGCTAATATGTGTTACATGCCGACCGCCGCCGCCGCGGCGCGCCGAGGGTTTCTCCTTTTCATCTCAAGTTCTCTCATCATTGCTCTCTGCGCCGCGCCGTTCCAGGCAAAATTCCGTGTTCGGTTTCTCTCTTAGTCTTAACTCGACTAATTAGAGGTGCTGTCTATTGTGTCACAGAAAGACGACTTAGAGATTTACTCTCAGGAAATAAGAGATTTTGTCACCTTCTCTCGTTTGTAATTTTTTCTGAATCCGATTTTTCTTTATAGCTACATTTAAAAAAATTGCAAAATTTGCCGCCCCCTAAATTTGCCGCCATGGGCCGCGGCCCATGTGGCCACCCCCTTAATCCGGCCCTGCCTGCAATGCTATGCTTTATAAAGTGGTCCGCAAAAAACCTGGAGAATCGTTCTAACATGGTTAGACGTTTATTTCTACTTGGATCTAGTCTTATAATTTAATGAATTTTTCCATTGAAATCCGATAGGTTTTATGCTCTATTTTAAGTAAAACACCTCACCGGTGTTGCGGTGGCGGGAGAAGATAAATGAAAGAGATTTAAAACTTAAAAGACCTTTGAAAATAGGAAAAAAGAGGAGGAATGTTGCCGTTCAATGGGAGGGGAGACCCGTGGTATGAATATTTGAATGTTCCCGAACTTTCCCGTGACTTGTATATTTACAATATTTTCAAGTAAGTCATAAATCATTTTCCTTAAAATTCCGATTTAGGCTAAATTGAAAAGTAAATATAATTTTTCGCATTATTCCGCCGAAAATATGTATTTCATGGGAATAAATTTGGCAATGTCCCAGGGAGGATTCATACGGCGTTTTTGCACAGGACGGCAGAATGGGCTGTTAAGTCGCACCTGCAGAGAGGTCATCAGGAGAGAATGAACCCCCGGGATCCGGGATGCAAGGAGCAAGATCAACCGAGGTAAACACTGCCGTGCTAAATAGAAACGCCACATAAGTCATCAGACGTTGCCTCATTTATACCCATAAAATACGGATTTTCGGGGAAATCTGTGAATATTTTTCTTCCAATTTTTCAGGGACTCCTATTCACAATCCGATCTTCATTCTCTGAAAATTTCAAGAGACAATTTTCACAACTCTCCTTAAAAATTAAAATTTTACCGGAGGAAATTTGGCTACTCCCGAATGTTCGTACGGTGTTTCTCCTCAGCACGGTAGGACAGTCGAATAGTCGAGGGTTGCGCGCTAAATTGAAAATGTACCAGATTTCCATCTAAATTATTTTCATACGGCGTCGAGTGTTTTCTAGCCCTTATCTGAGATGGGACAAAATAGAAGCCCCCTCGTCTGCTCACCCGGATTTTGAGTAAGTGTATTGCTGTTTGGCGCCGTTGCCGCGTTATCGCGGTATTATTCAGGGGATCTTGAGGTACGTTTACTTTATTTCGCGGGAAAATATTTCATAATGCTAGGTTTCGATTAAAATGCCGTGGGGAAATGCTTTTCGGGAGGGGTTTAGAATGGCACCTCATCAAGGGGGGTCTAGGAGGCACTAAAAGGCAGCTGGGAGATCTGTGAGACCTCCTCAGCTCCAAAGGGGGATTCAGGGGGAGTTCCTCAACTTCAACGGGGAAGCCAGGGGGGCCTCTCCAGGAAAATTCAAAGAAGCTGCCTCTCTCACGTCGAGGTGGAAAAAACGCAGTTTGTGATGGAAAAATTCAGAGGACGTGACCTATCTCTGCCGGCTTAACTTGATTCAGAACCTGCGGTCTGATTGTTAAAATCGGTAGACATAGCTATAGACAAAGACTATTGGCGGAAGCTTTTGGTGGAAGCGGGTGGTTGCAACGGACAAAGGAGGTAGGCGATAGACTTACTAATAGCAACCCACGAGAGACCCTTTAGTTAGTCCATCATTTTCCTCCCAAGTCTGTAGGAACCACACATTTCAACCCATAGGATAGCTCTACACTCCCTATGCCTTCTTTGTCTATTGCTTTGCACTGAAAAAAAAAAAAAAAACTAGAAAAAATTACAGGCTATATAAACATACCGTCCGTTCCGGGCTCACAGGCCGAAAATTCCGGCTGCTGGAGGCGTAGCTTCGATTGCTCCGGGTTCAGAGGCTGAAGCTACGGCTCCAGCAGCCGGAATTTTCGGCCTTTGAGCCCGGAACGGACGGTATGTCTATATAGCTCATAATTGCGGCTCCCACGGCCGGAGTTTTTTTTCAGTTTCATCAATTTCAAGAATCAACCAGCAGGCTCTGTTTAATTACAAAGCGTGAAATTGAAAATATTTGGCAACCGACTCGAAGATTGGCAAAAGAAAATGAGCGTAAGCGAGGGAATTGGTGTCAAATGTCGAAGTATGATTAATTTTTCGGGCTGATAATCTCCTCGTGAGGGCTGCTTGACATGACCATGAAAATGGTCGAATTACACCCCCGTTGCTCCATCGCTCCATCTCTGTTCCTCCCGAAACGCGCGCGACCAAGCGACGGCATCCCTCTCGCTTGACCCCATCCTCATCTCAAATAAATCTTCTTTTTACTCGAGCCCCTTGCAGGTATCCTTTTGTTTCGCTTCTTGCAACCCTCTTCATACCTCCAGTCAAGCGATAATCAGCCTTAAAAGGTATGCCTACTGTTTGTAAGGCTCTAATAGGAACCCGGGCCCTGCAATTTATACGCCTGTAGATCTTTCATTAGAGTGGGTGATTGGCTATTTATTTTGTTCAAGCATCAGGTACATCCGTTGAACTCGAGTCTGATATTTACCCCCACGCAGAGTACGTTTCCTGTGAGATGGTCATTGCCAAGATTCCCGAGTAGAATCTTTGTTGCGTTTCCAGGAAAGGTCGTTGTTAAAATGCCGTCTCAGTGCGGTCATGCCTCGGATAAATGATCAGCGCTAAGCCCAAGAGGCCATCGCCCATGTCCTAGTCAACAGTCACCAACGATCATAATGAAAAGTAGCTTGACGTTCGATTTCCTCTCAATTATCACCACAGTATGGCAGTTTGCCGTTTACCAGACGAAAGAACGTAACTATATTCCAATGTTGCAAAATTTCCCCCTGTTTGCATTTTTTACAGGAGGATCAGGTGCCTCTGAAAATTTTACCGATTTTTCTTCTGATTCCAAGCAAAAATTAGAAAATTGCACTGGGGAATCATTATTTTGGGCTCATTTTGGAAACAACATATCGAAAGTGTAAGTCGGCAATCACATAACTAGTTTGCAGTGTCTGAAAATCTCCGCCTCTAAGTTATTTTTTTAAAAGAGAAAAAATTGACATCATTCCTTGAAGTTTTTGCAGGATTTTCTTCGCAAAGAGAAGAAAAATCACGGCAGTTTTAAAGAATTGCCGTTGAGTAGTTTTCCGTTTAAAAAATAAAGTATGACAGGAAGTCTGCGACGTCGCAAACCGATTTATGTGATTCCCGATTTACACCGTCGATATGCTGTTTGTTTCACCATACAGATAGGTGTTTTCATGGGTCAGCCAAAAGAAGGAATTCCAGATTGCAAAATGTGTTCCGATCAGCACAATCATGTTTTCATCGATGCGCACATTGAAAACTTTGCTGTCTTGCTGAAGAAAAACACAGTATCACCATTTATCGATTGCCAAATTTCCTCCTGTTAAAATGTGTATTTTCTTACTTAGATCATGGATAGTTTTCATTGTAATTTTCAGGCTCTGAAGATTATATACCTGACACATTGACCTAGAGAATTGAAAGAAAAAAGACCTATTTGTCTCAGAAATCTCATATTTTAATGAAGGAAATTTGACAACGTCTGAAAGCTCATTCGTCGTTCTTCCTAAGCATACAGCAGTATGTAAAACGTATGCGAGAAATCCGATGAAATGAGATCGGCTCTCAAGTAAAACCTAGTATAGCCTTGCCGTTCGAAAGAAATATGCATGCGATCAGAGCCAAATGGACAGCGAGGGCAAGTGAATCTATTTTTTTTCATTTATCATTTTAACATTGAATTTATGACTTGGTTCCAATTTTATTTGGCCTGCGTTTGAATCCCTGACCTTACAGCAAAAGAAAGAAAAAAATTAAAAAATGAAAATAATAAAGTACATAACTCATTTCTTTTGGAGTTTGAGAGGGTCACAATTTCGAAAAAAAAGCGAACACTGACGCCTCTCACTTGAATGTTGATTGAAAAATTTTTTTAATAAAACTTGGTTCAACCATTCAACCACCGCATGCATAAATTTCTGCGAGAAAAATCCCGGTTTTTAATAATGGCAGAAGCAATAAATTTTACAGCCTCAGTTTTACTGGCTTATCCTCGCATTTTAAAAACGGATGCCGATGTGTTGCAAAAACAGGATTATGGTTTCAATTCACTTTATTCTGCCTAAAAAATTGTCTTTTCCAATGAATATGTTCGCCAACACACCAACGATCAACAAGATCGTTTTTCTTCAGAGGACTCGCAATCGTTCATTTTGCGAGTAGTTGCGCCCAGTGGCGATTCTTCAAAGTTGGCAACGCTGTTTTAGCTCCATTTAAAGGTATGTTAAACAATCGATTCTAGGCGAGACAGCCTAGTATCGATATATTCAATGGATTTAAATAGAGTGCCAACAGTGTTGCCAGCCTGTAAGAATCGCCACTGGTTGCGACCCGGGCGGGCATGATCCCCAGTGGCCTGTCGTCCGAAAAAGGAGTTTTAAAAAGATTAGGGCCCCGCGTTGAGGTCGCGGAGACGCGGACGATAAGTGCACCGCGGTGGCGCGGTCGTAAGGGCGTAACTCGACTTTCACATGAGCCCTGGAAAACGTGAACCTGCACGGACGTCAGGGCTCACCTTGGAGTGCGGTTACAGTGCAAGTTATCTGTCCCCAAATTGAGCGCTTGTAAATCGGTCAGATTTTGGCGCCAAGCAAGGCTTCGGTTTTAAGTTTGGATCAGGACCCGCGACGGATTTTATGCAGTGGCGTAGCGTGCTTTGCGATGTATCGATTGATCTGCCATCTAAACCTATGGAAAAATATCGATCTACAGGGTGTTCGCAACGAACACCTTAATAATCGATTCTTCAGCATACCTTCAAATGGGGAAATATCGATAATCGATCATTCACGCCACGCCACTGATTTTATGGATGACAAGCGAGGTATGCTGCCGTGTTAAGGAAAAACGCCGTATGAGCCATCAGACGTTGCCAAGTTTCCTTCGATAAAAACTGACTTAATTAGAAAAATTGTGAATATTTTCCCCCAAAATTTTCAGACAGTTTTGCGCGCAATTTGATCTAAAATATCTGAAAATTTCAAGGAAAAATATGCATGAATGTCGTCGTAAATACATGTTTTATCAAGGGAAATTTGGCAACTCTCGGATGTTCATACGGCGTTCTTCCTTAGCACGGCAGTATGAATGAACGTTGCCGGGCCGAAAATTCATGGACGGAGAAAGGAATCATCTGAGTCAGAGAAAAGAGTTTCGCTCATGTTTCTCATTTTTCGGTAGCGCACAACGGATTCGCCTGTATTTGATGAGGTAGGCAATAGGAGATTCACCTGCGGTTACAGTAGTTTCCAGATATCAGGGTGTGCATCACTTTGTAAGAGGGATGTTCCTGTTGGAATGTATTGGAAATTCAGTAGCTACGAGACGTAAGTGTTTAAACATACACAACCGCGGGAGTCTGGTTAATTCCATCAATTGGACTACATTTCGCAATTGGGACGAAAATTTCTGGCTCATCCGTAAAAACAGTGATGATCATGGAGAAACTGATGGCACGCACGTTGTTTCTAAACTGAGCTAGTAATCGTAGTTACCATAATTGCAAAATACAATGCAATTGGGCACTAAAATTTCTTGTTTAACTTAGAAACAACAAAAGTGCCTTGATTTTCCCTATGCAAGTAGGTGCTCTTATAGATGAGCCTGAAATTGTAGATCCTCATTGCGAAGTAAAGACCAATTATTGTCGAAGTGTGCAAAAAGTCCGCGTTTTCAGGATTTTTGTTTGCATGATTTGGATCTGCACAGTGAGACGAACAAAGTAAGTTGTAACGAATAAAAACTAATGTAGGTGGTCCTGAACATGGCTTTCCTTCCTCTCTTAAACACGGGGGGTTTATGATGCCCGGAGATTAAAGCGATATAGTTTGGACCGTGGCCATTTCGCGGCGGAGATTAAGTAACCACTTAAAAGATGGCAACTCTGGAGATTGCATCTCACCAGTTGAAGCGCATTTTTCCGCGCCAATCGGCGCGAGCCCCAATCAGCGAATCAACTACATTGATTGTCACGCCAGAAACCGATCCCTGACTAATTATTCAAATCAGAACTATTTGCATGAAACTTTTACTTACTGCGACCGCGTTAATGCACTGATAAATCGAAAAAAGAATGGAAATTTGACTACCATATGGTTGTGTGCCTGTAACTACAAGTGTACTTGATTTTGGACCCAGGTGGAATTTAGGGTGAGAGTGAGCGAAGTCCTGAGGTCGTCCAACATTTTAAGTATCACTGACTACCGCCTGAAATTAATTTTTTTTAAAATTGTTTTTCGCATTGAAAAGAAGGATAAATTGCAAATATGTATCCCTAGTTGATTTTGGCGCTTACCAAAAAAAATAAAAAATAAAAAAAAATATGGTAGAAAACTTACACAGTTTATTTGAAGGTAAACTAGAATGACATGTAAATGAAGAAGCCGTAACCTCTTAGACGGTACTTATTTTAGTGAAATGATTTAAAAGGTGGGAGATTTTTTAATTACCGTTAAATTTAATTTGTAAGTCGTATTCTGTAATGCATGAGAGTGTGAATGAAGTGCAAAATAGATAACGTTTCCGGAAGTTATACTAGTTAACTTATTCTTTTAATTTTTCGAACGAACAGCCAGAAAATTTTATGATTCCTGCTCTTTTAGGTAATAATTTTATTACTATTCTAACGTTACTTTGTTAATTTTAAATAATTTAATTTGATTCATGTAGATAGATACAAGACACATTCATGTAGTAATTACGTCGTTTTTAAGTAAAATTTGATAGAAAGAAAAGTTTACTGGGTTAGCTACTCACTTAATTCGACTATTCAACAATATTAATAGCGATTGGTGAAGAAATTAGGAAATTTTAATATTATCTTATTCGTGATGACTTGTGTTCGTCGAACATGAAGAAAGGCAAAGAAACCCTACGTTAAACATTTTTTTTTCGGTTCCTTTTTGTTTAAGCAGTCATTACACATTGTAATACGCTACACCACGCCTGCCGGCCGTGCCTTTGTGTGTTTTACTCATAAACGCACTGCATTAGCCTTTGTGTATGGAAATCCCAGGAAAAAACCTTTGTTTAACATTAGGTTTTATATTTTCATGACCTAATACTACCTTACCCCATCAGAAAAATGCAGGTAAAGGCAAAAGCTACGCATAGACACAGGGGACCGGTGAAAGCAACCAATAGCTCGCTCACTACGGCACCGCTTATATGTATCTCCTAAAACGATAATTCCACGAAAAATAAATTAGACTGACCTGAGAAGAAATAGCCGAACATGAATACAAATTATCGCACTGGAGGAGGTATTGTAGGTTAGGATTGAAGAGGGTAAAAACTAATTAAAACCAAACCATTCGGGTGATGCGTGCTGCAGCCTTTCCCTTTTTGAACCCACGTCGAAGAACGCATGTCGAAGCCAGAATTTCGCGCAGTTGTTCGGTGTAAACTTGGAGATGAATTATAGGCATCATTGCCTGAATTCTTCGAGAATGTTTATTTTAAAAACTTATGATTGAAACATTCAAACAGCCGACGTCAGTCTGTAGCGTGCAGCAGTTTTTGTAACACGCCACGACGTGCCGTGTTACGTGTGTTACGTGTTACGTACCTATACGTGATGTCGTCAAGTATATCATTAGAAATACCTTAATATAGGATACGGTGACCAAATTGAAAGCTTCCCCGGTTACTTACCACATAAGTAGATACTGCTCGTCTTCAGCACCGTAATGTAAAAAACCGTTCCGTCGGTCAAAACAGAGAAAATGATGATGATTAAGAAGAAGAAGAAGAAGAAGAAAGTATATGAAGAGAGAGAGGAAGAAGAAAATGTAAAAGAATAAGAAAAATAAAAATAAAGAGAAAAAGAACAGGAAAATGAAAGAAAAAGAAGAGAAAGAACAACATCTTCTTGAATCAAGTCGCTGGCTAAGCTCATTTCTTTCACGACTCGAAGATTCTCTTCAAGTACTCACTAATTTTTCCTGACGTGTTCGTACGAGAATTGGACTGCATTTTGCAATTTGGACCTATAAATTCCGGCCCAGTTTAAAAACAACTTATGTGCCATTAGTTTCTCTATGCACATAAGTGTTTTTTCAGATGAGCCAGAATTTATAGGTCCAAATTGCAAAATGCAGTCTAATTATGCACTTTAGTCATGATACACGTGACGATGGTGTTCGCCAAACTGAATGCGTTGTATTTTCGAATACAACAACTGTCTAAGCTCGATGCTTGGTTTTGTACCACAAGCAGGAAATTTTAAATGACAAAATTTTTCCTCTCGCCAATAAATCTTGTTTTTTTTTAAACAAAGAAAAAAATCAGACGTAAACTAAAAAGCTGATTTCCTGGACACGCAAAGCAGGATTTTTTCGCCCTGCGTTGCATTTGAATAACGTTTTGCGGTGCATAATCTCTTACATTGCCTACTTGTCCGTCGGGGCAAACACATGTAGGAAGAATTCTGTATAAATTTTGCTAAAGTTCCATGGAATTTAAGGCATTAAAAATGTGAACTTAAGTACGGGAAAAAAAGTTGAAGCTTGCATATTTTCAATCAATGAAATGATTGTGATTTCAATGAATTCAAACATTCTTCATTACACGAAAATACGAAGCTGCAATGTAGCAACACTGTGTGGACCTTTAGTGGCGGTACGTGTGGGAGGAACCGGCAAAGGGGGGGGGGAGGGGTTGCCCAGCATGAGGCCGAGTACAGCTGCAGATACCTAGAAAACGCGTTAATGCAGCAATGTGCTGTGCAACATGATTTTTTGAGTGTGTCCGTGACTTGGTACCTTTTTCTCGGCCAAAAAAGGGC
The DNA here is from genome assembly GCF_001854935.1 of Bemisia tabaci. Taxonomy (NCBI): domain Eukaryota; kingdom Metazoa; phylum Arthropoda; class Insecta; order Hemiptera; family Aleyrodidae; genus Bemisia; species Bemisia tabaci. Next base: position 2,497,228 of record NW_017551372.1, read on the forward strand.
CTGCTTCTCTAGCCGGGTTCACTTATCGGTATTATTCATTTGCTGCCACCCTTGACCCTCCCCNTTTGCCCCCCCCCCCTCCTCACCCAACTCCTTTTAATTTTAGGATACCTGACGTTTCAAATGAATGCATTATCTTGTTATTTTTTTTCGACTGCTCGAATTGCATATTGAAAGGTCTAGCAAGACACAAAGCACACACCACATATTTTTGACGCCGTAGAGTAGGGAGTTACAAATTACGATTGCATCACATCTCCTAATAAATCCCACTCTCTCCCTCCCCCCTCTCACGTAGAGGAAGTGATTTTGAGATATTGCTGGTGTAGTATACTCATTTTTCAAAAAGTTTCAAAAAACATTTTGCTAAGGACTTTTAAATTGTTTCATTACCACGCGTACACATACTTCATGTCAGATTCTTCGACCGCCACATTAGTAAGAGTTGATTTGGACATATCATAGCTTATCTCGGGCAAACTTAATCTTAATTTATTTCGAAATTCAAAAGTAAGAGACATCTAAAGTGTAAACGCGATACAACTATTCTCGCAAGATATAGATGTCCACATTGCATATGAAAAATGTAAGACGCGATAGCGTGAGTCGTGAACTCGCAATGCTCTGCTCTAGTTTAAAGCAACATTACAAATAAGACAAACGGAAACAAACACAACATGGAAATAAAGCGAGGGAAAGGATGCGCGTTAACGACGGCGCAGAGATACAACTATTCGTACTTGATGGACGTCCGTGCTGCATCTGAAAAATTGAAGGCGCGATGACGCGAAGCGTGAGTTCTCAATGCCCTGCTATATGCTGCCAATGAGGTGTCGTTCAGATTCTGGAGAAAAGTTAAAAAAGAGGCCCGAATACGTCTTTCTTGTCGTCGGCTGTGTTGATACTCGTTCTTTCTTCTTTTTTCAGGTTCTTGCCTGATTCTTTTTTGGGATGGATTTTTAGACCCACGTCCTAAAAGCTCGTGTTATAAACCGCAGCACGGACACGGTTCTTATGGAAATAATTGTGCTTGGATGCGTCTAGCGGCTTTAATTTTTTTTTGTTTTCTTTAATTTCAGAAGTCTGTCGGTCACTTCAATACGCTCAATTTTACAATTTTTACTATGTACGATTAATAAACTTTGAACCTGAAAGTAGCGTAAACTTGTGCTGCTTTGCCAAAATTTTCTGAACCCCTTTCCCCGAAGGGGATGCCCCTTCAGGAAATATCATATTTCGCCCCTTTAACCAGTCAAGGGTCTACGCCCTCAGATGCGAGCCAGTCCGACCCTGCATAAGAGTAACGCGTAACGCATGAAGCCTGAGTTGCGAAGTACTTCGGGGGTCAGAGGGCGTGTAGCCCCCTAGTTGATAATAAATAAGTTGTTTGCAAATAATAATTCATTCTTAAATTTTTGGAGGAGGGTTCCAAAGAAAACGTTTTTTAATGTAGATTTAGAAAGCGGCGCTCGTTCAAAACCCCCTCCTTTCAATCAATTACTGCTTGCAGCCGCGACATGGAGAGTTATTCCTCATCGCAAATCGCATACGGCCGGTCAAGTATTCTGCTGTGCTAAGGAAGAACGCCGTATATGAACATTCGAGAGTAGCCAAATTTCCTTCGATAAAATATTTATTTTTGAGAAAAGTTACGAATATAGTTCCTTGAAATTTTCAGGAACTTCAGTTAAAATTGCAAACGCAAATATCTGAAAAATTAGAAGGAAAATATTCATAAGTTTACCAGGAAATTCGTGTTTTATCAAAGGAAATTTGGCCACTCCTGAAGGTTTATGCGGCGTTCTTCCTTAGCACGGCAGTATTCCAGAGAGCATTTTGGTAAACTTTATAAAAACCCATATGACAATCTATTACCCCCTTTTGACTTACGCAATTCTGATCTGGAAGCCTCCCGAATTTTTCAGAGATAACAGAAGAGACTAGAAAAAAAGCGAAGACAATCATATTTTTTGGAATCGAAGTATTTTTTTTTTTAAATAAAAAGAGAGACCTAAATTAACTTCCTCCCCCCTCCCCTCTTCCTTACCACGTGAAACCTAGTAAGGAAACGCTAGATCTCCTCCCTCCACGTAATCGAATTACGTCGGAAGGCCCTATAAAAATGAAGTGCGGCAACTGAGAGGTGGTAAATGGACGGAAGCAAAGTACGTGCATGTTTGCGCCTTCAAATTCTAAGAGCGGCTAAGTGTCTGACAAAGGGAAACAGAGGCAGTAAGTGTGTCGGAGGAGGAGAGGAGGGGACGTTGAATGAGTTGCACCAGCATTTGGGCTGGGGAGTATGCTACCGCAGAGGGCAGGAGGCAGGCTTCGAAGTGAACCCGGGAGAGCTCTATGGTGTGGGTTAACCGCGGTCCACGTAGAAATGCACTTACGGGTGTCTCCTGAAGAGCGGGTGCAGGGTGTTGGGGGGCTGGGGGGCCAGGGGCAGCGCAAGCAGGTCGGTGGGAGCGAAAGGGAGGATTTACCAAAACAAACCCGTAAATTAATGGCAATGCATTCATGAAAAGGTGTCCCAATGCGCTGTTGCCGCGCTTCAGCTGAGAGCCGTCGCACTATTAACTTCCTCTCATACGGTTCGCTTTTGTGTAGCGCTTGGATTGTTGAATATTTATTGAATAATATCTATCTTATTGTAGCAATGCTTCCTGTCCATCGAAGGCATTCGATAATGATTCAATATTGGATCATTGGCGGATCCAGCAAATTGGCAACGTTGTCTTTTCTCCATTTAAATGTATGGAAATGTATCGATTCTTGGAGAGGCCAGGTGCTCCGAGAAAAATCGATTATGTAGCATAGGTTTAAATAGAAGAAATCCGACGTTGCCAAATTGCTGGACCCGCCTCTGTATTGGATCCGCAGATTTAGAAAAATCTGGTTACGGCGCACGGTGAATCGAGTCTACAGGAGAGGTCGGACAAAATTTGGAAACTTTAAAAGCTTATAACTTTGTTTATACACAAATTTGAGGTTCTAAAAGTGGTTCCATTGGTTTTTTCGTAAAATTGGCCTCTGAAAGCACCCCTTGAAACTTAAAATGTGATGAAATGAACATCAAAATTTGTAGTTTAACTCAAAAATTTCATGCCCGATTTCTCCAACTGACTCGATCCTCTGTGCGGCGTTTTGGCTAGTATTTCTACATGCGGTTTTAAGATGGTACGCAGTGGCGCCCTCGTTTTTTTATTTATGGTTTCCAAGTGTTTTCAGTTATTAATTTATTTTCTCGACCGGTGACAGAGACGCCTCTTCATAATGATTTTGGGGAGAAAAAAGTCTGATTTAGGAAGAAAAAAATCTGTGGTTTAACTCCGGAGTCAAGTTCGCATCTCCACATCTCAAAATTTCAGAGCTGTTTTTATTTTTCATTAGAAACAGGGATGAACAAAACAAGTGGTAGAGGGTCAGGAATTAGGGCAGGGCCGGGGCTTAAAACAAGGGTTTTAGTCCGATCAAACTATATATTCCGTTAATTTTGGAAATTAAAGGTTTGAACTCCATAAGTTTGTTTTTTTCTTTTAAAATGTACATGAGTAAAAAGAAAGTACTGCTCTATTTGGTTGTGAATACTATTCATTTCTATAGTCCCCAAATGGAACACCACTAACATGGTAATTTTAACCGAAGAATTTTATTAGCGTTGACTTGCTTCAAGTATAAAATTCGAAAATTTGCCCAAAAAATGACTCCACCGGTCTGATTGTCGTTTTTCTAAGAACGGATGGAACTTAATTTCAATGTTGCGAAATTTCCCCTCTCAAATTACATTTTTACCAGGAGAATCTTGGACATTTATGCGTGACAATTTCACAGATTTTTCCTCTGACCTCATGTAAAAATCAGACAAATTTTCACACGAAAATTATGCAGGTTTCTTTTTGTAAAAAATTAATTTTTTGGGTCAATTTTGCACCCTCTCAATGGAGTTACGTTCTTTCGTCCGGGAACGACCTAATGTTCCATCGTAGTCACCGAGATCTCACGACATGACTCGGGTCCCTGGCTGACAGCCATGCCCATCAGCACTGATGCCAATCCGTGCTATAGTAAAGACTTATCGTACGCTTAGATGATGGGTTAGTTGGACAAATTGGCAACATTGGAGCTTCATTACCACCGGGCAATGGGCGCCCGATTAATGCGAGTAATGACGCTCGCGTAAAAAGTAAGAACCATCTCGGCGCGGCGCGAGCGATCACCTCATAAATAATCGGCCCCCTAATTAACAATCCCGCAATGGATCCAGCGCAGAAATAAAACTTGATTAGCTCAGGGGGCGGCTCAAAAATTTGGGAATGATTTCCGCCCGTGCCTCGCCGAGGAGTAGGAGAGCAGATCCGGAGAGGACACATGACCGAGAGGAAAAACAATAATAAAGGCGTTTCTTCGTCTAATTTTTGAAAAATTACCGAGATAAAAAATTGGACCATAATTTGCTCTTTGGAACCACTGTTCTTGGCTCAGTTCAGAAACAACGTAAGTGCCATTAGTTTCCAAACGCACAAAAGTGGTTTTACGGATGAGGCAGCACTTGTTGTTCCCAATTGCAAAACGTATTAGCAAGTGCAAGATGACTTATATCGTTCCAAGAAGAAAAAAATGTCACCCAAGACATTGAAGAAAAAAAAACACAAAAATTGGAGGCTGTCTTATGCTTAGTGTCAAGGGTGATGTTCAATATAGTTTTCGTCCAAAAATGAAATATGTCGAGAAATTTGTGAAATTTGAGATTCTTCATTTTGATCTCGACGAAGAAACATGAATCAATGAAGATGCTGATTACTAAGTTTGGCCCAGTAGAACACACCCCTGCACAAATTAATGCATATCCATGAATACAAATCGCGTATGTGCGTATAAATCGAAGACTATTTTACGTATGCAAAAGAGTTTCGAAGAATTCGGAAACTGCTACTCGTCCGAAATCGGAGGGGACAAGTTTTTATCCTCCCCAACGACACGCATAAAAATTTGATGGTACAAGGAGTCCCGAAATGCTCGTGCTCGGAACAAGGGCAGTTTACGGAGTGTGTACCCAACTGATATACCCTCGGAGCGAAAGCAACCATTACGAGAATATTTACAGAACATAAAACGACGATTTCCCATACTTTTCCGAGTCAATATTCCGCGATAGTAGCGGCAAGCGTAAAAGCGGAGTCTCAAGGGCCGGCCGGCCGAGCCGAAGCGAAAAAAGACAATTTTCCGGCGCACAAAACGGAAATAAAAAAGAACGATAAAAATCTTGGAGGCATGGCCGCGAGTGAAAGTAATGAAGGAAGATGAGATTTAATTTTTGAAACGTAAATATCTCCGAGGGAACTTTCCTTCGCATCCGAAAGAAAGAGGGACGGGGAGGAGAGAACAGCAATTATGGGCTTGCAATGAAATGTAACAACCCCTTTCGACCGCCGCGCCGAGATCGCGTTGTGAGCAATGAAATTTTATTTTTACAACTTGCTCGAGAATAGAAAGGGTTACTTTCCCCGCCAGGGCTTTGCGTTTGTTCTTTGAGGGCAGGGCAGGGGATCTTCATCCTTGCGTTTAATATCCCTGCTCCCTCCCTTTAAGACTCCAAGTTTACCCCATTCGTTTTGGAGTGGGCTAGTTGGAGAACGCCCCACAGTGGATCGAGTCAATCGGAGAGGTCGGACACGATTTAAAAACTTCAAAAGCGCGTATCTTCAGTAATATGAATTGTTGGTGTTTTAAAAGTAGTTTCATCGGTTTTCTTGCATAATGGGGATAATGCATGTGTGAGGAATTTGCGATTTGATTATTGATTCTTATGTAAAAGTTCGCGAGAAACACGACGATGCCGCTGGTTTTCTCTGAAATCAACTCCCAAGCTCAAAAAAAGCTCTCAAGTTGAGGCCACAATGGAGGGGATATCCCACGCTATCCTGAGAGTCCACCTCTACAAAAAAAAAAAAACTCTATATGCAGAGATAGGGAGCAAATACATTGACAGGGCTACCACTTTATTTGGAAACTCTAAAACTGAAAACACGACATCACTGCTAATGTATTTGCTCCCTATCTTTGCATGGAGAGTTTGTCTTGATGTAGACGTGGACTCTCAGGATAGCGCAGGATATCCCCTCCATTTTGGCCTCAACTTGAGAACTTTTTTGAGCTTAGGAGTTGATTTCAGAGAAAACCAGTGGCACCATCGTGTTTCTCGCGAACTTTTACATAAGAATCAGTGGTCAAATCGCAAATTCCTCACACATGCAACATCTCCATTCTCGATTGGAAACTCCCCTCATAATTAAAATTATGACGAGTTAAACGTAATTTTTTACGAATTTCGTCAAAAATTTCATGTCCGGCTCCTCCCAGAGACTCGTTCCACTGTGCGGCCGAGAGTCGTTAGACGCGTAACGCGTAATTCTCGCCGGGCATAAATCCCGCATTACTCGTTGCATGGCCACAATTGCAGGCGCGGCGCCTTCAATCGATAAATTAGTCTTCCTGCACAACTCGACGCCTGGAACTCGTAAAATTCAAGCTCGCCTCTCCTCGCAACCTCCACTTGGACTAATAAAACGACTGCGCTCTCAATGCTTCGGCTCTTTAGGACGCTCCAAGATTAAGGAAGGAGTCATCAACGGACTCCTCTTAAAATGCGCCCTTATTAAGTGTCGTTTCCAGCGAGAAGTTTTCTGTTCACTGTCTCTATGGCTCTTTCCATTCCTAACATTAAGTTTTCCCCTCCCGAGAGTAAAATCAAAACCAGTGGCGTGGTATGATTTGCAATGTTTCGATTGATACGCCATTCAAATCTATAGTGAAGTAACGATTATCAAGCACTGGAAAAAAAACACATTGGATCTAGAGTCCAGACTCTTGAAAACATTGACAAGAAAAAATACTCTTGATTCAATCAAATTTAAGCTTAAATCAAAAGGAAATCCGCTCAAATTAAGAGGATGGGTACTTGATTTAAGCTTAAATCCGATTGAATCAAGAGTATTTTTTCTTGTCGATGTTTTTAAGAGTCTGGACTCTAGATCCAATGTGTTTTTTTTTTCCAGTGAGGGTGCTCGCAACTAACATCATAATTATCGATTCTTTACCATCGTTTAATAAAGGAAAATATCGACATGTCGCAGGCAATCCGTCAAATCAGGCATTTTGTCAAACGACCAGGCAAATAGTCAAATTTTGTCAGTTTACAAAAATTTTGTAAACCATAGCGAGGAGTTCACGAGTTTTCAATGTTCTGAAGAAAATAACTCGTAACATCTACAAGTTCTTCTTGATACTTCCTTTTCAAATGCTCTTCATACATTAAAATGTTAAAATCGTAGAATTTCTGCGTTCTATAACATAATGAAAATTTCAAGATAAATGTTCAGAACCTGAAAATACTATTGTGTAATCCACATTTTTACAGAGAATGCTTTCTTACAGGAGCAATGATCTATCTTGTTCAAACACAGAGGAAGAATAAAAATTTCGATCCAAGCACATATTATATTTGACTATTTGCCTGGGAATTTGATAAAATGCCTGATTTTACTATTTGCCTTCGACAGACAGAGGATTATCACGCCTCGCCACTGATCAAAATATATCAATTTTCTACTGTTTCAAAATTGTTATTATCATTGCTAGTTCCTTACATCTTCCTCAATCATATGCGATCAGTGACAGCTTTTGCTAGGTACACCAAAAAAGAAAAAAAAGGATGCTGACTTAACATCTTGATGTAAAAAAGTGTGCGACAACTCACAAAACGATGAGTTAACCACCACAATATATAAATAGCAATGTCAAGATGTAAAACTAACTGCTGTGGCGATTAACTCAGCGTTTTGTGGGTTGTCGCACACTTTTTCACATCGTATACTAAGTCAGCATCCTTTTTTTCGGTGTAGTATCGTTGCTCTGACTCCTATTAAATCTATTTTGAGGACTCGATTCTAAAAGAGGTAGCCTGCTTCGATGAAAATTGATTATTGTGCATGACTCTTCGATCACTGCTTACAAATTTTGAAAGTGATCTGAAAAAAATTATTTCATGTAGCTGAAAGAATAAAAAGCACAGCCCTCCGGAGGCATGCACGAGGAAGTATTCATAGCAATGCGTTTCTAATCTTGGAAATTTCAAATAATTAGCCGAGTAACAGTTTATTTCTTCACAGAGACTAAAAGAGGGAAAAGAAAAAACTGTTAATAGAGACGAGAGCAAAGCTGTGTAAGCACTAAATGTTCATTGTTCTCGCGTAAGTCCGAGGATATGTAAGAGGAAGCCACCAGTCCCACCCAAGGGTTCTTTTTTTGTCCTGAGTTTTCTCTCGTAATCGAACTGACGCACGATTTATTGCATTGACTGGTTTCAAAATTCCCACGATTGTGATTTTCAGCGAATAAGCACTCCTGTAAAATCTGGGAGATTGCTTCTCATAAAAACGAAAATTGCAAGAGTAAACTGAGAGAATGTAAGGCCGAGAAATAAGTATCACATTTATGAAATATGTATCACATGAAATGATTGAAAAAATAATCGAGCCACAAGCCAAAAATAAATTAAACAAATAATATTTCAAACTACACAGAGATGAGAAATAATAAAAAACTTACATGAAACAAAACAAAACAAAACAAACGTTTCGACCGCCAACAACTATGCGGTCCTCTTCAGTGTAACAAGTGAAAACATTTTACAAAAACATATTTTAAAAAAATATACATAAAATAGCTAAGAAACTATTAGCAAACTAAGTAAAGCAAAAATACAAATTTTAGCGGCTCTGGTGCTTGCACTAGAGCTGCTATTCCGGACGGTCCCAGCTGGGGAGTATCAATGCAGCATGTTACATTGTAGAGACCGCGCGTTGGTTGATGGGAATCGGCGCCATTTTCGGCTATGTTCCTTGTCATGATTTTATTTTATTGCATACTGTTTTATTGTTAGTCAATCCTATGTTGTGTATTGTATTTTTGNCCGAGGATATGTAAGAGGAAGCCAGCAGTCCCACCCAAGGGTACTTTTTTTGTCCTGAGTTTTCTCTCGTAATCGAACTGACGCACGATTTATTGCATTGACTGGTTTCAAAATTCCCACGATTGTGATTTTCAGCGAATAAGCACTAGCACTCCTGTAAAATCTGGGAGATTGCTTCTCATAAAAACAAAAATTGCAAGAGTAAACTGAGAGAATGTAAGGCCGAGAAATAAGTATCACATTTATGAAATAAGTATCACATGAAATGATTGAAAAAATAATCGAGCCACAAGCCAGAAATAAATTAAACAAATAATATTTCAAACTACACAGAGATGAGAAATAATAAAAAACTTACATGAAACAAAACAAAACAAACGTTTCGACCGCCAACAACTATGCGGTCCTCTTCAGTGTAACAAGTGAAAACATTTTACAAAAACATATTTTAAAAAAATATACATAAAATAGCTAAGAAACTATTAGCAAACTAAGTAAAGCAAAAATACAAATTTTTTGCAACTACATCTTGGAATAAAATCAAAATAAGGCAAAATTCAAGAGGAAAGAAGAGTGATAGCCGAGATAAAAAGGAAGTCAAATTGGAATTAAAATGTATTTAATCCAGCAATCTACTCCCACATGGAATGGGATGCTCATCTCCTAGCTAAATATTATACGACTAAATACTATTGCGACTACCTGTTTGGATGCAAAAGTGTTATCGTGNTCCTGCTTGTTTTGCAACTACATCTTGGAATAAAATCAAAATAAGGCAAAATTCAAGAGGAAAGAAGAGTGATAGCCGAGATAAAAAGGAAGTCAAATTGGAATTAAAATGTATTTAATCCAGCAATCTACTCCCACATGGAATGGGATGCTCATCTCCTAGCTAAATACACGACTAAATACTATTGCGACTACCTGTTTGGATGCACAAGTGTTATCGTGGTTTTAAGTCCAATTTTGGAAAGTATTTTAATCCAATCAATGCGATACATCGCACACTAGTTCGGCCAGAATAACTTAAACCCAATGCAAATCACCTTAATTTCTTTTAGAACCGGCAATCTTGCCGCGGATGGGAGCAGGAATGATAGGAGGAACTTACAAAATTTTTACCTCAAGGTGATCCACTTTTCCTGCTTTTTCGCTGTCCCTCTCTACTCCGCCCGCACAAGGATCCTTTCTCCTCCTTCCTCAAATGAATAGAATCCTCAAAAACAATTGGGCAGATGAGGTTCCAACAGAACAGGGGCAATGGACTCGATTATTGCCACATTGACAAATTGACAAATTCACATAGCTTAATTTGCTCAACTTATTTTCATTGGGGTAGCAGCGAAGCAGAAGTCAACTGAAAAGTGAAAATTCAAAACTTGGTAAGCATCATCAGGTGTTCGTAAAATTATGAGACTGTTTCTGTCATCTCACGAAAATTCAGTGAGCTAAAAATATTAAGGGTCGTGCTCATAGTCGTTCCTCTCCTTTAATGGAGGTTCGCACCTACCTTAAAGTTTGTCAAACTCATATAATTTGTTTACTATTTATTTACTATGAATTTTATTTTATTTTCAAATTTATGTCTTTTCCTTTTAATATGTTTTCATTTTTTCTTATTTTTTTTTATTTTTTGCTTTGTTTGGTTGCTGCTCTATACTCTCAGTTTGATGGTGCCAATGGAAAATTTATCGACGAAAAATTCGAAGGAGCGATGATGCCAAATTATTAAATCTAATAAATTGGCCTGAAGTTTCGCGGGTTTAGTTGTATTATCTCCCTTTCGACTTTTTATCAATCAGAAGTTGATCACCCATGATCATTATTAACCACTTCTCCACTCATGGATTTTTAGTTATATTGTCTCTCTTCTGATTTAAGGGTATATCTCAATTTATACATGAGCCCAAGAGAGCACGGACTTATTCGTGAATCAAAACTCAGGTGGAAACTTACATACGCCCCTACGCTAGAGGAGCGATGTTACATGGGTGGTTGCCAGATGGCGCCACGTACGAGCTTCGAATTCAGTTTTAGGCCAACAAATTCTTACATGGGTGGCAACGGTTTTTGCCAACTTTCAGAAATAAATTACTGGATTCCACATTCTCATCATTGTAAATAAGGCAAATTCGACCAAATCAGCAACTATGCGTTATTCCTAAATTGGACCTTTATTTACATGCTCCGGTCACTTTTTTTGCCCGATTCGTTCTCGCTCTTCTCAATAGAGTGAGACATTGACCTCTCCTGTTTTAAATATTCCTCCTCTGGCAGCAGGATAAATATTCAGATGATCTTGTGTAAAATCCGAACAATATCTATTGTGTTTTTGGAATGGGTTTTCATTTTTTCTGAGAAGTAAAGCCCTCCCTGATTGATGAATCGATTGACCTAAGCACGTGCTTGAATCTTTTATACTTTACCGAAGTTTTTCTCTAAAATCGGCTCAGGTCCCCTTGAAAAAAGAGGGCTATTTGTGGCTCAGTTCGGTTAGTGGTCAGGAGAGAGATACATTTGACCGCCTATGCAATGGTACTGATTGTGATATGAAAGAAAAAAATAGAACCAAGTACATAGAAAGTGAGATTAGAATACCTTATGAATAGATTCGAGAAAACGTCTTGGAAATACACATTGAATAAGTGAAGAAGTAAGTCATGCATCTCTGCCAGCCTTGCCCGCAATACAATCTTATAGTAACAATCCTTCAGTCACAAATTAATTTATGTCTATTTTGTAGCAACAAATTTTGCTCCTCGAGCCGAAAGGATCCGCTGAGGTGTGAGATGAATATTCTTCCGATAATATTCTACTTCCTTCTGCACGTTTTTTACATTTCTATCATCATTCCTTGCCCTGTAATTATGGTACATTATGCATACAAATTTTTGAAATCTTATTTCTGTTCTTAAATAAAATTACTTAGGTTTAATATCAGTATAGACTTTTCGTTGAGCAAAGAGTGATTTATTAAAGACTGTATTAACCACAGACAAATCCATATGAAAAAACGTGCCTGCCGTGTTTTATTATTTAAATCAGGAACCATTCAGTACATTTTTCCAAAATTTCATTCCTCTTTGTTATGGATTACGTTAGGCTCAAAAGCTTGGAATTTTTTTAGGGCATAATATGACTTTTTTCAAAGCATAGAAGAAAGTTTTAAAGGTAGAACTTATCATTCATCATTTTTTCATTCATATCATTTTTAATATCATAATTTTTCTCATCAAAAATTTAAAGAAAAAAATAGAACCACAAAAGTGCAATAAAAATTAATTAAGCATATAAACTCAGAGTTAAATTCAATGCTGCAAGGGAATGATCACTTGGGCATTAAATTTTAATGAAAATGAAATAATAACAATAAAAAATAGGTTTCAGATCCAAAGAACTATAAATGAAGTCCTATCACAATCACATACACCGACCAAGGAATGCAATAAGCCTGACGGTCCCGAAATAAATCGGCACCCACCTTTTTTCTTGAAATGGACATTTAATTAGGTAATCCACGGCGAAATGTCACGAATCATTCTCCGATAATTGAGTGCTCGAAGAAGCAATTCCAGAATGTAGGTCTCAAACTAATATAAAAAACCTCTCGGTGGTGTAGAGTTCAATTTTTGATATTTCAAATAAAGTCTAGAACTGCGATGATTAACAAACGCCTATCTGTTTGGAGAAAAGAAAAAAGCCGCTCAATCACTGCGCTTTGCTGTGTTGCTGCTCTCTCAGCCAAAAGATATATTATCGCACGACATTCATATGGGTTGAAAATTCTTAAGATTTTCATAACAGAAGAGCACTAGGAAAAGATTTTTATGAAAACAATATCTCACTCGACCTCCTCAATTTTTATTTGACAATTCTGATTCTGACATAGAATGGGGAACCCAAACTTGCGGTCAACATTACAAATATTTGGTCAAAATTTTAATATAGCTAAAAACCGCGATCACAAAGTTCTTTTAGCTTATATGTGAGGTGTAATTGTCATTGAAAAAGTTACTAGAATTTACAGATTTTATGTAAGATTCATCTGAATTTTAGTTTTGTTTAGTTTATTTACTCAAATTATTAAATTTGATTTTATTTATTTTTCTATCTTTATTGCAACTTTTAAAATTACAATTAATTACTAAACAATTAAAACTTAACAACTTTACAATGAAAACTTTTAAATAAATTTTTAATGCGATAATATCTCGATATATTGCCACCGATATAATCGCGATAACCAACCGATAAAATCGCTATTCATCGCGATCACTGCTACTTTGAGACACAGCGAACTGTAAATGAACGAGAAAAAACCAGTTTGGCAACGTCACTTCTAGGTGCATCCGCTCATCAGAAAAATTGACTCCAAATCCCACGTCATTAATAAATACTTGATGCTCAAAGCTCTTGCCGCCTAGCAAAGGTATAAAATCTCCGGAGGTCAGGCAAGTCTCCGACTTTGACCATAATTGTCATGAAAAGAAGACGGAAAATAGGCTCTGAAAAAAAGAAGAAAAAAAAAACGAAATGCGGTTTTATACTCCTGCAAGGCGCATGCGCAATGGTTGCGCGTCGCCAGGAACTATTCCACGATCTTATCTATGATTAATCTCTGTGCTCGAAAATTACAATAACCAGTTTGGTGGACGGCGGTTTTCGTTTCACCGATTGAGCTGGTACGCGGTAATCTATCGATTCATACAATAAGGTCATCTTCGACGCGACGGATAGGTTCCTCTCCCAGGTTGGTCAGCGGCCTTCGAGTCAAATGCATAATTAATCAGAGACAGGATTTTTCTAGCTATTATTCGGCTTCAATCGGAGTCTTCTTCAACAGATGGTGACGTTTGTTCCGCCCGGATTTTGCCTTGTTTTACCACAAATAATCATTCACCGCCGATGAGAGCACCACAAAAATCTCGGCGTGGGCTCTGGTATTGACTCTATCCTCATTTAATCGAGGGCTAATGTTGGAATAGAGATAACTTTATTTTAACCAACTTCGTGGTGGCTTTGTAAATTTCGTATTCGATGATTAGCGTAGACATGTCATCTTGATTTTAAATACTCTTGAGACGATGAACATTCAGGGCCAGATTTTTCAGGCTCAAAATTTTCATCCAATTCTAATTGAAAGGACTGCGGTGTGATTGTTGAAATCGATAGGCAAAGCGATCGACAAAGAAGACATAAAAAGTATGGAGCTATCTTATTGGTTGAAATGGGTGATTCTTATAGACTAAGGGAAAAAATGATGGACTAAGCATCGGGTCTCTCATGGGTTGCTATTAGATAGTCTATTATCTATTTCCTTTGTCCATTGCAACCACCTGCTTCCACCAACAGGATCCCTCTGTATCCTTTTTGTCTTCTTTGTCTATGGCTTTGTCTATCAATTTCAAAAATCAGCCCGTTGGTCTCCAAAAGTATTTAGTTTTAGCGGAAGTAAGCATCAAAACAAACATTGCTAACATTCAAAAAATCCTCCAAGAAGAGGAAGAAGAAGAAAAAGGAAAATGCGTATACTTAGTAGCACTCCATTTTTTTTATTTATGCTTGGCAATTTATAAGAACACATTTTCTCATGCATTTGAAGAATAATATCGTCTCGGAAGGGGAACGCACCACTGTCCGGCCACGTTGTAGCTCGTATTGCCTATACTGAAAACTGAAGGCAAACTGTCAATGAGCCAGATTCATTGCTCCACGCTCGATGCAGTCTAATCCCACTTTTCCCCTCATGCAATCGTGAGTCTGAGAGAGATACCACTATTCGATCACATGGGAGCTCGCGTTGCCTACACAGGATATTGAAGGCGAACTGATAGTGAGCTGAAGCCACCGTTCAACGTTCAATAGAGCCTATTGCCATTGTTTCCCTCGATTGATCTTTACCTTTGAAGGTGATACGACTATTTGGCTTCGTAGGCTACATAGATAAGTCGTCAGTTGTGGGATACTGGCTTTGTTTCTATTGAAATTACAATAGAACGAAGACAGCGCTGCTTTGTTTGACTTTTGCTTGACTTTGCTATGACTATTTTCACGTGCGATGTTGAAATGAATTTCTTGCTTGACTGAAAATATGACGTTATATTTATATATTCTCTGATTTCAGGATTCTTCGCCTACACTGACACTAATTCTATCAAAGGTAAGGTTGAACAACACTCTATCATCTATGATTGTATTGAATTGTATACGTGTTTCCATGAGTTTTCCTTCGTGCAGTCGTATACTAAAAACTCACTTTTGAATGATTGGAAGATGAGGTCCTTTATCACAGATTCTGTCACATTTGGACTACATTGTGCCACTCGGAACTACAAGCTTTGGCTCAGTTTACAAACGGTGAATGCACCATTAGTTTACATGCAAATGAGTGCTTTTACTGATGAGCAAGATTTTGCAGTTGCACTGAAACAAACAAACAAACAAACAAACAAACAAACAAACAAACAAACAAACAAACAAACAAACAAAAACAAACAAACAAACAAACAAACAAACAAAAACAAACAAACAAACAAACAAACAAACAAACAAACAAACAAACAAACAAACAAACAAACAAACAAAAACAAACAAACAAACAAACAAAAAAAAAAACAAAAAAACACCACTGTGGCCTTAGAAGCCGTGCTTATGGGCTATATAGACATACTGTTCGCGTTCCGGGCTCATGCAGAGGCCGTAAGTTCCGGGCATAGCACCTGGAGCAATCGAAGCTCCGGCTCCAGCAACTGGAACTTTCAGCCTCTGAGCCCGGAACGGACGGTATGTCTATATAGTCCGTAACTTTTTTTTCAGTATCAGAATTGCAAAAAATGTCGTCCGTATATTGTCTCAGGGATGCACGGTCGAGTCGAGTTGCATTGAAAACCGTCCATTCCTCAGCGATCTGGGGAGGGTGCAACGAAGAGCAGCGCGCATGCGTGGATTTGAAATTACCCGCCACCCGAAAAGGCGAAGGCGCGCACGGCGAACCGGTTCCGGGGCCTCGCGGGCCGCGGAGCGGGAGACGAGCCAGGACCAGGAGATCCTAGATCGTGTGATATACCGCCCGCCATAAATAGCGCCGATTATTGAAATACACCCATAACGGCCGTTTTAGGAAAGTGCCCGTCGCCATTGCCGCGATGGCCCGTCGGTGACCCGCGCGGTAAACGTGTTCCTCGCAAACGAGCGAGTAAACCGAGTGGTCCCGAAATTAGCATAATTTGGATTTTGAACGGTATCAGTTACAGCCGCCAAGCGGGGGTCTCTTTCCGCGGGCTCCAGGCAGTGGGTCTAAAATTACGATTTCCTCGACTAAAATTCACACCATTGATATTGATGTACAAAGCTACAGACAGAGAGGACAAAATGGACACGGAGGGATCCTGTTGGAGGAAGCAGCGGGCTGATTGTTAAATTTGATAGACAAAGCTGTAGACAAGGAATACAAAAAGGATTTGGAGGAATTCTATTGGTGGAAGCGGGTGGTTGCAAAGGACAAAGTAGGCAGGCAATAGAATTACTAAGGGCAACCCACAAAAGACCCTAAAGTTAGTCCCTCATTTTCTCCCTTTGTCTACAAGAACCAATCATTTCGACGGATAGGATGGCTCCAATACCGGAGGAAATTATCCCCCCTACATTTGTACGTGTACGTTGTAAACATGCGTATTGTAAACACGTATGCGTGTACGTTTTTTACATGCATGTTTTCGTATGTAAATGTGAAAATGAATAACTAATTTCATTGGGAATGTTCGTAAGAATATTTTTTACACTCAAATACATAGCTCGTGGTCCAAAGTTGTACCCTAAAAAAGAAAATTACCAAGATTTCTCCCAATTACTAAACCGGCCGATCTCTAGTTACTTATGTTACAAGCACAAAATTTTTCACCGCAGGGAGATTTTTACTGTCGTATCGTAAGAATTACTTGACATTCATTCAGCGTAATTTATCACTTTCCTCGCGTTACAAGTGTTTTTCTCTTCAGTGGCTGTTCTCTTGTTCCACATCTCTCGCTGTGGAGTGAATAAAATCTTTTAAATAATTTTTCGGTCGAAACTTCATATTTTCCCACCGTGCGCCCTGAAACAACAAGTCTCTAAATCGTGGTCTTCGCGTGTGAAGATGGAGTTTTGGATTCTCAGTTTCAAGCACCGAAGAATCACTTGAAGTAGAACACTTCCGATCGCAAAGTTCAATAGCATATAATAGTTCTCCCAGAGGCCCCTCCATCCGTTTCTTCTAGTGGCGCGGCGTGAATGATCGATTATCGATGTATCCTTCTTTGAAGCTGTGGTAAAGAATCGATTGTTAAGGTGTTCGTTGCGAAATCCCTGTCCATCAATCCTTTTCCATAGGTTTAAATTGCAGATAAATCGATATATCGCAAAGCACGCCTGCCACTGGCTTTTCCTTTTACAGCGCTCAGTATAACTCCATCTGCTGTTAAGTATTCATTTTTTTTCCACTCAAAGCAATATGGTCATAGAAACTTCCACTTATAGAGGAAAAGGAAAAAAAAACTTGTTAAGGGGGTGAGTCCCTTTTGAGTTTCCCTTTTGAATAAAATAATTAAGATGTAAAATTAGAGGGGGGGGTGCAAAATTTTCGGAACTGAAAGGGGTTCTATCTCTTTCTAAGCAAAACCTGATCACCAATGACCGAGGGATAAGTAGCAACGGCCGCGCGGTGGATTCGAAAATATACAATACAGAAAATTGGGCGTTTTGGAGTGAATTTTTTGATTATTTTTAAATGCTCAACGTACTTCCCGTGCAATTTTGTCCATAACAGGCTACTTAGTTAGCTATTTAAAACGTATACGGGCGAGTTTGCAATTACGAGAGTGGTCCGAAAGCAACTATCTGATAATAAAACTAATCGCACATTGTTCATATTTGCTGGAGTATTACTGCTGGGCCCTCAGCTTTTCAAGTTTCCCGACTCTCGACATAAGCCGATTTAGCTCGGAATTGGATGAAGGCAACATCTGAATGTCCAATCCCACTAAATACCATCAGTTGTATGATCTCTTAAAATTGGCGTTGAGTTATGCGCATTTCATTCAAATTTTACGACGCAAACGGCTCAGTTGCTAAATTGCGCCGTGAGACTTACATTCTTGTTGGTAACTCGATAAAAAACGCTGGATTTTAGCCTAGTCTGACAACCATGCTAATCAGGATGTAAAACAAGTCCAAGTACGTTCAACTGCATCAAATTTCGAGCCGATGTAAAAAAAGAAAAAAAAAAACAAATCTGCGAATTTGCGACCGGTCAGCCGATTTACCGAAATGAAGTGTGCGGTTGGAATTCTTTATTGCTGTCCAGTTTTTTGCATTTATTATTTTTTGACGATGGAGCCGAGTTATTCGACTAAAATCATCAGACACCATTGATTTTTGGCGACTTGGCACCAGTGGCGCCTCCACCGTGATCACAATTTGGGACCTTTCCATTACCAGCCAGTTATGTTGGTCATACTAAAGAGATTTGTAACCTGAAATACCCTGATGGGTCTTTCCTCTTGATATCCCCCACCCTCTCACAAATTTTCTCGTCCATTTCAACTACACTTGTTGCCCTCCCATTCCCACTTTGTCTCCGAATTCCAAACTTGGGAACTTTCATACTTGAAGAATGGAGGTGGGAATAGAGCTCCTTACTATTAGTATGATTAAAAGTTATAAAAGACAGCTTCACAAAGTCTCCTCTTCCTCAGTTCTCTCTTCACATGAAATATTAATATGTAATAAGGATTTAATTAAATTAAAATGTTTTTAAGATTTCCTATAATGCAGCAGAAGTTAGACGTTTGACTTTGACACTAGAAAAAAAATAATGAAATAAGGAAACGATTCTGTGACTTTTCTTTGTTTACTCCTTTCTGGTGAATATTTTACAATTCCTAGTGGCACCACGGGCGGAGTGTTTTACTGCGGTCTTTCCTTGATTCAATATCGACTGTAGCTAGGGGCCGCAACATGGATCATGATGCCATTTTTATCTTAGCGCACTCAGCTGGAGCTGGGATATTTTCCCTCAAAAGATGTGCCACTAATTGATCATGGAGTCCGATGATGTAGCTCTTGGGCTCGTGTGATATCCCTAAGTATTTTTCGTGGCAAACGCTCAAGAAGTTATCTCGGGCAACTGACAGTTGGAGACAAAGGGAGAAGGAGGAGGATTAAAACTATCACGGCAAAAATGTGATTCAAAGTGAAGAGAATATTGACTATGTTGCCCTAGATTGCTAAAACCGCCGATTCCTTAGACCATGCGATACGTATCCCTAAATACCGTTCGATGTGACAACGATGGGAGGATTAGGCAGCTGTCAAAGAAATTACAGAAAAAACCAGCAAGGCGTGTAGAGGAATAATAAAATAAAACAGGTTGAAAAGAAATGAAAGAAAACTGGAGAGAAATGACTCCCTGGTTTTATAGGTTCAATTGGCCGTTTTTGGCATTATCCAATTGTCGTTGAGTCAAGGAACTCTGCTCATGTGGTCCGTTCAAATATATTTATTTAACAAGCTCCAAATTTTATGTCAGGCAGCCTGATTTCCAGAGAATATGAGTTCAACGTGCTCTTCAATCGAGCCCCTCTTCTGAACACTGAAATTCCTCCGTTTAAACCCCCGCCCAACACGGAAATATTTTAAAAATATTGCTGAAATATTGTCGAAAACATTTTAACAATATTTTAACAATATCGAAATAATATTGCTGCAATAGTTTGTTGTCCGCCCCCCTGACAATATTGCAGCAATATTGTCAAGGTAATATTGATAATATATTTTAAAAATATTTACTTGCGATGAGGTTATCATATTCCATATCCGTGTGCGCGCACTCTAGGAGACGNAACCTATGCTAAATAATCGATTCTTCTCGGAGCACCTGGCCCCTCCAAGAATCGATACATTTCCATAGGTTCAAATGGAGAAAACCCAAATTACTGGATCCGCCAATGCCGCTCTTCCGACAAAAAGTAATTTCCTATAAAAATTTTAAGCCAATGGAAGCAATGAGAAACAGGCGAAATCTAACGTTCTAAATACCTAGATATTTATCATTTTACGTTAAATTTTGAGTATATTTACTTTATTTCTAAAATCTCAATTCATGCATTCACCTTAAATTCATTCTAAAACTTACGCAAACAGACAAGACCTTGATAATATGTATATGTTTGGAATGATTCGTGCCACCAAATGAACTAAATTTTGCGATTAAGAACTATTTCTGGCGAGTCTTTAAAGACACCTACTTGCATGAAATGGCATAGACAATGTATTGCTAAGGCACTTTTAAGTAAATGCATTAAACCAACTAGTCAACCATGAACGTTGATTCTAAAACGAGCCGAAAATGGTATAGTTTGTTCTTTCAAATGGACTACGTTTTACAATTTGGAACTATAAATTCTAGCCCGGTTTAAAAACAATGTATGTGCCATTAGTTTCCCTATGCGCGTAAGTGCTTTTCCAGAAGAGCTAGAATGTATAGTTCCAAATTGCAGTCCAAATAATGCTGGAGACTTCAACGCTGAGATAAGAAGATAGTGCGCTGCGCAGTTGTGTTATGTAACCCGGCATTCTTTCTATACGTATATTTCGTGAAATATCCGGTATTGGACAGCTTGATGAATTTATGTAAATGACAGTTTCCTCTCTTTTATAATTTTTTCTCAATAATTAAAAAAATGAAAAAAGAGAAGGAATACGTTTATACGTAATTGAAAATTTGAATCTCATTACATCTTTTGAATGATGGTGTCTTATCTTTCAGTATTTTTGTTTATTCACCCGCTCAGGCTTGTACGAAATCAAATTGGACGTATTTATGCTAAAACGAACTATAGGCATAAGGATTGGGTTTGAAATAGTTCCATTTAGCATAAATAGTTCAATTCTTAAGTATAAAAATAGCAGAACTTGAATTTGCGAATAGTAGTTTGACTGAAGCAAAAATGTGTCAAATTGTCGTAACATTCAATGTTGACTCTAGCTTATGATTGATTACCTTTTCTCAGAAAAATCACTGGTCTAAATTAAAACGGACCTGAATTTGAACTAAAAATTTATTTGTGGAAATATTCAATACAGTCAAATTTTAAGAGTTAAATTGGACGTATGCTTATAAGAGACTGCGGGCAGTCCGAAAATAATGCTATAAAATTGTTTACAATGGAATCTTCACCTGGCATATATTACGGTAACTATAAGGCTTTATTATAATTTCCTTGAGAGAAGATTGATAAACCAAAATTAAATCTTGACAAGGAGTTAACCTGGCGTCCAACTCTAAAAATCATGACCTTTGAAAATAATGTTATCGCCAATATTTCCTCGGTTAGATTTAAACTGTTGGTCATAAGCTTGTGTGATGTTACGTAGTTTTTAGAGGCCCATTAAAATTTTTATTACGATTGACCTGCCTCGTAACTCATATGTGATGCAAATTTGGTTGAAATATATGGCGTTTTGTGTTTCGTTTTTACTTTTTTTTACAAACAAACAATTCGGCCGAGATATAATGTAGGTTGTAAATAGATTAGTGATTAGTCATAATAATAGTCTTCTTTATTACACATTTCACTTAATTTTTTACTAATTATCGAAGCAGCTCAATAATTTAAAGAGACTTACAAATCGTCTCAATTCATCGGAAAGGAACTCTGCATGTTATAATCCCTTGGTTTAATGGTCTGTCTTATAATCAGATACGCGCGGAAGGTAAATGCCTGGCCTTCTTAAAATCTATCCAAAATTCAAAGTAGTAATATCAATAAATAATTTCGTTGAAATAGATATGGTGCTTTTTCAACATTCTGGATTACGTTCGATAATCAAAAGTTACATAATTTACATGATTGATATGCGCTTCTTGTATTCAATAATTCCTAGCAAAATAATATTGTTTTGTCAATATTAGATTATGAAACGTAGCGGCGGAGCTCATTTTGCATTTGTTTTGTAAGTCTGAAAGAAAACAACAGGATGAATACGAGAACATAAGTACATTTATGCAATAAAATAAGAAAGCATAATATTGCCTTACGAAGGAAGAATGCCGTAAGCAAATTTGAATGTTGCCAAATTCCTCTCAATAAACAAATTTTTTATTTATTTATTTATTTTTTTCATTTTAAGAAGTTATTAATATTTTACCATCATATTTACGGATACTATTATGGTCCAAGGTTTCGCGTACAACATTCGGAAAACTGCACTTGTCACCGGAAGACACAAACAAAATCTCGCATTTTCTTAACAGGAAGGTCTGCACAGCGTTGCGTTACCCTCAAAAATAGGGTGGCACTTTAAGTGTGTAGATTTGCGGTAATAAGCACCATATCAGCATTACGTCACAGAAAATTCTTATGCGCATCGATCGATTCTCAGTGGTAAAAATGAAAGAGGTTATACCACAGCTATTATTTGGATTCTATTCGATGTAACTATGAAAATTCCCATTGGAGCGCCATGTCATCACCACTATAATCGCGTCTATATGGGTGGAGATGAGAGATAACAAACGAGAAAGCAGCACGTAATGCTGTAACGCTCCAATGACAGTGGCAAGGATTTTCCTAGGGAATTTTCCTCTTCTTCTTCTTTTTTCTTTTATAAATGTTCTATTCTCATTGAAGGGTCTTGCTCGCTAATAGCTGCAAGTTATTCTGGTCTGGAGATTACCACTTTTAATTGACTAGGTTGGTTTTAGTCCCTTGCATGGATACGCTTGGAGAAAAAAAAGAAAAAAAAGCGCGATTGGAGGCTGTCGTAAAGTATCAAAAATATTGAGTCCAAGCTGTGATCATCTAGCATAAAACAAGGAATGCAGTTGATGAGCAATCTCGTGCAGACGGAGGTCGAGCGCATAAAGAGGATAAAAGGCTGTTAACTGGAATGCTAAAAGGCACTATGTGCACAGGGTTTACGTACGATATAGTTCCTTTTAGCATAAACACGTCCGACTGGGTCTCAGTTCGGTGCATTTTCAATCGATGACTGTATGTATGTGCCTGCGCCTCATACTCAGACTCAAGGCAAACGTGTATGTCCATCCGTTCAATTTCGAGCATGGGAGGCATCGGTGGAGTCCTCGTCTAGGTGCCTTTTAGACTTTGCTCTGACGCAACACAGTGGAGCGAGTCCATTTGAGAGGTTGGACATGAAATGTTTGACTAAAACAGAAAATTTTGATGTTCATTGCGTCACATTTTAAGTTTTAAGGGGTGTTTCGAAAAGAAAATTTCACCAGAAAACCAATGGAATCACTTTTGGAACCTCAAAGTTTTATATAAATGGAGTTATGTGCGTTTAAAGTATCCACATTTTGTCCGACCTCTCCTATTGGCTCGCTCCACTGTGCGCCAGATGGTTGTATGCAATGTAATGAAGTGGGGTTCGGTATACTTGAGGCGACAGAGAAACATAAATAATTGATCTCCTAGATTGAATGGATCGTGTATGGTCATTAGAATCCTCTTCATTCTGTGGTAAAAAGTATTCTGGAATTTATAAAAAAAAGTTTCGTTTTTTCTTCTTTCAATTTTTTTTTATGAACGGGTATTTATTTTTAAACGACTGCAATTTCCAATTCTTTTGCGTGGTTTAAAAGTACCAGATTATTAATTTGAATAATATTTTTTCAAGCAAATGTTACATTTCTATCATCAAACTAAATGCTGTAATCTACGATTTCATAATACTTTCATTCACTCAGTTTCCCAAAAACTGAATAATTATTCTATAGAATGAAGTCAGGCGGTTTTTTTCTTCCTCTTTCTCAGATGTTCCACCCTGAATCACTCATGATCAGTGGCATTCTTATTGCATCTCTCTGTATGCTGTAGCAAATTCTTACATCGTCTTGTGTTGTTTAATCTAATGTGAACTTTTATCATTAAAGCAATCTTTTAAATTTTATCACTTCCATTCATGTTATCTCACCAAATAAACGAGAAATAAAAATCAAGAAGTTATACGGCGTTTTTGCTGGGACATCGGACCATCGAGACACGGTTGTATATACGAAAACATACCGCAAGCAACACTAGCGAGCAGAAAACCGTGCGCAACAGAATACTGTAAAACGAAAAGAAATTTTATCAAACAAGTGAATAAGTAAGAGAAAATAAAATAAAAAAGGGCTTATGCTGCCAAGTTCTCTGCCGGAATTCGTTCTGATGTCACGCGCCTGGCGCCGCCCCACACTGCCGTGCTAGGGAAGAACACCGTATGAACATTCGAGAGATGCCAAATTTCCCTCGATAAAATCTTTAATTTTCGGAAAGTTAAGAATATTTTTCCTTTGACTTTTCAGAATCTTTAGGTAAAATTGCAAACTTAATCATCTGAAAAATCGGGAGGAAAATATTTATGAATTTACCAGGTAATTCGCGTTTTATCGAAGGAAATTTGGCAACGCCTGAGGGTTTGTACGGCGTTTTTCCTTAGTGCGGCAGCACAGTCGCACCGCGCGCGGATAGACAATATCATTGAGGGCTACATTGCGTATCAATTATGATACGCACTGGCGTATATTTTTAGCCGTCGAGTATTATATAAATTTCTGGCAGGGGATGTCCTCATCGCAAGAGTAATATCTCGCCTCGCGGCTATTTATAAAAGTAAACGCCGGGCGGGTAATAGACGCCCGAATTGAAAGACGAGAAAAAGAGAATTAATATAATCCGCGTCTTAGCGGCTATTAAACTAGTCGAGAAAGAAAATAAAAATAACAATCTAAAGCTGAGGCACCCGGTGGACACTTTCACCCCGCGCGCACCCCCCCCCCCCCCCCCCCCGGAGGGACGGATCATATCACATCAACTCGGAGATCGTCAAGACGAAAATATACCCCCCTCACTTACACAAATATAAGTTTGATCGCGCGCTTCTGTCGCGCGTTCGGTACTGCGTTGACTGCGTACAAGGTTTGGACTCCGAGCGGAGCTTGGTATCCCTACCGGGTGCTCAAAAAAAAAAAAAAAAAAAAAAAAATGATATAATAAAAAAATATATATTTGAATCACAGTAATGGAGGAAAGTTTGGATCAGTCATTGATTCCATAAAGAAACTTGACTCCATCTCAGCAATGCCGGAATATTGAGAGAAAGCTTCGCGTTGGCCCCGTTAATTTCAGCGTACATCGTGAATTTTCGGAACATAATTTTTCAAGACCAACGCCCCCAAATTCCTCGCTGTTTGGAGAAACGACCCTTTGCTTGTTACCGAATTTAAAATAACGCAAGTGATTTTTTTGACATTTTATTCCGCAATATTGATTGTTTTTTGCACTTTGCATATAAATTGTTGTGAGGTCCAGTGACAGTTGTTTCTTTTTTCTTCGTGGGAAAGATCAAATTTGAACGATATTAACCCGAGTCAGTCTACCTCTCATTCACATCTAATCTTCTTATTTTATTTTTATTCAACAGACAACTCAAAAAATCTAACTCCATAAACATTTTCCTAATTTTTAAGTAAGATTTTACGAATATACTTACGAAACCCGACAGACTTTTGCTCGGTTTTCTGTTAAAATAATAAAACGAAATAGGACATTACGCAATGTAGGCTGATGTAGCTAGCTCTTTGAATCCGTCCATTTGTGCGTAAGTTTACAACGACGTAGATACGACATTTTTTTTCTGGAATTAGATCATCAATATAAAATTGATTTTTTGATACATTTTTCCTCGTCAGGGAGAGTCACTGGCTTTCGGATCAACCTGTGCACGCACAAGAGAACGCACGCGGACAACTTATTTATCGGCTCATCAGCCCTGTTTGAGACCATCAACAATGTCATCACCGTTTTCCTCACTTTTTTTCGGAGCCGTTGAGCACCACTGGGGGCTCAGAATTGTTGCGTCTACCCTGCGCCTACGCAGTATCTCTCTAAATAGCTGAGCCACGCCGTGGTACAGCGGATGGAGTGCGTGAGATATGATCCAGGAAAAGACGAGAACGTATTCAGGTTAAAAGGAACTATGTACAAATAAATTAAACTTAAAATAACTATGTATATGTCGAGGGTAAATAGTTAAATCAAGCGTTTTGTCAAATGCCTAGGCCGATAGTCAATTTTTGACAGTTTACGGAATTTTTTTTAGGTGCAAGTTTGTTTTTTAAAATGTTTCTCTCAAACAATTAAATTTGTTCCCCATTTTCCCAATTGCCAGACCGTAGAGGAGCAGGTATAGAAAGAGAGAGAAATGAGAGAAAAAAACAGCCCATAAAACCCAAAACCCTGAACGAAAACTCGCAAGGAACAACAAATCGAATCGATACTCTTGACAGGCAGTTTGTAAAATTAGAGAAAAAAGAAGCCAAAAAGAAAAGCAAACATAAGTCTCTTCCGGTTGATATTTTGGAAAAAAAGGGGGAAAAATGCGTTCTGAATTTCTGTTTTTTTATGAGAATAGCGCGGATTTTATAAAAAAAAAATCTAGCAGCAGTGATGAGACTAACCCGTACCTTTCTGTGAATATTTCTCAACACATCCTCGTAATATCGTCCTCTAATAATCGTGGAGCAACTTAGTGTACGAAACTTCAACAAGGGTCATTCATTTGGCTGAACGATTTCTCAATCGAACTCCTGGTCCTAAGCCTCCAGCCCAAAAAACCGATCCAAGATCTAGTTTCACGATCATGACCAGGTCTTCGCCCTCTCTACCCCAGTGTTGTCTTGTCTCAATGAATGTAGGTCCGATTTTTTTAAAGAAGCCTCCAGTCCTGACTTTTTTTTGTGTTTATGCTAATACTGAGCACGTGATACTCTTTTTAATGAAAATGAATATTCTTTTTAGTTCAAACAATCACATCTTTGTCTGTGTTATAGAGGGAAAATGTGCTTAGCCTTTCAATAATCTCAAATTCAGTAGATAGTTGAGCATTTGACTTTTGTATTCATCTGCTCGTTATTTACGTGCAATTGGTGCTTTTATTTTCAATCGTGGACCTCCAGTGGCGTGGCGTGAACAATCGATTACTTCCCCATCGAAAGCTATAGTAAAGAATCGATGATCAAGGTGTTCGTTACAAACACCCTGTCTACCGATTCTTTTCCATAGGCTCAAATGGCAGATCAATCGATGTATCGGAAAGCACGCCACGCCACTGTGAACCTCTTTATGGGATCAATTATGTTTCAATGTTCCTCGATATTCGAATTCGTGAAATATACCGCAGATGAATATGCTTCTCTTTTTTTTTCACCATCCTGTACAAACTTCTGTTAGAAATCATAGAGTGGCATCCGGAGTGAATTTTACTCCAAGGCCGATTTTCGCCAGACAATTTAGCGATGTGAATAAGGAGTATATCCCGCACTATGCTCAGGTTCTCTGGGGGTAAAATAGGCTCCAGAGTGAAATACTCCGTATATTTCTTTCGGATATTTCTGAGTGCTCTGGGAGAAAATTATACTTTTTTCCCTCATTTATTTTTCGTCCTTATGTCTATAGGTAAATCAAAATCGTGTACAATCATGTATTTACCTATAATTTCGGCATATGAGCACGAATTTGGTCATTGGTCCTCAGTGGCGTGGCGTGCTTTGCGATGTATAGATTGATCGACAATTTTAACCTATGGAAAAGTATCGATAAACAGGGTGTTCGCAGCGAACACCTTATTAATCGATTATTTACCACAGCTTCAAATGGGGAAATATCGACAGATCACAAAGCACGCCACCTCGGTTTTTAGGCGCAGGTGGAGCGCGCGGGTCATCAGCGGTAAGCTGTGTGTAGCTGACACCAAACAAACAGTGTAAGTTGTCGGATTGCATGAAAAATGGACGGCATTTTGCGATTAGGAACTAAAATTTCTGGTTCAGTTGAGGAACGAAGTATGCACCATTAATTACCCTTTGCCCTTAAGCGTTTTATGTTGATGATTCAAAAATTGTAGTTCTTGATTGCAAAATGTAGTCAAAGAGGTACCAAAGAGTATTCTAAAGGAACCATTTCGAAGCAGCAGCGTGAGTAATGATGCGAAAAGGTTTGCGTTTCAAAAAATGGAATCATTTTATTTCCTCCTCAAATTATCTTGGGTACATAATGGTAAATTATCATAAAACGACCAAATTTTCACATATTAATTGCATACTATTATTCCAGAAAATTATTTTTACGTAGGGCAAAACAAAATTTTTGTTTCTTTCATATGTATATAATTTTTGCGAGACCCAGTCCCCCCCCTCCACTTAAAGCCTTAGATCTGAACTGTGCATATTGTTTTAAACCTTCAGAATTGCTATGCTAAATTCTAAAAAAGAAGCAAAATTCTACGCATCGGTTTTCAGGAAATTATCCACACCGCTAGTTTACATATCTTTCCTTTCCCCCTATTCATTGATCGGAAGCAAAGGACGTCACATTTTTGCTTACGTGGACGACAATGTACTGTCAATTTACAATTGGAAAAACTAATTTTGTTAAAATCTTTAAGTCCAAAATGTTTTATAAATATAAGCAATTATAATAAAAATGTGGGTTTATTATGAGCTTTGAAAAAAAACCCTAAAATAAAAGATTTATAAAATATTTAAATATCCTCATATTTCTAACCCGGATTATAAATTAACCGCAGAAAATAAAAGGAACTTGTAAAGAAACATTCTAACGCAATAAAATTATTCTCAGAAATTAAGAAATAGAAGAAAAATACATGTATTCATGAGCTTTTCACTTTGTATTGTGCCCATAATGAGTTCTCTTGCTCTCCGAAATGAAAATCGTGCTGCGAAACTGGTCCACAGGCTATGTGATAATATCTACATCTCTGTCTCATCCGTCTTATAAAAGATTCTGAAACGGCAACGTCTGAGCGGGACTCGCCGGCCAAGTTCGGGGCTATTGTTTTTCGTTAGGTGTGCGCGCGTATGAAATGTTTTAAGGCCCGATTCACGGATTCTTAAAACGATTTTGATGTTAATTTGGAATTACCGTTGCGATGAGCTACGTGCGCCCCCCGCCCCACCCCCCGCCCCTGAGCCCCCTCCGATTCTTGGCACTTGGCTATTGTTCGGGGTTCAATTGAAACCTTCGACCGGTTTTTGAATGAAGCGCTTTCCGCTGAGAAACTCCGGCGTACATCTTGAACATTGAACCAACAATTTGTAGGCTCAGTTTTCTCCATTACGTAACTCTGAGGCAGGCTCAGAGAGATTTTCTCTCTTCAAACGGCTAAAGCAGATTTTAGGTGTTTACTAGATTATTATGGGATTACACGGAGAAAAAAACCTCGTGCGTGGGACCCGAAGTTTAGGTCATATGGATCTCTGAAGTTTTCGGAATTGAGCATCTAAACACTTTAGGTCTAGCTGCCGAGGTTCGGATCACACATCTGAAACTCCAGTTCTTACATCTGAAGTACTTCAGATGTGAGAACCGAAGTTTTTTGGATGTGAGAACCGAAGTTGTTCGGATGTGAAAACCGAAGTACTTCAGATGTAAGAACTGAAGTTTCAGATGTGTGATCCAAACCTCAGCAGCTGGACCTAAAGTGTTCAGATGCTCAATCCGAAAACTTCAGAGATCCATTTGACCTAAACTTCGGATCCCACGCACGAAGTTTTTTTCTCCGTGTACGGGATTATTTTAGCGGTACCGTTTGGCATCCAGAAAATCATGTATTTGGTTATGTTAACGAGATGCGGAGGGCCATGTCAGAAAGTTGGGATTGGCTACCAGTTTTACTGTAGATCATGTAATATGTGACCAGGGATCCTGTAACCACAAATATTCTGTAAAGATCCATTGAAGAAAACATTGCATTGAAGTTCATTCGAAATACCTTTGTTCTCAATTTTCGTCGTAAAAATATTTTCCCTCACCTACTTTTTCCATCAGATTCCAGTCTCATGATAGTGCGACTAATCTATCAGAAAATTAATTTTCCTTGAGCTTACTGATAAGACTATGTCATCAAACTTACCTGACATCCCGCAATACACTCAGCGTTCAAAATTGCGTAGAATTTTCCTCGCGACGAGACAATGGTCGACCCGGGGGCACAATTGCGATAAACAGGCCAAATTGATTTTTAATGGTAGGCACGGATAATCTGAATCATTGAACGAATGAATTAATTACTCCGGGTTGACGTTTTTAAAAATTCCATAAAATTTGATAAGTTTGCGATAAAGGAATTGTTAATAGACTTAGCTTTGATGAGCCTCTTAATAATGGATGATATGGAGAAAACTGAAACAATCACCAATGATTGAATTAAGCGGAAACTTCGTTGAAGTGGGCTAACAAGAAAAGCTCTGTGTTTTTTACCATAAAAGCCATACGTACATCTAGTAAAGTAATTTTTGGTCTCCACTGAACATTTTTGGAATATATATGTATGAACAGCGTTTATCGAAATATGCTCATTGAAATGTTGCTGCGGAGTTGTTCAATTTCCTGAATTTCTAAAAAAAGGGGATAACGACTAGTCCAAGGTTTGAGTGTCTCTCCACTGAATAAATATTTATTTGGAAAAAAGTTCTTTTGAAGTCATAATAAAGTTTGCACCACAGTTTTTGCAGCGTGCGAGGCTATATAAATTGTAACTTGCATCCCTCTAGGTTTCGTCGAGTTTTCTTGTTCCATAAGTTTTTAATTAAAGTCATTATTTTCCCAGTTAAACTCTTGGAATCCATGTGAAATTCTTCTCCGCGCCTAAAGAAAAATAAATCCTTCATCATATTCACACTAGTTGCCGCTAAACCTGAAGTTTTAAAACACTACTTGAAACTTTCTTGACTGGAAATTTTTTTATGGATTTTTATGGTTTATTTGTTTAGTGTTTTTGCGGTTTTCGAGTCCTCTTTGAGTCTCGCTGACTTATCAAATGAACACACTAGGCATGAATAGTCACAAAATTTTTGAAGACTTTCATTGCTTGATAGCTTTTCAAGGGAAAATTTGGACTACATTTTGCAAATTTGAACTGTCATTTCTAGTTCAGCTTAGAGCAACTTATGTATCATTAGTTCCCCTATGCGCATAAGTGTTTTTACGGAATAGCTGGAGATCGTAGTTCATAATTGCAAAATGTAATCCAGTTAAACTCCAACAAAGAGCGGAGAAAGTAATCAGAGGTGTCGATTTCTTTCAAAGGATTCACTCTTATTTACTTTGACACAATCCGTTTTGTGGGATACCTTAAACATGATCGATTGAGGGCTCGAGATATATGATTGAGTGAAGCTCAACAGAAGAATCTTCTAACTAGAATTGCCAATCAATCGAATCGCTTCACAGTGAGCAATCGAGATGTGTGATCAAGCGATTGCTCGATTTAATAATAATTAATCTTGGCCACTGAAAAATCTAAGTTGAATTTCTGTTCTGTTCTTAACGTCGGTGTGACTCCATGGAACTTAGAATCGATTGCTAACTCCAAACAAAATCGATCCATCTTCGAATTTGTAACAGTTTTAGCGCTGTGATATACTCTGAATCGAGTCGGATGATCCAATAATCTTCGAGTGCTTTTGTTCAGTGGCGTGGCGTAAATTGCAATGTATCGATTGTTATGCCATTTAAACCTGTGGTAAAGAATCCATTATTAAGGTGTTCGCTGCGAACACCCTGTTCATCGATCCTTTTCCATAGGTTTAAATTGCATAACAATCGATATATCGCAAAGCACGTCACGCCACTCTATTTGATA
This sequence comes from Bemisia tabaci, assembly GCF_001854935.1. NCBI lineage: Eukaryota > Metazoa > Arthropoda > Insecta > Hemiptera > Aleyrodidae > Bemisia > Bemisia tabaci. The sequence continues at coordinate 2,528,906 of NW_017551372.1, forward strand.
GAGATTAAAATCATATTGCAACACTAAATCCGCACTCGAATCGTATCGAATCGGCTCAATCGATATGTCATGTATCTCTTAATGAAAAGGAAAGCTATACAGTACGCTATACCTCCATAGGAAAGTTCGCTGGGGAATGCGAATGTGTTATGTGCGATTGAGAAGTGGTATCCCTTCTCTTCAAACCTGAACGCCAAGAGAGGGAAAGTTGTTCCTATTATATTCATATTAAACTTTTTTAGTTTTTAGAAGTGACAATTAAAGTTTTTGAATTGCTGCATTGTGATAGTGTGATTAGCATCGGTACAAATTTTGATGAAACGGCAAAGAGCAAAAACTGTGAACTTCGAAGCGAAAAAGGTAAATGTAGGCTTTTCATCTATTTGGTTCTTTTTTCACTTTTTAGTAATCAAAATGTATCGGTACATTACGCATCAAGCTTATTGACACAGTGAAATTCTCAAACCACGAATCTCGTTTGCAGTGTTACAAAGTCTCTGCGCCTGTTTTATTTGTTTGAAAGAGAACCGATCGAAATTATTCCTTGATTTTGTGCAGAATTTACTTTGTACAAAGAGAGAAAATCATGGAAATTTTTAGGAATCGACGTAGAAAAGTTCTCCATTTAAAAAATGTAGTATGACATCATCCCTAAGACCTTATATCGTCAGAAATGCAATAACTTCAAATCTGGTACGTATGACACGGAAATTAAGTGTCAATATAGTTATAGCGATCAAGGTAGGCTTTAATGTCGAAAACGAAATGACTGAGTATACGTATTTTTGACTCGCATGTTTGGATAATAATTCAGTATGTGGTTTTGAAACAAAGAATAGCTCTTAAACAACATTCTTTTTTCATAGATTTTTGGAGCCCACGCATGGACCAGTCATGAACATGCACTCACCTTGAAACAACTTGCGTTGAATCAGCAAAAAAGAAACTTAAACGATCTTATTTTCGAATATTTAGTCATGACAAGCATAGCACACCAACGAAGCCGCAGGCTAATCACGTAGAAGATCATTTCAAGTTCAGATTTCCGCCGAGTGTCAAAATTATGAACAGCGATCTAATAGTTTCAGCTACAAAGTTGATTAGTTTCCGTCCTACACATGGAGCTGCCAACTTGCCTCAATTATTGGTTACATAATTTTTGAAATGAAAAAAGAAAGATTTATGGGATACTCACGCTTACTGGATCTTATTCATGTTTCAAAATTGTCTCAAAAGGCACATATCTATCTTAATTCTCAATCGAGAGGCTTGGAGGACAAGGCGCATAAAAAGTGCTACAAAATCTTCGGAATTTTCAAATTATGGCAGATGATTAGAGATTGCTGATTTGTTGCTGCTATTTTGAGACCCAAAAACGTAACTGCATGGCTCCAACCAATTTAGACCACATGGTTAGACCACAATTTTCGACGTAGGTCTATCCTTGCACTTTAAATTTTAATGGTGTAACTTCCGGTTTGACCTTGTTAATGAGCAAGGAAGCAAATGGTAAAACTCTTATAAAATAAAGTCAGGATCATTTAATTTTTTACAAAAATATATAATTTTGCGAAAGAGAGTGATGAGCTTCCCTTTTAAACCCCCCCCCCCCAAAAAAAAAATTGATTTTTGCCTAGTTTTTCCTACCTCTTTGGATGTTGGTTGGAAAGCACTATTTATTGGCACTATTTTTTCAGTTTTGTCAAAAGGTGCCATTGTGCCCTTATGAATCTATGCCTCAATTTATGGATTACTTTTCTGCTACGAGACTGCGGATTCAAAAAGAAAAACGTGAAATGGATTTGGAGGCTCATCACCCGCTCTGCCATGCTAAGGAAAAACGCCGTATGAGCCTTCAGGTGGTGCCAAATTTCCTAAAATAAAACACGAATTTCCTGGTAAACTCATGTATATTTTCCCTCCAATTTTTCATATAATTTTGCTCGCAATTCCCCCTAGAGTCCCTGAAAATTTCGATGAAAAATATACATAACTTTCCTCAAAAATGAACATTTCATCGAAGGAAATTTGGCAACTCTCGAATGTTCATACGGCGTTTTTCCTTAGCACGGTAGCGCTGATAAGCTCTATCAAAGAGCGTGCGAACATATGACGCATCGTGTAAAATGCACGGATCTAAAATCCCAAGGAAGAGTCTAACGTCACATGTTCCCGCTCAAAGCTTAAAGACAAGATAGACAAGTCCAAATCTCCCGCGAGAATAAATCTCGAATGTCAACTACGCACGTATCAACTAGAACTACTCACGCATAAATAAATAATTAATGGCCCAGCCGGAGAGCATGGTTGCGATCCATCGAATCCATCCCATTGAATTCAGGCTCAATCCGTAAATTTTTACCAACGATACGACAAGTTGGCTCTGAAACAAAGCGATGCTGCCCGTGGATAGAGGCGAAATCTGGCAGTTTGGCCCGTAGGAATGAAGCCGAAATTATATCTATTATTTCGACCCGCACAACTACAAGGCCGCCCCGATATTTATTTCACCTATCCATTTTTATTCTAATCCGTAATCGCTGTGTCCGAAATTCTATGTTCTCTCGCAACGCTGCCATATGAGCGAATCGGGTGGAGTGTGTCTTTTAGTCTTTCTTTTGAGAGAAAAAAAAAGAAACGCTAAAATATCGATGAAATTTGAACTCAAATTTAGTACACTTGTGGAGACCTGTGATGTAAAATACGGAACAAATTATGTTAGACATCTTATAGTATAAGAAAGTTCCCACCTGTCGTCCACGTGATAGTCAAATGGTAGTGTGTGAGGGGGTGCGTGGGTTAATATATTTTAGCAAAATCTGAATCAGCACTCAAAAGCTAAAAGACTGGCTAGGTCATGATCAAAGGCAATGTACTATATCAAGAGGTTTCGTGGAACCTAATCCTACTTTCCTGAGTTTATGCCTCCGCCCCCCCCCCTCAAAAAAAAAAAACTTACAAAGTTGTCCTTTCTTACTCGCACAAGTTTTCTCCCATACTAGAGGCCACAAAAAGATGCGCGTTTTGTGGAGTTAAGAAGATATCGAGGAAGATAATCCATAAAATGCCTTAAAATTTCAGCTGACTTTCAACCACTTAAAATGACTCTTAGACTGCATTTCACATGTCCTTACCTGATTTTTTTTTTTTTTAAATTATTTTATTGTCAAATGATGTACAAGCACTACACAATATGTGTGTGTCTTACATCTAATGAATAACAGTTATAAGAACTTACAGAGATTTGTCCTTACTTGATATAAATTTAGGACATGATTAAGATTTGACTCGCGGTTTTAGAAATATATCAATTTTTAAATCGGATCCATTGAGGGCTATGTCCGTATTTTCAGCGTTACGTGGAATTATATCATGAAATAATAACCTTTTTCAAGAAAAAAATGTAATAATCATTTTAATGCAAATTTAGAGTATAATTCACTCTCCAGTCTTGTATAATGTAAGTAGTGTTTTAGAATACTGATAAATTTGACGGCGTGGTCTTAAAAGGGCCGAAAACAGCGTATAGACAACTTGACAAAACACGCAAAGTCATTTTGGAGGTATTTAATTAAAGTCTTACGCTGGGAGGAGCCTACTTTTGAACGGGTGGAGCTAGCCGCTCGCAGTTTCCCACTGAGAGAAAGAGAAAAAGTGCCACAGGTAACCATTAAATATTTTATTAACATCCGAATCTACATACGAAATCGATTTATTTTTTCGAGTGAAACAAAACGCGCTGTTGCAGGATTACGCGCGAAGAGAGCGTGCGATGCCAGATTCAACCACAAATAAAATATTTTTTCCGAAGTTCACTGTTTAAGAAATGAAGTCGATTTGATTTTTGTTATGAGCTCTGCCGTGCTCAGGAAGAACGCCGCATGAAAATTCGAACGTTCCCAATTGTCTCTAGTTAAATACATTTGTTGGAGAGAAATCAAAATTCTTTGTCCTTGAGATTTCCAAATACATGAATTTGAAGTTGCGAATATGATTCTCTCAAAAATTCAAACGGAAACGTCCTCTCTGTTAGATGTAGGTAGTGTTTCTTTGAGGAAGGGTAGAGTTTCTACACTTCAATCGGCGTTTCTCGACATCACGCCTATTAGCTCATCGTTGAAAGCCAATTAAGAGGCTGAAATTTTGAGCGGTTTTCTATGAACACTGAAAAAAGGAGCAATTTATTTTACCGAATGGGATCTGGAGATCTTCAGGAGATCTGGAGATCCTCAGGAGATCTGGAGATCAGGAACTTCAGGAACTTCAGGTGAAATTGCGAGCAAAATCATCTGAAAAATTGGAAAGAAAATATTCATAAATTAACTAGGAAATTCGTGTTTTATCAAAGGACATTTGGCGACATCTGAAAGCTCATACGGCGTTCTTCCTTAGCACGGCAGAATAGTAGTGTATCCCTCAGAGGTTCCGATCGATCGAGGAAAAAATCGGCAAAGGCTCCATCGAGCGTGGAACGGTGAGTTTAGCTCACGGTCAGTTTGCCTTCAGTATCCAGTGTAGGCAATACGAGCTCCCACGTGATCGAATAGTGGTATCACTCTCAGGCGTCACGATTGCTTTGGGGCAAAAAAGGGTGTAGCGGTGACTTTATCTCATTGCTGGTTTGCCTTCAAATTTTATTGTAGGCAACACGCGTTCCCACGTGGTCGAATAGTGGTATCACTCTCAGATCTCACGATTGCACCAGGGAAAAGTTTGATTCGACTCCGAGCTTGTTTCGGTGAGTTTCGCTAGTGTTGAGGTACTTTTTATGGAGTTGAAAGTTGCAATTCTTCTTCCTTGAAATTAGTACCTTTAATCTCAACTTGCTGAACAGCTGTTAGCAGTTACTTATGCGACAATTGTAAAAACGCGTTTTTTGGTTTAAGATCCTGCAGACTTCTTGTCATATAATATATTGTCTAAAAGAGGGGCTTGGATCACAAGGCGCATAAGTGCAGTTTTTGCTATTTCGGAAAATACGTGTTTGAAGTTTCGACATTACATGGATCCTTATGGTGGAAAGAAAGTTCTAACTAACTTCTCATGCTTAAATATTGGAATTCGGGAGCGATTTTTTCCCAATATATGCATTGGGACTTGTTTTACTTTTAATCATAAATATTTCGATTTTTTCAAGAACTATACTTTATTCATATGAAAATACTCGATGTTATTTCTCAAAACTTCCTGGATTATTCTACTCCGTATGAATAGTATTATGTGAAACTTTCTAGCAGTAGTGTTGCTTGCTTTCCATGGATGAAATTAAATGGGGTCGGAGATTTTATAATTCCAAAAGTGAGTTACGTGTTTTTGCGGTTTTACCGTTGTGTATATTTTTTTGGAAAAATTTTAACGCACACTCAGAAAGGTTTCAGGGAGATAAAATGTATTTTCATTCCTCGATAGACGCATTTATAGAATATCGCAAGGCAAGTTATGTTAGACATGCTTCTATCTTTTGAGGAAACGAGATATATTTGCGCGTGGAGTTATAGAAAGAGACAGCCCCATACTGACAAAGACGGATAAATAGTAATATAAAAATAAAGTAGAGAAAATAATGGCAACAGGAAGGTGCTTTTGTCACGAGGATTTATAAAAGAAGAGTAAGGCACGTTCCGACTTGAAGTAAACTTGGTTTGAGTCGCGAGCTGGATTTACAGAACCATTTGAAACTCCTAAGATCACCTTAAAACAAGCCATAATTTCATGAATGTTTGACAGAGCACGGGGCCTGCCAACTACTTTCCTGTAAAACGTCAGGCTTAGTTCCTGAAGAAAGCCTCACGAAATCATATTAGACCCCTCAGAGATTCCGGAAAAGAGACAGCGAAAGTACTTCCTTATCTTCGGCGTTATACTATTAAAAATGGGCACTCCCGTTTCCGAGAGGCTGCCAAAATTGTAGACGGCACAGCGTTGCCTTAGATTCCCGAAAAAAATGAGATGAATTAAAATTTCTTAGATTGCTGAAACTCATTTTAATAGCTTTGACTTTGATTTGCATTCTCCAGAACGTTTGAGATTTTTGTGGGTTGTGATATCCATTAAGCAGAATTTTTAAAAATTGAAAATTGATAGCAATAAATTGTGATTAAATAGCGATTCAATAATAGCAAGAAGCAGATTTTTTCAATTGAATCTACATATAAATACAAAACTGAGTATTTTAATCATAAACTTCTAACCACCATTTCACCGGTTCGGTGTGACAGTTCTTGGCATTTTATATCCCAAAATGTTCATGGAACCTATACTATGATCTGATAATTGCTGCATGTCTGGTACATAGTCCACCATGATGAATATTAAGTATTCTGTAACTAAATTACTTTTTCCGGTCACGAAGGGCCGTTACTGATAAAATTGACAATTCAATCAGAAACTTTTTCTGAGAAGTGGTGTTTTTCTCGCGTAGGTACAAGTGGAAAAGGCACCTGACTATCGACTGACGTTAAAAAACTAATAATATTACAATTTTATAATCATACGAATTTGCAATTTTATCAATTTATGATTTTACGAAAATAACCACTCAGAAATGCTCCCTCTTACAATCTTACGAATTTCCAAATTTACAACTTTCAATTTTTCAACTATAAAAGTTTACAGCTTTAAATCTTCATAACCTTCCAACTTTACTCTTTTATATTTTTTAAATTTACAACTGCAAAATTTGAAAATTCAATCCTGGTGAGAGGATTTCCCGAGTTGGCAACGGAGGTGCGGAAAGTGCTCACTGATTTGAGCACGATCGTCTTCATTATTCTAATATATCGTCGTTCCTCTGACGTAAGGGCGTATTTTGGTTTCCGCAAGAGCCCCAGAATGCATGTATTTAAATGTAAAACAAGGTTCACGTGGAACCTGAGATGCTTCTCACTTATTAGGGGCGGCGTGGCGCGGTGGCCATGGCAGCTGTTCTCAAATAAATTGCACCGGCAGCTCAGCTCTAATGAAATTGGTGACGACTTTTCTTTCAAGCCGCGGCCAGTACCACCGTGCTGAGAAACAACGCCGTATGAACCTTCAGACGTTGCCAAGTTTCCATCGATAAAAACCGAATTTACCAGACAAATTGTGAATATTTTCCCCCTACACCTTAAGTAAATTTTGTGCGCGATTTAATCTAAAATATCTGAAAATTTCAAGGAAAAATATGCATGAATGTCGTCAAAACTGCATGTTTTATCAAAGGAAAGTTTGCAACTCTCGAATGTTCATACGGCGTTTTCCCTTAGCACAGTAGAGTACTGCACGCGCAAGCATCCCACGAAAATAGAAATATAATACAAATAACCTGGCCCCTTTTCTCCCTCGCTCTCGAACCCCACCTATGGCCTCTAATCGCTTTTGTCACTTAATGATCCTTCCTGGATATGCATCCTCCCCTCCGCCCTCCGCAATGTAGTAGCAAATGTGGGAACTTAAATTTTTTCGACAGGGAAGAATCGATTTTGATATTGTCTCAATGGTGACTGCATTCTAATCTTATCTTACAATATTAAAAAAAGCTAAGTCCTTTTTTGTGTGAACGTTCGTGTCGATTTGCATTCTCATTGGTCCTTTCATTAACCAATCAGAAAACTTCATTGAAAATCCTTGGGAAATTTAAATGAAATCTTCGACATAGCATCCGTTATAAAACAGAATACGTGCGAATAAAAAGGGGATGTGTTGATATTAATCAGAATAAAAGGGAGGAACTTTAAGAAAAGGGAAATAATCGCAGTGCGAAACTGTTAGGTTAGGTTAGTAGAAATTGATAAAACAGGATAAGTAGGGATGAAATAGGATAGATAGGGATAAAATGGTTTCAAAAATTTGAAATCAATTTGATGATGCTAAAAGCTTGAAATTGATCGCTTCTAAAGCTTGCAATAGCGCCGACAAACTGATTGTGAGTCCTATGGACAACAGAGCTCACGTAAGAATCGGGATGCTCCTTTACGTCACGATAGCGACGTTACTGTTTCCCCAGTGGAAAACCAATGGTACATACGTTATTTCTAAACAGAGCCAGAAATTGTAGCTCCGAATTGCAAAATATAGTCCATACATACCATTAGTTTTCCTACGCAGATAGGTGTTTTTATGGAGCCCGAAATTGTAGTTCCTTTCCGAGCGCCACAGAGTTATCTGAATGAGGCTAACTTCGGAACATAGTTTATTCTATGAAATATTGCAACCATCTTTTACTTCTTGGGGTTATTTCCATTTATATCATTTTTCGTGACCCCCTTGTCCCTCCTCCCCTCCTCGCACGCGCTGAAAAATATAGTTCAGAGTGAAATTATCGCTTCCATCCGATGACAGGCTCTCTTTGTTGGGGTTTCTAGGAAGCACAATTTGGGATATGTTTGGACCACTAGTCATTATCTCGTTGGGGGAGACATGAAGTGGGAGGTATTCCAATTGTGGAGTGAGGAAGGGCAGGCGGTACATTTTTTTAATGACTTCAGTGAGACACGGACATAAATAATAGTTTAAATTTGGGATCGTTTACGGGGAGAGGACCTTAGGCCGGGAAACTCAAAATTAAGGGATTGGTACCTATCACTGTTTCAAGAGTAGGATATTATATTGCGCTCCGCAGTGTCAGATTAAAATAGAACTATTTGAAGTTTGTAGCCTGACAAATGTTTTTTCAAAAATGAAAGATTTAAACTTTTTAAATACCATTATTAAGACTCAACAATATTGAATGTACACGCAACTTTACGAACTCTGTCAAGAAGAAGATGCATTGCAAACTAAGGACCTGTTTGTGGGACACTAAAGGTAACTGCAATTTTTCCCCCAGCTTAAAGAATCTGGTCCTCCTCAGGGCCGGATTTACTTAATTGCCGCCCATGGGCCGCCTTTATTTTGCCGCCCCCTTCTCATTCGTTTTGAAACTTCAATGAAAACCATCAAGTGAACGTGCCGGAGGAGGAGGGGTGCATGAGACGCGTTTACTCGTGTTGGACATATTTTTTTGCGAAAGCCCTGTCAACACTATACTAGCAAAAGTTCACGGAACTTGGCTTGGCGCGAAAATTAAGTTCCGTAAACGTATCTCTGTGTGGATAAAGCTTTCCATTTATATGAAATGAACGAAAAAATTGTGAAAGAACAAACATAAATGTGGTTTAATAATTTTAACTTCCGCCGCTGCGCCACGCTGACCGCACTGTGTTTGACGCAATGCGTGAAGCATTCCTACAGTCTTTTATGTGTTAAATGCGTTTCACGCCGACCACTGCTGCACGCATTGTGTTTGACGCAATGCGTGAAGTATTCATGCTGTCTTGTAGGCGCTATGCGTCTCACGTCGCCCGCTGCTGACCGCAGCGACCGCACTGTCTTTAACGCAATGCGTGAAGTATTCATGCAGTCTTGTAGGCGCTAATATGTGTTACATGCCGACCGCCGCGCCGCGCCGAGGGTTTCTCCTTTTCATCTCAAGTTCTCGTCATCATTGCTCTCTGCGCCGTACTGTTTCAGGCCAAATTCCGTGTTCGGTTTCTTTCTTAGTTGTAACTCGACTAATTAAAGGTGCTGTCTATTGCATCACAGAGAGACGACAAAATTAGAGATATACTCTCAGAAAACGAGAGATTTTGTCACCTTTTTTCGTTCGTAATTTTTTTTCTGAATCCGATTTTTCTTTATAGCTACATTTAAAAAAATTACAAAATTTGCCGCCATGGGCCGCGGCCCATGTGGCCACCCCCTAAATCCGGCCCTGGTCCTCCTGGTTTGACTTCCCCGGGTGGTCAGGAGTATGAAAATACTTTTCAAACTTTATTTTTACTTTAAAAGCGCTTGATAGAAATTTGCAACTTTGATAACGAAAATCTCAGTTTTTTCAGTCAATTTTCTCAGAAATCGTTTTACCGTTAAATAAGCTTTCGAAAGCACTTATACTTCGGAAAGCTCATAAAAATGTATAAGAAAAGAAAAGAACGAATTCTCGATGCTTACGGTACATCCGCTGATCGGCGCAGTGCGGGTCAGTCTGAGTCATCGACCAGGACTGTTGGTCGTATTTCTGCCGAACGGAACTATGTGCATTACGACGTGAGCCCTGTTATGTATATATCCTAATGGGTCTCAGGGCTCATGTCTTAAAGCACATAGTTCTGTTTGGCAGAAATGCGTCCAGTTATGGATAAACATTAGTTAAAAAAGGGCATGAACCTGTTTTAAAAACGGCAGATACAACACGAAATCTCCTCTTCACCGTTCGGAGATCCGCGCAGTTGCGTCTTGAATCGGTAAAGAGCTATCACCCTGAAGATTATGCGGAAATTTCGATCGCAAAAAAGAGACAACTTTTAGGATCCGAAAAAATGTTGCAGATGCTCTGCGAGAATCCAAAGAACACCACCAAGAGAGGCACGAGTCGCCCTGTTGCCTGTTCCAGTGGTAAAGTCATTTATACAGAATTTGCATGGAATTTGGGTCAAACGGCATTTCATTGAGTTTTCAATTATCAATGGATTAAAAAAATCAAAATTATTCATGAAGTGATTATTTCATTAGTTTTGATTTTACTAGTTTGCGAAATTGTTTATTCTTTTTTGTCAAGTTTCCTTACAACTTCCCCTTGGCCAACATGATCACTGGTAGCTACCAAAAAATAGCCATTTTATCCATTTATCTTTGTGAGTTTTCATTCGCAAAAATCTGACCATTCGGCTGTGTCTATAGTATGTAAAAGACCTATTTAAGTAGCAGAGGTTGCTCGTTCTTCTGGATAAATTAAATTTGAAAGTGAATATTGCATTTCATTTTGAAAATAGGAACAACTAATTGAATCAGTGAGTTCGAAAATACACCAACTCGGTAACTCGAAATTGCTCAATTTTCATAACAGACGGTCAATTTTTATAAAAGTCATTGAAGTTAGCCTTGAACCTTTAAAATGCCCTTCAGTGCTTGTCTTCCGACACCAAAAATATCTTAATTATACTAATTTCTTCATTTACAGTTCGGTTTCGTGTGTCTCTTGATTCTTTTCATCTTTCCGAGTTGGTGTGTTTTCGTTCTCACTGATTCAATTCACGCTCATCTACAAAAGCACCTACCTCCTTTGGGAAACTAATAACACGTACGTTGATTATGGAATGAGCCAAAAATTGTAGTCGTATAGTACTCGTATGGAAGAAGAAGAGCCTAAGTGCACAGAGGAACATGTTCTAAGAGAGCCATTCTTGGTCGAGTCGGATATAAAATGGACAGCATTTTGCAATCAAGAACTGTAATTCCCGGCTCATTCGTAAAAACACTTATGTGCATAGGGTAATTAATTGCACATACGTTATTCTTAAACTAAGCCACAATTTGGAGTTCCTAATGCATAATTTAGTCCGAAGGGAAGGTATAGTTCGATATTTGTGCGCGAGTCGAAATTTGACAACCTCGCTCGATTCCGGGCGGTGAGGTGGTAATAGGATGCAGGATTCGGAAGAATTGATTCGTTGACAGGTTGGGGGATTTTTTTTTTGATTAATGATGAGCTCAACGTACGCCGTAGTGCGTCGCGACGCTTCAGTGTCGGGGCAGGGGGGAGGGTCCAGTGTCCACCGCGCCGTCTAGACGACCGCGGGTGAGGAGGGGGGGAGCAGAAAAGCGACGAAATGTCGCGCAGAGATACGCCAACTATGAAAATGTCGCAAAAATATTTTCTGGAGGTTTTTTTTTCAGATTAGGGAAGCAATTTTTCCACCCTACCTTTTAATGGGTTTGTAGGGTGAATTTTTAAAGTTTTGAATTTTGGAATTCTGAGATTTTTCTTTTGGAGTAAGTCTTTCGTTTTGTGTTATTTTCCCCAGGTCATAGGTGTATTAGCACTGACGTATGATTTATATGCATCGATTAGGTATGAAAAATCTTTTTTTCTTTTTTGAACGATTCTTTTGAATTAGGCTTGAATGCTATCGTCCTTTTGGCTAAAAAGTTAAATCCTGCCAAGATTTTATACTTAATCGATGCGATATATATAGTATGCCAGTTTGACCACACCTGGAACCCAGGGCTAATCTCCTTACTTAAAAGTTTTCGGTGTGCAAATAAAATTTTAAAAAATTTAATTTTTTATTTCAAAGTATGAGGTTACATTATACTAATCGGTGGCATCGCATTCGCAATGCCGCCGTGCTAGGGAAGAACGCCATATGAACATCCGAGAGTTGCCAAATTTCCCCTCTTCAAATGTTAATTTTTTAGACAAATATTGAATATTTCTACCAGAAATTCTCTGATAATTTAGATCACATTGCGAAGAAAATTTTCTGAAATATTGTCACAAGTTATCCTAAAAATTCGTATTTTACCAAAAGAAATTTGGCATCGCTTGAAGGTTCATACGCCATTCTTCCTTAGCACGGCAGACTGGTGGTCGTTCCTAATAGCAAAAAAAGTCGACTTCATCAGGAATCCAACCCCGGGCTGAAACCTCATCCACTCCTTCAGTTCTTCGGAGGAGATTATGACTCACTCTTGATGAGCTCGAGCGACTCACCGTTTATTCCCACCGCCACCGCCGCCCTCACCACTCACCAGGTGGCGCTAGAATGAGCCATTCATCTCCGTGTGACGTCACTTCACGGGTTCCCCACCGACTCGTCACCCCCGGCGATTCATTCCGTGACCTTGAGCTCCGGAATGTAGGGCAACCGCCCGCCATGACGTCGCTCCTCTGACGGAAGGGCGTATCTCCATCTTTACATGAGCCCTGAAAAGCACGGTGTTATATAGACAACAGGGCTCAAGTGGAAATTAAGATACGCTCTTTTGTCATAAGGGCATCGATGACTCGTCGCAAGTTGCAATAACGCTGCGGCTGCAGCGGCGCACAGTAGATCGAGTCAATGGAAGAAGTCGGACATGGAATTTTTGACAAAAATTGTAAAATTTCTCGTTTATCTCATCATAATTTTAATTTTAAGGGGTGCTTTTTACAGAAAATTACACGCGAAAACCAATGAAAATACTTTTAGAACATCAAAATTTCATATTAATGAAGATATATGATTTTAAAGTTTCTAAATCATGTCCGACCTCTCCCGTTGACTCGATCCACAGTGCGGCGGGGCAAGGAGGGAGCAGGTAGCATTCAGGTACCTACTTACTTTGTTTGAGGCGCGAGTAAGTCCGTCGCGCAAGTTGGCGATTTGCACAGGAGCGTTTTTTAAACGACAAAAAATGTAAACTTTGCAAGGCTGCATTATCTGAAAGCTTTGATCTCAAGTTCAAACTGAAACGTGAGGCTTCCCTCATCGTAAGGTTTCATTTTAGTCAAAAATCGACGGAACCCCACAGTTTTTAGAGAGGAAGCCAAAAACGGCCTTATTCTTGGAGCCTATTCACCATTCGTTTTATATTCATTATTTGTTTTTTTTCTATGCTTCTGAAGGTACCTTATGGTGTGTAAGAGGGTAATAATCGTCTGAAACTCTTTTTTCCTTCGTTACGAGAGAACTCACGAGACAATGTGGGCACTAGAACTTGGAGCGAGGAAAAGTTGCAATTCTGTAAAATGGACTCGCCTTCATCTAACAGGGTAGGCAGAAGGAGTTACCAGGAGTATTGATAGTGGTATCTGTCCGTATAATCAAACTGAACCGGGTCAAATGAAACGTCAGCGTAGGATTTTTTTTTTTTTTTTTAAGGACCAAACTTCTCATTACCATCTCCTTATTGGTACGTAAATCAAACAAATTTGTTGGTCTGAAAAAAAAGAAAACAAAACAAAAAACAAAAATTGGTCATCTAAGACCGCACCAGGATCACATTTTTGAGGATCAGATTTCCACATACTTAACTTTTGCGTATTCTTCAGTAGAGTGCAATATACAAAATTATGAAGTATTTTAACATTGTGAGACATTTATGATACGACTTTTTTTTAAAAAATTCACGGGAGGCTCCCAGGAATCCGCAGTTTTGTAGCCATTGGCATACCATTCAACGACAATTTTATAGTGAGTTCCGAGTCAAAATGTTGTATTTTCTAAAGTATGTGGAAACGCACATACGTCGCAATTAAGAAACGCTGTTTTGGAGATTATACATTTACATTTTGGATACCCGAACGCGGTACGAACACTCATCATTCAGCGGCCGGCAATGCGGCCGCACAGCTTTATCAATGCCCTACTCCCCTCTCCCGGGAGGGCCCCACATAAATAACGCGGTGCCATTACCGAATATACGAAGGAGGCTGGCAATTTAAAGGCGAAATTTACCAATAAATAGAGTCCATGCGATATGAGTGTACCCCGCGGTCACTCGGGGAACACTGCCGGTCCAAGGAAGAACGCCACATGAACATTCGAGAGTTGCCAAATTTCCTTCGATAAAATGTTTATTTTTGAGGAAAATTATGAATATTTTCCCGCGAGATTTTCAGACGTTTTAGATCAAATTACTAACAAAATTATCTGACAAATTGGTAGACGAATATTCAAATATTTTCCTGAAAATTGGTGATTCTGCTGAGGAAAATTTGGCAACGCCTGAAGGCCCATACGGCGTTTTTCCTTAGCACGGCAGTACAGTACCGAGCCAGCGGATCCCGGTGTCGCACAGTGGAACAAGTTTTCAGGACAAGGAAACGTTACATTTTTAATTATAACTGCAAAATATTGACGTTTATTTCGCTACAATTTAAATTTTAATGTGTGCTTCAATCAGGAATCCATACAAGAGACCCAATGGGATCAATTTTAAACATTTATGTTGTGCATAAATAAAGATTGTAATTTTTCAGTATCGTGTCTAGCCCCTTTCAATGAATAGCTCAACTGTGCGTCGTGGTGAGGGGGGATGAGGGGGATGAAGGGGGGGTGACCCCGTGCGAGGCGGGTAAATTAACCTGTCCGAACTGTCACGGAACCTAATTCGGCATCGCATCGGCGGTATGATTTCTTGCAGCTAACCTAAACGAGTGCGGCTCTCGGGGAACGAACGCCGAGCTAATTATTAGTGGTTCGAGCGTTTCTTTTTGTTTCGTGAGTGACATGAGTTGGTACGCACGAGCGGGCCCTTTACAGTGTGCGTCTACATATTGAATGAACTCCGCGCAGCGTAGTCAAATTGCAATTGCGTCCTACGGTGAACTGCTGTTTCGTGGAGTTGTCATTTTAACCAAATATAAATTGGTGGCGGGGGAGGGGGGAGTTGGGACGATTTCTTGGAGGGTGGCAAAACTTCATCAAATCTATTTAAAAAAAATGCATCTAAAATACCTTTTAAAACTGATCATGTTTTACCAAAATTGCATTGTAAGTGGCTCGAATTAAAAATGGAGATTCAAATCCTAGGAGACACCATCAGGTGCTGCTAGGATTGTGCAATCGTATTTCTCTACCAATGGAGACACGTTATGCTATGCGTAACAATTTTTGTCCCTAAAGTTAGAGTCAATATTTTCAGAAAATCTCAAAAAAAGAAAAAAAAGAAGATTATTTTATAAAGAAGAACGCTCCTAACTACACCTGATGGCGCAACGAACTGAGTATGTAACTTGTATGCAGGATTTGAATTTACACTCTTCAAATTCATAATGCGAAAGAGAGGGAGGGTAGCAAGTGCCCTTCTTAAATGACACTCTCACCGCTTACCCAAAAATATTTGGGAGCAGTGAATCATCATTTGTGACTGTCGATGGGAGAAGGGACTAGGGACCTTATTCATCAAAAACTCAAACTTGAGTTATTGAAACTGGGACGCAGAGAGTGATCTATGAAAATATTTTGGGACCCAAAAATATCACATGAAATTTCGAGCAATGAAGATGACTGGGCCCACTTCAAAAAGTAATTTGAAGAAGAAAATGTGCACCGTCGTATGATGCGGTGAGCATTGTTCACTACTAGCTTGGTCTTAAACCTGTGAAGGGTAGATCGGTAACTCAATAAGCTCAACAAGGTGTCGATAACCTGATGATTTGACAACATTGAAGAAATCCCAGTTACAACCGACGCATGCTTCGCACTGTAATTATACCTCGTCCGAAAAGTTGTGTTTTAGTTTTTCCCTTTTATTCGTATTAATTTCCGTAATTAAAGTCTTACCGGCCCAGTTGGTAGACGCCCGTTGAGCGTTGACGCAATCAAATATGCTCGTTTCATAGCGTGGCTATCATTTGCTACTCAAACAATCCCTCATTTTTTGGGGGTTTACTCCCGTCACTGTTCTAGTCCGAGACGTATTGGTTGAGGTGATGGTATTTAAAATGAATTTATTAAAAGCAAAAGGGACTATTTCCACTGAAACCTGGGCCCTGAGACTCATATCCGAATACACGTAGACGACAGGGCCCATATCAAAATGGAGATGGTTCCGTTTGATTTAAGTACGTCCTAATGACACGCTCAGGATCGCTTTCCTCGACTCTGCAATTAAAGTTAGTTACTTTCGATTAGCTGCACGTTTTTGGAAGGAAAGAAACATGTTTACCAGAGGCTACAAACCGTTTTCAATTTTTGATTACTGTCCATGCGCACGTCCCTTGTTAAAAATACAATGAATCATTATTTGAGTCATACTGCAGGTAGCTTAGATTGTGCAACTTTTGTATCTCTTAAGAATAACCTGATTGTTCCTGGAACGGAAATGGATAGTATTCATTTTGACGCTATTTTATTAATCTGCCTTGAAACGCAAACTTCATTTCAATCAATTTTAATTGAAACCAAAAATAATAATGACGTTAATGAATATCAAATTTCACGACTGCCATGATTCAGGTACTGTCAAATTTTAAGGCCAGTAGGATGAAAATCAACATTAAAAATCATGAATTTACGTAGAAATACAAATTCTGAAAAAAACATTCCTGGGCAATCATTTTTAATTTAGACTGAAGAAAATTGAGTACCTAGTAAAGATGTGGAGTGTACTGTCATGTGTAGGAAAATTCCAAAATCATTGTGTTTCCTAATTGAAAACCATTCGGGAAAAGGCACTTACATGCGCATCTTACGCTGCTAAAACTGTACAGCTTTATTTGATGCGGTTTTTTGCTCTCGGAAGCTTTTATTTTTACATGCTTATCGTCATAAAATATTCTAATTTTCTAATAATTCTGAGGTAATGTTTCTGATCATGTTTTGCAAAATCAAGAGAATTCATATTTGAGTAACAGAACGGGGAAGTTGCATAATCTTAGTAACATTGGATGGACACGTGCCTCTTTCAGGGTGAGTTCAAAAAAAGAGATCATAGAAAATTTTCGGAAAACGCTATGATAATTTCACAGAATTTCTAATACTCATTACAAATTAAATCAAGTTTTTCAGCAAATCTTGCTAGGAATAATCGTTAAGTAATAAATAAAAAAATGCGTATTAAAAAACGGGGTTTTATGAACAACTAATGCACTTACTGAGCAACGCAATGAGTTATGTGGGCCAAAAGAAGTAAAACATAAAAAAAACATATGCTCAGCTCTTGCGAGAATAATTCGTTTCAAAGGTTTTACTCCCGTGGTGAAGCACGCCAAGTAAAAAACTGCTCAAGGCGCATTTGTCAGCCAATCTATTGCAATGTCACAGATAAAGTACAACTAAAATCTTAATTTACATAATGTTGATAAGCTCAAATCCTATTTAGACAACGTGCTTCTGATTGTGAATTCGTGTCTCCTCTATCAAATTCAAAAGTTCATTCTGCATTGAAGGAAAAAATGTGTGTCACCTAGCAGCGTGGCGTGAATCATTCGGTCATTTGTATTTTCCCATTTGAAGCGATGATACAGAATCGATTATTAAAGTGCTCATTGCGAACAGCCCGATAATCGATCCTTGTCATATGTTTAAATGGCTCATCAATCGATTCTCCGCAAACCACGACAGGCCACCTACAAGCAAATGCAGTTTTGACAGGCGGCTGACGAGAACAAATAAGATTAGAACTTATCACCGTCAGTCGTTTTGGACGGTGTAAAAAAGTCGCCAAAATCATACACTGGCTTGGAAAGAGGTGTCCCTTTTCTGGTTATAACTGGTTTAGGAGATATCATGAGCGTAGAAGAATCAGCCTTCCACAATCGGAAAACACATGAGATAGACACAGAACTACACCTGTAGAACAGGGCCGGATTAAGGGGGTGGCCACATGGGCCGCGGCCCATGGCGGCAAATCTATAGGGGGCGGCAAATTTTGCAAATTTTTTAAATGTAGGTATAAAAAAATCGGATTTAGAAAAGAAAATTACAAACGAGAGAGGGCAACAAAATCTCTCATTTCCTGAGAGTATAATAATTTCTAATTTTGTCGTCTTTCAGAGATACAAGAGACAGCACCTTTAATTATTCTAGTTAAGAGACAAACCAAATAGTTAAAACACGCAATTTGGTCCAGAACGGCGCGACTGAGAGAGAAATAGAGTCCTGACGAGGACTTGAGATGAAAAGGAAAAGCCCTCGGCGCGGCGATCGGCATGTAACACATATTAGCGCCCACAAGACTGCGTGAATACTTCACGCATTGCGTCAAACACAGTGCGTTCAGCAGCGGTCGGCGTGAAACTCACAGCGCCTACAAGACTGTCGGAATACTTCACGCATTGCGCCAAACACGGTGCAGTCAGCGCGGCGCGGCGCGGCGGCGGAAGTTAAAATCATTAATCCACATTTATGGTTGTTCTTTCATAATTTTTTGGTTCATTTCTTATGAATAGAAGGCCTTGTCCACACAGAGATAGGTTTACGAAACTTAACTTTCGCACAAAGTTCCGTGAACTTTTGCTAGTAGTGTTGACAGGGCTTTCGAAAAAAATGTCTCCAACACGAGTAAACGCGTCTTATGCACCCCTCCCTCGCTGGCACGTTCATTTGATGGTTTTTATTGATGTTTCAAAACTAATCAGAAGGAGGTGGCAAAATACAGGCCGCCCATGGGCGGCAAGTAGGTAAATCCGGCCCTGCTGTAGAACATGAATACAGCCAGAAAATGTTTGTATTTTTACAGGGTTTTGTTTGGGATTTTAAGAACTTGGAAAAAATTACTGACTTGTTTTCTCCAGTCCCTGAAATGAAGAGCAATTTTCATTGTTAACTATTTAAATTCAATAAGTCAGCTCCACTGGTCATGAACATCGCGTTTTGATGGTTGAAGCGGATTCACACTAAATTGTGAGATCCATCTGAACGCCAAGTTTCTTTTACAAGATTAACGGTGACTAAGGGTCTTCGCCCATGGCCGCTCCGAAGCCCAACCCACGGGAATTTGTGTCACTGCGAATCAGATGAGAATTATTGAGAATGAAGAGACGGAATTCCGCAAAAGTATTGAAAGCACAATGGTTTTTGATTAGAGGAGGGTTGAAAAATTGGACTATACATTTTCTGAGAAGTAACTAAAGCAAATATTTTAGGCTCTCTTCATACGTGGCTGACGTCATATGCCTTGTTGCTGCATATTGGACGTGAAAACTCGGTGTTCGGACGGATCTCATTAAATTTTACTAATCTTGAAGCTTAATCATCAAAATACTATTATGTCCCTTGCAGAACCCCATCTCATCGATAGAAAATTTATATATTTATATCAAGTCGCTTTAACAACGCACTCTGGCGTTCTACGACACCCAAACGCCACACATCCCTGTCTTCCCAGAGGTTATCGGGCAACCGACACCGAGATCTCCGGATCTCTTCGTCAACGCCCTGCCGCCAACCCTTTACGAGACGTCCCCGTCGCCTCTTCCCAGAATGAATCCATGAAAAATTTTTGGTGCCGAAATACAAGCATTTAAGGACATTTCAAAGGTCCAAGTTGGAACAGATTGATCTTCCCGTTTCGGTAGAACATTTCTCAATGATAAATGGACGAAGTAAAGGCATTCAGGTTTCTTCACGGAGAGAAACACCACGAGCAATCTTAAGAGCGGGCGATGGCGCGTACCGCGTTTCGGATTCCCACTCTCTTTCACGGATGCTCGCGGGCGCATTGAAAACGGGCAATCGAACAATCCGAACATGTAAAAGCAATCAATCGGAGTTGAACACTTGAACGGGCTAGTATGTGGCGCTCCACGGACAAGCCTTCGAATTTCAAAAATGCAGGCGTGCTCGGACATTGTAGAGTAAAGTGCTCTGTGCACTCGCACATGTGCCGAATCGACCGGGATCATGAGCGCTTCACAACGGAGTGGTTCGGGAATTGAGTGTAATAGCGCGAGATCGTGTAACGCTGGGTGCTGCGGATGAAGAAGGTGCAGCGAACAGCATTCCTCCTGCACCGAAACCGAGTTCTCGCCTTCGGGACCTCCTTGCCAAGTTGCGAATCAATCGAGGAATGAGACATTTTGAAGAGGAAACACAATAATGATAACTGAGGGACTCTGCCCCCTGACCGCTACGCGGCACAACCCCCGGCCCGCTTCGCGGCCAGCGAAAACGTCGAAATCGTCCGTTGGCGGTTGAGGAGCAAATAACTTTAATTGAATCAGTGAGTTCAAAAACACACCAACTCGGGTTTTTTCCGATTTTCACTTTTTTACGGTTTAGTAACACTTGTGGATAGGAGCATCTGCACGCAAAAGGAAATTTCAAAATTGCAATCGGAAGTGCTCGAAACAGCGACGGGAAAAGGGAAAAATCGAAGTATTTCATTGGAAATACCAATTTTTGGCCATTTCAAGGGAAAGGGGTCACCATACGATTTTGCAGTTTTCTTTTTCGGTTCAGTATACCTTGTACTGACAAGTTATTATATAAATATTCAAGCGTTATTCAGGTCGAAAAATATAAATTTTTCTGGGCAGACTATGAAAAATCAGTATCTGAAAGTCGGTGAGAACGAAAACACACCAACTCGGAAAAAACGCTTAATTCTCTGTCATCGAACATGATGTATCGATTTAAACTTGGTGCTTTACAAAGTCCCTAAGTATTTGTCCTTTGGCACCAAAAAGGTTTTTCTTGAACTAACTTCCTCGCCCGCTGCGCAGTTTTAGGTGTTTCCTGAACAATTTTTTTTTCCGAGTTGGTGTGTTTTCGAACTCACTGATTCAATTATATTCCAGACTCGCAAAAATTGTTACATATGATGCTGTGTTAAAAGTCTCTCTTACTCCCTCTCTCGCAAGGTAAACCAAGGGGGGCCTCTTTATAGAGGAGTTGAATATAAACACGGCCCTCAGAAGGGCTCAGTGTAAGTTATTTTATATTTATTTGTTTTTCTCACGGGCCGAAGTACACCTTAAAAAGTCAACGATGAATCCAGCACAAATTGTGTCACTTTTGACGTCATTTGAGGATAATAATATGGTTTCATTTAGGGGCGAAAAAGAAAGATGAGTTTGAGAACCAAAATTAATTATTAGGCTGTGCAGGATTACGATTACGAATACTGTCTTTGTCAGTTGAGTGCCTTCGCTAAGGTGTCACAGTCCTAAACGCTACACAAATTTACAACGGTGAGTGGGTCCTGTTTATTGAAGAAAAATATTTGCGTTAATTTCTTCGTAGCAATGAGCAAAAAAGTTATTGAACCAAGCTTGTAATTTGTAAGAATATAATTGGCATGAATTTATTCGTGGCAGGTACAAGTGACTCATTCGTGAATCTAATTTAACCGACCCAATTAAATCGCTGGCAAGCTATTTTACACACACAAAAACCATCTCATGTGATCTTGGCATATTCAAAGATTCAATCTTTTGAATGTAACACAATTGACACCGATTTATGGAAATACGGGTATGAAATAGATGAAACCGTAATGTTGCTCCCTTTTTGGGTGTAAAACCTGATATTCTCCGCTGATAAACCATTAATCCAACTCGAAAATGTCTGATGCATTATTTGCATGTATTAAGCTTTCAAGAGGTTCAGAAAAAGACATGATTGGAGAAAAGAGTTGTACATGTTTCATGCACATCACTACACTTCTCATACACTGAGAAAAAATTATGGTTATAATTACCATATTAGTGGTGTTCAATATGAACTCTTAACCAGTGGTTACCATAACCAATAATAGAGATATTTTTACCATTAAATGGTAATTTTACTACCGCACTTTTGTAAAATTACGATTCCTCCAGTAAAAGTATCACTATTATTGGTTATGACCACTACTAAATAAGAGTGCATATTGAACACCACTATGGTAATTATAACCATAGTTTTTTCTCAGTGTGCCACATCATTAGATGCATGTCCGCGTGTATATTTTCAAGCAGTGTATTTTCATTCCGGGCGTTTTTTCGGCAGTTTCGAATTATGTTTTTATTTTCGTTGCTTCTAATTTACCCCTCCTCCACTGCGAGCGACGTCTATATCCGTGCCAAGTATCAGCCCGAAACAAAAACCACCCGTCACCATTATCGCCTCATTATTTCACTTTATTTGCTCCACCAATTTCTGTTCGGTTTTCTCCGCTTTTTTTTAATAAACGTGTTCCGACGTCGACATTTTGGTCCTCCGGCCGGGATAACATCCTAATTTAACCGCAGGCGAAGTCGAAGTTGCCGGCTTGAACTCTTTGAAGCGCCGGAATACCAACGATTGCATCCCACTCCGAATTCCGCATTCCGCACGGTGACAATGTATTGAGAGACTCCGCAGTTGTTATCTGCTTCACAGTTCAAAAGTTACTCTTGGAACTCAACGTTAATGATGACCAATGACCGCATAGGGTCGAGTTGAGGCCGATCCAGCAAATGGCAATACCCAATTTTGTCCATTTAACCTATGCTAAAGAATCGATTCTTGTCGGAGCGCCAGACCCCTCCAAGAATCGATATAAAGTTTCATATGTTTAAATGGAGAAAAGACAATGTTGCGCCAATTTGCTGGATCCGCCAATGGAGTCGAAGAACTGCTTCAGCAATCCCAACTTAATTTGCAAAAACTCTCTTCGCAAAAGCAAAGTGCATATCCCGGCACTCATCAGTCCATAGGCGGATCCACGGGCTCAAGTCACAATTCACACAGTTCCGTTTGACAGAAATGTGTCCAAATGAAAGAAAAAAGAAAGAAACGGAGGAGAAAAGGAGGCAGGACACTTTTTGGTACTTATCAATAAAGAATTGACTCAAACTGCATATTCGATTCTTTAAAATTTCGGAAAGTTTCTGGGAAAGCCTCATTTTTTTTTTTTTTTTTTTTTTTTTTTTTTTTTTTTTTTTTTTTTTNATGGTTCACAGACCGAGAATCATTAGTTTATTTACGACTATTATAGGTGTTCCATATTTACCTCTAATAGGTTTATAAACCATAGTTTTTTCTCAGTGCACGTCAGAATACTATACGAGCGGCAGCGCCGGTTCCGTCTTCTTGACGTCACGTTAAGCGGAGTTCGTCGTGCACCGCGGCAATTAATATAAACTCTCACCCTCCCCCTTCCCCCACGGGTGTGCCCCCACTCGCGTGCCCCCCACCCCTCCCGGGTGTGAGTGAGAGTGTGGATGTCACGCGGCGGTGGGGCGTCAATTCCCGAACGCCGAACGCCGCCCCCTATAATAGCGCGCGCCCGTCAACTCCTTCATTGCGCTGCCTCGTGTGGGAAGGGGGGGGGGAGCGGCTGTGGCCCACCCCCGCCCCCTCTGCTCACGTTACGCCACCTCCCGGAAAGACGGTTAAGGTTACAAACGACGCTGGGAATTTTTTCGAGGGTATTGCCGATAATTCATAAGTTCCTTATGCGTAAATTCCTGCACTGAACAAATCGAGTTTGCAGCCGTTCACAACATACCAACAGTGTAAATCGGCAAACACATAACTCGTTGAAAATCTCCGCCTCTGTGTTATTTTTTCAAAGGAGAACAAATTGACATAATTCCTTGGTGTTTTTGCAGAATTTTCTTTGCACAGAGAAGAATAATCACGGCAGTTTTAAAGAATTGCCGTTGAGTAGTTTTCCGTTTAAAAAATGAAGTATGACAGGAAGTCTGCGACGTCGCAAACCGAGTTATGTGATTGCCGACTTGCACCGTCGATACGTAACGCTCTACGGGAGGGAGATCTGAGCTTGTGTGCCTTTCAGGGGAGGACGTTTAGAGCTTCATCAATGGCATAGCGCATTAAAGTTGGAGATGAAACTTGACGCGATTTGATTGGACTACATTTTGCAAATAGGAATTACAATTGGACTGCATTTTGCAATTTGGAACTATAAACTCCGGCTCTTCTGGAAAAACACTTATGTGCATACGGAAACTAATGGCACATACGTTGTTTTCAAAACCGGGCTAGAATTTATGGTTCCAATTGCAAAATGTAGTCCAATTGCTGTCTCACAATCAGGTAATTAGAAACAGCCTGTACCAACCTGTATCTGTACCTGTAACAACCGTGTACCACAAGTTATAAATACCATAAATAGTTTCTGTACACACATCAGGGCCGGATTAAGGGGGTGGCCACATGGGCCGCGGCCCATGGCGGCAAATCTCAGAGGCGCCAAAAATTTGCAATTTTTTAAAGTGTAGGTATAAAAAAAAATCGGATTTATAAAAACGAAATTACAAACGAGAAAAGGCTACAAAATCTCTCATCTCCTGAGAGTATTTTCTAATTGCCTAATTTGAGAGTATTTCTAATTGTGTCGTCTCTTAGTGATACAAGAGACAGCACCCTCAATAAGTCGAGTTACGAGAGAAACCAAACACTCAATTTGGCCTGGAACGGCACGCGACTTACCTAGAGAGAAATGATGACGAGGACTTGAGATGAAAAGGAGAAGCCTTCGGCGCGGCGATCGGCATGTGACACATATTAGCGCCTACAAGACTGCACGAATACTTCACGCATTGCATCAAACACAGTGCGGTCATTGCGGTCAGCGTGAAACGGATAGCGCCTACAAGAATGCATGAATACTTCACGCATTGCGCCAAACGCAGTGCGGTTAGCTAGAAACGCATAGCGCCTACAAGACTGCGTGAATACTTCACGCATTGCGTCCAACACGGTGCGGTCTGCGCGGCGCGGCGGCGGAAGTTAAAATCATTGAACCACATTTATGTTTGTTCTTTCATAATTTTTTCGTTCATTTCTTATGAATAGAAGGCCTTGTCCACACAGAGATAGGTTTATGGAACTTAACTTTCGCGCTAAGTTTCGTGAACTTTTGCTAGTAGTGTTGACAGGGCATTCCCTAAAAAAGTGTTCAACACAAGTAAATGCGTCTTATGCACCCCTCCCTCGCTGGCACGTTCATTTGACGGTTTTTATCGAGTTTCAAAACGAATGAGAAGGGGGCGGCAAATTATAGGCAGCCCATGGGCGGCAAGTGAGTGAATAATACCGTAATATGACCTTATGTGATTAAAAATCAGAAAATTCAACGTTTAAATGTAGTTACGTTTTTTCTTAAGAGTAACAACAATATCGTCGTTTCCTGGAAAAAAGAACGCAACTCCATTACAAGCTTGCAAATCAGACTCAAACAATTCACTCTTCTACATGAATGTATGCCTGTACCATTTCCCCAAAATGCGTCTGTTGATTGCTCAAAATCAGAAGAAAAATCAGATGGAAATGCGCAAAATTCATCTTGTAAAAATATGATTGGCGAGGGGATATTTGGCAACATTGAATTGCAGTTACGTTTTTTCTTCAGAGAAACGACGATATGAGCAATTCTCCTTTTGGAAGCTCCAGAAACAGGTTTTTATTAAGGATCCGGGACAGTAACGCTGAATTCATAATCAGATGAAATCACTCGAAAAAGGACCATGCACAGCAGCAATCTCCTAAAAACATACATCAATCATTCATCATCCAATGTTCGGGACAAAGTGCCAGTATATACAGCTCTTCTCCGAGTAACATTGTCCAATTATGCTCATAAAACCAAACTCGACTCATGTAGCAGCAGCCGGTTTAGGTACAAATGCAAATCAGTCTTCATGGAATGCAAGAGCAAAGCTGAGCGCTGGGCCGAAAAATTAAATTCTCAACAAGTAAGGCTTTAAAATTCGGCAAAATTCGCAGGGAAAAATTTGAAGGATGCCATAAGAGAAATGCCGAGGAGTGGCTATTTACGGTCCTTACAGAGCTTAATTTTTACTGTCGATCCCCTTTTCATTTTTTCCTGCTCATGTGCCGGAGTTTATTCAATTCGATGGCTTAAGTACTCGACCCTCGTATCTCCGTTTGAGAGGTTGCAATCTTCCTGTCATACTTCATTTTTTGTTGAACGTAATGTCTTAAAAAGCTCCTTGGTTTTTCTTGTTTGTTTGTAGAATTTTCTGTAAAAATTTCAAGATTTAGAGTCTACTTGTTGCAAAAAATAAACAAGGAGCCGAGATTATAACACCGCAATGAAGATACGTTGTTTTTGCACTTTAGCCGTCGAGTTTTTTGTCAGCCTGGTGTACCTAGTCAAACTATATAACCATGGTATATCGATTTGTGGTATTGCAAATTTTGTCACATTTTCCTCACCTGAAAAATATCCAACCACTCCTTTGACTCAGTTTTTTTTTGGCTAATTATTTAATCATTTGAATGATTTGAATGAGAATATTTGAATTATCAAAATAAGTCAATTTTTGAAATTATGATGGATATGTAAGACGGTGCAGCATGGCAAAATATTCTCTAAACGAAAGAAAGGGAAGAGTGTACTATAGCTTCGAGGGATTAATTTTGCATTATTTTGCGCAAAGAATACCGGAAAATTCCAATAGTTTGAAGGATTTTCCATAGGTTTAAACGGCTGATCATTCGATTCACCGTGAAGCTTGTCACACTTCAGAAATAATGGCTGTATAACCGATGGAACAGTTGTATTTTTCACGGGCAATCAGCGATTGTCGGGAGTTCTGCAAGGCGATAGTTATGAACAGAAAAATATTGAATTCAGAAATGAGGAAACAAGAAGAAAGTACTGATTGTATTGTCTTCAATGGAAATGGACGCTTCTTTCTTTTCAATATTTCATGGCA
Organism: Bemisia tabaci; assembly: GCF_001854935.1. NCBI lineage: Eukaryota > Metazoa > Arthropoda > Insecta > Hemiptera > Aleyrodidae > Bemisia > Bemisia tabaci. The sequence continues at coordinate 2,555,805 of NW_017551372.1, forward strand.
GCTGTTACACTGGCGCTGGTGGCTTGAATCGGACATGCAACTAAAACCGACTACACGGCAAAGCGTGCAGTATCAATAGGAAACGAAGGCGCTCCAAGTTGAGATCGTGCTTATGAGGTTCTTTTTTTATTGAGACGAAAAATATGCGCCGATGTGAATGACAATTTGCCAAAGCAATACACTAGCAGTTCGCAAATGTTTTGCAACGTTGATTTCTTCCCCATATTTTTACTATTCAGCGTTAATTTTACCAATTAACGGGAGAGTACATGTATTTAGAATAATCAAGTATAGTTCCTCGAATTTGTTTGAAAAAAAATTGAAGAGGCTAGAGGAGGCTTAGGGCGGTTCACTGCGTAGAAATACCTCTTCGAATTGGACCATCGAATAGGATGTGTTGTGTGCGGTAGTGCAATGGTGAAGTAAAGATTCGAAGAATGAGGCACATTAATGCTTGAAGCAGAATGTTGAGTTAAAATTTAAACTGGAAAATATTGCTTTGGCTTGTCCGTGGACGGTTAGATGAAGTCGTTCAATCATCACTCGTATCTATGCATTAACCGCAATGTTTTAATCCTGTTCAAAACCTAGCAAAGTAGCGTAACGCTGAGTCGCGTCTCAAAAATGGACAAAAGAATGCGCTAAGATAAAATCACCAAGTGCTGTTCCTGCCTTTATACCCGCATTAGGGGCCGATGTATCATCCTGATTGCGATACGGGACTGGTTGCGATACTCATGATGAGTGCTCTCCCAGGACGCTGGATCTGACGATTGGACGACCGAGCTTTTTTGTCTTTTCATGCAGCTTTGAAAGCTCATTTATAATTCATGACAAATATGAAACGAACAAAGATAACATGAACGATGACAGGCTTGAGAACGCATAACGCATTCTAGAAAGTATGTAGGTCACAGGAGTGCACTGTTATGGCTCTGCTCGACCGCCCAAAACGCTCAGATTTATAGAATGTGCGTGAGTTTTGACTCAATGTGGTCTAATTTTTCTATGGATAATGTATTGATTCTTCCGCTACTGACTTTCAGAGCAAAAAAGGTTACTTGAAGCGATTGATTTTGACATGACTCTGGATTTCAGCAACACGTTACTGATTCTCTCATCAAAATTTAAGCTGTGTTTGCCCAATAAAAATATCTATGAAGCAAGCTGCAAATTCGCATGTCTCGCTTTGCAACGCCACGGACCTCCATTCATAAGTTATTTTTAAGTGAAAATGTACTCAACGTTGTTTCCTTAAATATTCTACCTGGGCAAAAATAGATTTCGAAAATTTCAAGCAATCGTGTTCGTTTGTTTTCTATTGATATAATGTTTGAAAGGAGATTTTGAAATAGTGGGGAGTAAATGAGCATTTTAACAGTTTCACTGCCAACATTCATGTGTTTAATGAAATTCTCCTGCTCTCGGGTCTATAGTACTGGGCCCCAAAAATTGGAATACTCCTTTCTCGAACGAACCATCAGCGGATCAAGCTGAGAGACAGAATACTTTTTTAGGCCGTAAGGACGCGTGTCTTTGGTGGTATATAAATGTTCGGACATGGAGAACTGACAAATATATGTATAACACGCGCTGAAAATATTTTGAAATCTTTATCGAATAAAATCATCCGGAAATGGCGTGGCATTCACCAACGCCACCAACGGTGATAATACATCTTCTTTTTCTTTTTTTCTTTTTTATCTTTTTCTTTTTTTTCTTTTTTTTCTTTTTTTTAAGGCGGTTGGGGGAACAAGAGATTCCTCATATTTTTAACTTAATGTCATACACTTTTTACATGTGAATGCTCCTGATGAATTCCATAATTACTACAATTTCAGAGAGGGCGCTAGCTGATTTTCCAGCACTTCTTGGAAGCCTAATTGTGGTCGTAATGATGGTGAGAGTATACAATAATCTCTCCTCAAGCACAACATTTAGGGTGTAAATTTTCCATAATTTTGCTTTTCCAAAAATGGCACGAAGAGATTCTCTCACGGAACCTACGGGCAATGACACACAGGCGTTTAATCCAATTTCTCGTAGCCTGCGAAATGCTAAATGCAAATATTCTCACAGAGCCATATCAAAGAGGCCCTTCGTCGGGCAAATTAACAAGTTGGCAGTGAAACATGTTTGACATCCGCATAAAATGCACAAAAAATTGAGAATGATAAAGGGCGAGGAACACGCCCAAAATTAAATGGACATAATAAAAAGTCTCAGTACGTATTATTTGAATTCAATTTCCACCGCCCCCTTCATGTCGTATCCAGCGCAATGATCAGCGAAAATTGATCGGAGCCGCCGCAAGAAGAGACAGTTCATTTTTAGTCGCTCCTCTGTCGTAGGGGCGTAAATTGATTTTCGTGTGAGCCCCAGGAAGCATGGATTTCAATGTAAGACGGGGCTCACGTGGCAATTGAGTTACGCCCTTACGTACGCCAGAGCGGCGACGTTTCAGGCGTATTATGGAGTGGAATGCGATGTAATTTCCCATCCGAGGAAAAGAGGAGGACATAACATTGTGAAGAAAGGGAGAGAAACAAGAGAAGAAAAAAAATTGACGCCACGTGAAGACGGGAGAAATTTTTCACCTTGTTACATTAGGAAATGCTGCCAAATTGCTGGCTGTTTTTCGCATATCTTACACCGGAGTCAGAAAAACACGATGATTCAACATCCGCGCTTATAATCTTCTTTTCAGCGAGTTATTTTGTGAGGCACTTTTGGAAAACGTTCTTGATGTATCAATAAGACGAAGACATTTTGGAAATTCGTTGCGATGAACTTTTGATCTTCCAAAGCTCAGAATGGTGATGTCTACATTCGCATTGCCAAAAATTAACATATGTGCTTTGAATGTGTTAGCTGCCGTATCCATATACATATTATTGTAGTTCTGTTACATTTAGGGTGGGCATATATATTTTCCACAGGTATGGTTCAAACCACTTGTTAAGCTTCTCACAAGCTTCAAAGCTAATAAATTTTTTGACAATCCTTATGATTGGAAATTACCTTTTCCTTTAGGTTGATCTCAAGTATTGATGAAAGCTGTTGAATCGTGAAAAATACTTTCAGACGCCATTTTTGTTAGCTGAAGGCGATGCGTTTTCCGATATAGGCTAAAAATAAGCAACATTGAGTTCGTACGTACTACCCAAACTTCACTTCGGAAAAAAAAAATAAAATAAAATAAAATCCGAGAACATTCCTGAAAAATTGCCTTTGACGCCACCTCCCAAATATGCAAGAATTAAAAATTACCGACAGAGCTCATTTGACAACCACGACTGCAGGCTGCATTAATTCAACTCCAGTTCGGCCCAAACCTTGCTGAAAAAGTAATTACTGACAAGAACAAAAAAACGAAGAAGAAGAAGGAGGAGGAGGAGAAGAAGGGAAACAGGGGAAGGTGTTTCGTGGGCGGGGGCAAGGCGGGTCCGGCAACTGCAAGGATCATGATCACAACACCTAAAATGCGAATCTCTCATCGCGGTTGGTGGGGGGCGGAGGCGGAGGGAATGCAAATGTTCAATAAAACTGCATTTTGCAAGGAACCGGTTTTCCCGGCGGCGCATTCAAGGAGCCCCGATTTTTATCCGCGCAATGTTTTACTTTTCGTCCATACCCACTGGCCCAGTTATGATTTCGTGCACCCTCTACACGGCGCAGCGTTGCCGCTTTGACATTCGTTTTAATCTAATTTTTTTAACAGCACATTTTTTATTTGTGTGTCAGATTTACGTTGTTGGAACAACGGGACTGCGTTAAGCAGAAAGTAACCAAGCCACATCAGCTATTGCCAAATTTAATTGGACAATTTAAATTTTTACATGAAAAAGGTTGGGCTGATTTTCGTGCAATTTTCGAAATTTTGTTTCAAAAGGAGTTTGATTTGAATGGAAGCGCATAAACTAATGTTCAGTCTAAGAATTTCCTGGCTCCGAAAGCTTTGCTGCGAGAACAAATTGCATTTTTGGACATGCAGTTTGATTTATGTCACGCCAACTAGTTCCCTGGTTCAAAATGTGTGGGCGTGCCATAACATTCTGACCTATTCTTGCGCATGCTCACGAGACAAATAAATGAGGCATCGTGTAGCAACCCGCGCTAAGTCCATTTCAGGGCAGAAAATGAGTTGGTTACAATATTTTCAGATTTTTTACAATCCGAATCTGAGCCTCGACTTAAGCGAAGAGGGTTCAGTCTAATTGAAAAACTGGTTTCAAAATCGGATGAGTTTGAAATCTTTATCATATGTTTTCAAGTAATGTGAGGGCAAAACTGCTCGAAAGAAGTTTTTATACGTTTGCTCAAGTGTTGACTCACTTATGCAGTATGATAGCTTCATAAGAATAAAATAACTCCTGCTTTTAAAGAAACCCTAAAGTCGTATCGCTCCGCAAATATTTCAGGCAGAGACGGATCAAGCAAGTTAGCAACACTGTTTTCTCTCCGTTTAAACCTGTGTTGAATAATCGATTCTTGTCGGAATAGATCGGCCCCCTGAGAGTCGATACATTTTCATAGGTTCAAGTGGAGAGAGAATTATGTTGCCAACTTCCTGATTTCAGGTGGAAATAGGCTACTTTTTATATTCGATCCGTGCATGAATTTCGTGTAACTTCAACTAAGGCACGAATTCAAAGTGTCATCAAAAGTTGGCCCGAACACAATGAGATTTTTTAACCGCGGAAGAATGAGTTATCCTTAAATGTTACATTCCATTTTAACTTTTGAGTTGTTGTTTGAAAATGAGAAAACATTCCTTGATTAAAAATTTGAAGATACATAATATCCGCTCATTAGATTTCCTAATTCGGAAACTAGTTTGGAAAAAACATGTCTAGAATTCAATCCTACAATTTCTCTATCCGGCTCTGCTCGGCAGGAGCTCCCCCCAATTGAGGGAAAGACATGTTTAATACCCGCACTAGATTTTGTTCCCTTCACCACTCGGCGATTTTTCGCGGTGTTGGTTACTTTATTAGTCGGCCCATGACAAGTAAAAATTGTTGTCAGTTGCTTCTCCTTCCACTGTGAATAAGATATTCCTTGAAACTTCCTCGAAAACTCACCGGACAAAATAAAGTAGAATAAATTAAAACATTTACTTCAACAGGACCTCCGTAGAACAAGACGTCCCGTGGATCCACAAATATTGGAAACTGACCGGCGTTGTTGTCCCTTTGTACCCCAAAATAAAGTTGCATATTATTTTTGACGTAGTTATCTACTCTGCCGTGTTAGGGCTGAAGGTAAAGTAGGTGACGTTTATGTGATATTTACCCTCTGGACAGCTCCATATTGCTTTCCAGGATCCCTTTGAAAGAGATGTTAACGCTCATCCAAACCTTACTCTACTCTGGGAGAAAAAATGACATGCAAGTTGGGAAAAATGGGAGGTGGAAAACAAAGTATCCCAAATCTTTAGTTAATTCGAGAGTATGCCGGGGCCAAATTTACCTACTTGCCGCCCATGGGCCACCTGTATTTTTCCGCCCCCTTCTCATTCGTTTTGAAACATCAATAAAAATCATCAAGTAGACGTGCCGGAGGGGGAGGGGTGCATAAGGCGCGTTTACTCGTGTTGGACATATTTTTTGAGAAAGCCCTGTCAACACTATTAGCAAAGGTTTATGGAACTTTGCGCGAAAGTTAAGTTCCGTAAACCTATCTCTGTGTGGTCAAAGCCTTCCATTTATCAGAAATGAACGAAAAAATTATGAAAGAACAAACATGAATGTGGTTTAATGATCTTAACTTCCACCACCGCGCCGCGCAGACCACACTGTGTTCGGCGCAATGCGTGAAGTATTCCTACGCTGTTGCAGGCGCTGTGCGTTTCACGCCGACCGCATCTGAACGCAGTGTGCTTGACGCAATACGTGAAGTATTCACGCAGGCTTGTAGGCGCTATGCGTTTCACGCTGACCGCAGTGACCGCACTGTGTTGAATGCAATGCGTGAAGTATTCATGGAGTCTCGTAGGTGCTAGTATGTGTTACATGCCGACCGCTGCGCCTTACTTACTTTTTACTTTATATTACTTGTTGGATTTTCGCAATTGGTACCTAAAAAATGTTCAGAAACATTTTTATTGAAAGGTAAATTAGGAATCTTACACACTATCATCATCCTTTTACAAAAGGGGGGGGGGGGTCTGGGACTTTCCGCACGTACAAAAAAAATCACACAAAATTACAAGAAAACATTTAGATCAGGATTCCTTGAAGACAATAAAACACAATCGAATATTTATGAACGATGGGACTGAAGTACGCATTTCCGCATGTAGTCATCGATTTACGATGACGGCCGCCCTATCGTTGAGTGATTTGAGTCGTGCACAGTCGCAAATTCATTCATATTTTTATCGAAGAAGCAATAGTTTAAACGCAGGCGTGTTTCATTGCCGCATGAAAGACAATAATTATCGAGCAGCGAAATGTCTGTTATTAAAGTAGCTCCATAAATTTTCAAGTAACGGGCCTAGCTGGTCCGCGGTTCGCAATTTCGGGCAATCCGTGGTCAAGATCTTATCGCCCCCACTCCCCTCCCCTCACAAAAAAACCCCCGTCAGCTATCAACTCGTCACTAGTGGATCTAGAGGACAGGACTCCGCTGGACTAGCGCAGGGCTAGAGAAAAAAGAAGGCAGGTCGTGTTTTTGATCGACGGGACCAGTTTCTTTTTTTCGCAATTTAATTTGAGGGCGCCAGAGCGGTTATTACTGGATCGCCCGAGAGCATGGAGGGGGGGGGGCGTCATATTCATGGAGTGAGGAGCTAATTTTTATTGAAAAATTTCCGAGGCCTAGCTGTAAAGCTGGGTGATGCGGAGGTGATCATACCGATCGATCCCATTTTTGGATGAATCTTGAGCGGTGGCGTAGCCAGAAATTTCTCTAGGGAGGGGGGGCTTTATGACCAAAAGTTTTTCATGATGGCCTTTGGGGCAAAACTCTCATCAGTGGGAGGGGGGGGACCAAAGGTTAAAAATTCTTGAATATCACGAAAAAGTACGTTTAAGTGGTCGACTGAAAACAGTTTCCGGTCATTGGAGGGGGTCCAGATGTATTTGTATTCTCTGACTGTAATATATTTATGATTCGTATATTTCATATTATGTTAGATTTTTTCTTCTTCTTTTATTACATTACTATTTGTTTAAAATGGAAATTGTTTGTTTGTTGCAGGTGAGTTTTACAAGACAGTATCATCTGACTAACAATAAGTGCTATTTTTTTCTGTAAGTGTGACTTTTTCAATTCTACTTTGAACAATTGTTCGTAGAGCACAAAATAAATTGAACATACAAATGCCACACATTGCAGTGTTGCACACTTTTTATTTTTATATTATTTTATTTCATTTACTCATTTTTTTGAAAGGGGATGAAATAACTTCACAACTAAAATTTTCGCCGAATGCCCCTCAAATACAGAGAAAGTAAGACGATTTGAATACGAGCTGGAAAAAAAATTCGCTTGGATCTAGAGTCCAGACTCTTTAAAACATTGACAAGAAGAAATACTCTTGATTCAATCGGACTTTTTGCCTGAATCAAAAGAAAATTCGCCTAAATCAAGAGGCTCTCGGCTCTTCGATTCAAGAAAACATAGGATTGAATCAAGAGTATTTTTTCTTGTCAATGTTATTAAGAGTCTGGACTCAAGATCCAAGCGACTTTTTTTTCCAGTGCATGATATACGTATTTAGTGACGTAAAGTTTCATTTACACATGACCATGCTTTAGGCTGTTGAAAATGTTTTTACTCAGCTGTCTTGGCAATATAGCTGCAACATTTGCTTGCTATAGGAATATAGTATCATAAACTACGTTTTGGCAAGATCGCCACAATTTTGATTTACAATATCGGAGCCGACTCCGTGCACTGCTGCTAAAACATTGTAGCAACCCTGGTTTTCCGGGTAGGCGCAAAATTAATTATTTTCCCCTTATCAAATTCAAGCCTGGAGGTGAATCTAAAGCCAAGAAAAGGTAGATCGGCTCATGACAGGGGGGAGAAGGCTCAAAAAATAATAGAAAAATAATTCTGGCACTGTGTGAGATTGTGAGGAAGATCTACGTATCCAGCGTCTCTTGACCTTCCTCCTGAAATCACTGCCTTGTTTGGGACCCCTCGAAAGAGTTTCAAATTAACCATTCAAATACTATCATCATTGCTGCTAATCTTAATTTTGAGATTGAACGGAGGTCATCGCACCGCCGCGAATCGATTTGAACTCGACCGGTCCGTCCTGCAAACAGTTTTGTCGGATAGTTAAGGCCCGCGGCGAGATTCGCATCGGGAATTAGCCGAAATTGCGTGCGAATATTTATTATCTATTGAATCTTGTTTCGAAAGCAACTTGATCTATCGAAGACTCAAAGTTTTTCGTATCTTTCCGTAATTCAGAGAGGAGTGGCTAGATAGATGGACTGGACCAAAGATGGCTGTGTTGCCGTTTTAACCGTAAAAAAACTGGGAACTCTAAAAATGAAATCAAATTAGGATGTGTATAGTGATCGGACGTCATGATTACAAAAAAATGTATAATATATCGAATCTAACCTAGCAGGCATGGATCATGTAACGCAGTTTGCGTGTTAACATTGTGAATAAATTAAATAAAGGAGAAAGTCGTACTGTTTCAATTGGAACATGCATTGTGATATTACATCAAATAGCGTTGTTTTGCTGTGTAATTTGTGATTAAGTACTGATGATGGACTTGATGTCTGAATGTACATCCACTGTACTAACACTAAACCACAAGAATGTGAAGGCAAGACTTTATCCCTTATTTAATTTGACTGCATTGTGCAATTTGGAGCTATAAATTCTAACTCATCTGAAAAAAACACTTATGTGCATAGGGAATCTAATGGCACATACGTTGTTTTTAAACCGAGCCGAAATTTATAGTTCTTAATTGCAGAATGTAGTCCAATTCATTGACTTAAAGCACCCCTCTGAAATTGAACCTGAAGTATTTGAGCCTCTGAACTGTATTGTATCACAATCACATCCGGCTTTTTTCGATATTCCGGGGTATCCTAGCACCAAATAACTTTCTTCTTAATAAAATGTCGCTCATCGCATGAAAGCAACCATTGACACCGTCAAGTCCTCACCAAAAGTTGCTCGTTGACAAACCAAATGCAAGGTTCAACAACGGTGTAATGAGGCTCGCTCTGTGTTGTCAGCTCTCGTTCTGAATTGGAGAACGAGCTCTTAGCGCAAGTTTTCGATGATCACCCGCAAATGCGGCGAAATTCGCGCGCGATTTCAAAGCAATCCAATTTTACGAGACACTTAAAAATTTATCGCTGCACAGCGCATGCTCGTTGCGTTTGACCGACCGTAAAAGTTTATGACGGCGATGATAATTCTGCCGTGTTTAGGAGAAACGCCTTATAAGCATTCAGGCGTGGCCAAAATGCCCTCAATAAAGTATTTTTTTTCTTCAGAAAAGTTCTATTTATTTTTCCGGTAAATTTTCTCGTGCTTTTGATTATATTATGGACGCAATACTTTAAAGACTGCAAAGAAACATATCCACAAGTTTTCCGGCAATTCGAATTTTACGGGAAGACATTTGGCAACGTCGGAATGTTCATACGACGTTTTCCCTTGGTAGATCACTCGCTTTTCCCCGACTCCTGTCACTGCACACTTATCACCTAAGAGCACCTGCCTCTCTTAGGACCGGAGATTCGGGTTCAAATCGTCTTTTCTCGGATGAAAGAGCGTAACTCCATTCCATGGCTTCAAAATTGAACGAAACAATTTAACATTTTAAAGGAACGCTCCTGTAAAGATTCTCCCCTTATATTTTTTATTTTTGCATGAGCTCAGAAGAAAAATCAGCAATTTTTAGTCAGAATCAGAAATGCTCAAAATTCTCCTGGTAAAAATGCAATTTGCTGGTGGAAATTGGGCGACATTGAATTGTAGTACGTTATTTCGTGAAGGAAACGAAAAACAAAAATTTTTTAGTAAAAATTTTCTGGACGAGATTCTTCATTGATTCAACCGGAAATCTCTTTAAAAAGACAGAGCATCTCTTTAAAATGACAAAAATACCGTTTTTAAGCATTGAGATTTAGTGTTGACTCAACGAGAATCTTCGTCCGGGATATATTAATTTAAATTTTTATTGATTCCTAAGAAATATTTTCTCAGTGTTAAAGATTAAGAAGGACGGAAAATTGCAGACTTAAAAATTACAGGACGAAAAGTCGAGGCACCTTCCCTTGCCGCTTACACCCAAGTCCATCGAAACACGGAAGAAGTCGACGAACACCCCCCCCTTCTTAGCCCCAGGAGAAGTTTCCACCCTCCAAAGGTCCAGTTAATCCGAGGTATGATCGAGCGAGCGCAGCCTCCCGAAACGAAGAGTGGAGCCGCGGGCGGGGGTGGGGGCGAGTGAGGGGGAGGGGGAGAGGGGCGGGCGGCTCCTCAAAGGCGAAGCAAGGGGGAAAAACAACAGGAATCGACGTTCACTTGCAGTATTGATGAGATTGACGCGGTGAAAGTGAAGGCGTCGGCCGGGGGGATGGGGGCGCGGGGGAGGCGGAGAGGGGGGCGCCACCCCCTCCCGGAAGAAGCGGAAACAAAACGGGGAAGAAAAACAAGGGAGGCGTAAGAGCAGGCCCCGGTAAATAGAAACAATTGGATCGGGACTGGAATAAAATAGATCAATACAAGACATATAGTGGTCATGCGTGCAAGCTGAGTGATTGCGTAGGTACTCCTTCGCCCCCCCCCCCCCCCCCCCCCCCCCCCCCCCCCCCCCCCCCCCCCCNCCCCCCCCCCTTCGCAAGCGTTCGAGGCTGAGCCACGAGGACGTTTCGAACCTAATTGTAAGATAGCCCATGCACGCGCGCAAGGGTCATTGTACTCAGGGTTGCCGAGCTTCCAGAGTTGGGCTTTTATTTTTCTCACGGAGATCTGTGGGATTTAGAGCTTTGATATCTCACTTGTCACTTGTGAATTGTTGAATCAGGCATTAGTTTTTGGCAGATTACGGAATGGAGAATTCGCACGAAAATTTTTTATTGCTTCATCCGAGGGTGCTTAAAGAGCTCATTTTGCAGTATTTTTTATACTTTTTTTCTGATGTACGGGAAATAGCATGAAAAGAGAAAACGATGAAACATGAGAAAATTCTTCGCCTAGTGACGTCATCTGGCTGCATTTCCCATTTGAACACATGTATTTTAGCATATATGTCAGATCATTTTGTCATATCTCCTTTAATGAATGTTCAATTTATGATCCAAGGGTGTCCCCGTCTTCAGCTCACTCAGTAGTTTCCACTTAAACCTGAATTTCATCAAACTTCAGACACCTACAAATTCTCCATTTAGTACAATTTTGACGGAAGATTCTCGATGTTGAGAGTCTTGAGAATGAAATGCGGGGGAGGGGTGCATAAGACGCGTTTACTCGCGTTGAACACATTTTTTGGCGATGCCCTGTCAACACTGCTAGCAAAAGTTAAGTTTTGGAAACCTATCTCCGTGCGGACAAGGCCTTACATTCATAAGAAATGAACGAAAAAATTATGAAAGATCAAACATGAATGTGGTTGAATTATTTTAACTTCCGCCGCCGCGCCGTGCAGATCGCACCGTGTTTGGCGCAATGCGTGAAGTATTCACGCAGTCTTGTAGGCGCCATGCGTTTCACGCTGACCGCAATGACCGCACTGTGTTTGATGAAATGCGTGAAGTATTCGTGCAGTCTTGTAGGCGCTGATACATGCCGATCGCCGCGCTCTCAAGTCCTCGTCATCATTGCTCTCTGCGCCGCGCTGTTCCAGGCCAAACTGCGTGTTTGGTTTCTCTCTTAACTCGACTAATTAAAGGTGCTGTCTCTTGTATCACTGAAAGACCACAGAATTAAAAATTACTACACTCTCTGCAGGAAATGAGAGATTTCGTCGCCTTTTCTCTTTTGTATTTTTTTTTCCCTAAATCCGATATTTTTTTATACCTACATTTAAAACAATTGCAAAATTTGCCGCCCTCTAGATTTGCCGCCATGGGCCGCGGCCCATGTGAGCACCCCCTTAATCCGGCCCTGCATACAGACACGTATATTTAAAAGAGAAGTTATTGTTCAAGAATGCGAAAAACTACCAAAAGCTACCCCTTTTTGCAGAAGGTTGCACTCGAGGTTAGATAATTGAGGTTTGAGGGAACTGTCCTGTAGATGCCTATGAATAACCACATATCATTAATCTGCTTTTAAGTAGTTTCTACTAGTTTGATACGTTTACGTAGTGTAAAATACACGTTGGTGTTGTATTGTCAACGTTTAACTTTGTACACATTTCTGGGAGGAGTTTCTGGTTAGGGATACGGTATCAACGAACAACCACTTCAAACGTAAAGGAATCATAAAAGTAGTATTTTTTCGAACGAAAGTACACCAGTTTAAATGATATTCTCGGCCGATTTTGGCGCCGGTCAGAAGTGTAATTGCACCAGCTAGAGGTGAGGTTAAATCAGCTAGAAATGTGATAGAACGGCTGGTTGCACCCCACTTACATCAGCCAGGAATTCGGTTCAGATTATCATAATTTTTTCCCGTGAACACAAAACGAGGCGAGGGTCTACGTGGATTGCATCATCGTGGATAAGGCCGAAATCCGAATGACGCGCAAAAACCCCGCGCGTTGAGGAAGCGTGGGGGACTGCGAGAGGGGGGGGGGGTTAGGGGTAGTTCCTCCCTTCCGAATCACTCACTTCATAAATAGGTTCGGACGCCGCACAATGGATCGAGTCAGTTAGACAGGTAGGACATGAAATTTTTTACTAAATCTGCAAATTTTAATGTTTATTTCGTCACACTTTTAATTTCAAGGGGAGCCTGTACTGGCGTGCTAAGGAAGAATGCCGTATGAACTTTCGAGAGTTGCCAAACCTTTCTTAATAAAAAATGTGATTTTATCACCCAATATATTCTCCCTTGAAATTTGCAGATATTGAAGATTAAATGCGCGCAAAATTGTCTAAAAATTTTGGAAACAAATATTTACAATATCCCCAGTAAATTCTGTTTTTATAGAAGGACATTTGGCAACGTCTGAAGGTTCTTACGACGTTCTCCTTTATCAGGGCAAGGTAGTAAAAAAATTCTCGAGAAAACCCATGGAACCAGTACTCTTAGAACTTCAAAGTATTGTATAAACGGAGTTATAGGCGCTTCAAGTTTCCACATTTTGTCCGACCTTTTCAATTGACTCGATCCACAGTGCGGCGGCGGAATCCGACAACGGCGAGTACCTCAGTTTCATCTGGAATTAGAACGGCTTCTCATGTAAGTTTACTGAAGAGGCTGC
>NW_017551372.1:2569173-2706217 GCF_001854935.1 Bemisia tabaci
GGGCCACTCCCGCTCGATTGACCCCCGCCCCCGCGTTGTCACCCAGTTCGTTCGCATCCTCCGTTTCCACAATTTTCCGTCATTTCGTCCGCGCCGCGTGCATTCCGGGACCGCGAGGCGCTCAATCATCGCGTCTTGAAATGCCGCCCTTCTTCGGCGCCGCACAGTAGGGAGACTCATTATGAGAGAGCGGACAAGAAAGTTGAGGCCTAAACTGCAAACTTTGACGTTTTTTCGTCGTATTATGCATTTTGAGAAATGATAATTAAAGAAAAATCGTAAGAGGAAATCAATGGATTGACATTTAAATCACTACGTTTCATATTAACGAAAATATAAATTTGTTAAAGTTTACAAATTATGTTGACTTCTTTCGCTGACTCATTTCACTGTGCGGCAGGGCAAAGCCTCTGTTTTCAACAGGAGTGGTCTGACCAGGGGTGCTAGGATGCTTCAGAACTCCAAAAATTCTGACGATTGCTCATAGGACTCCTCTTGGGGCCTTCAAAACCTGAGAAACCCACGTGAAGGAAGAGCTTAGGTTAGTTAGAGGGTCCCCATCCGAGAGGAGGGCCCCCAAAAACGTATCAGTACCCTAAGAATTGTCGGTCTTGAGCCAGACCGACACTGGTTTCCAAAGAGCAGAAGGAGAAACTTAGTCTCTGTGACCATCCACAGAGAAAGGAACTCGGCTTAACCCCGCAGCTTCTCGATTTGTTCCACCACGAAATCACCTTTCAACCACTGTGCACTGTACCATTTTAATTAAGTTAATTTTCATGTCACCCGCAGCTTTTATTCCGATTCGTTATTCACGCATTATTTTTATCCTTTAATTTAGCTTCCTGGTGACAGGTTTCTATCTAGTGGCCAAGCGTGAATCATGGACTATCGACATGCTTATATTTCAAGCTATGGTGAAGAATCGATCATTACGACACACCCTGAGAATCGATCCTTTTCCATAGGTTTAAATGGCTGATCAATCGATTCATCGCAAACGACTCGCCACCACAGACCCAATGTTTCTAAAAGATTCGTCAACCGAACTTTACGACTTGATTTTTTTCCCTTTTGATTTCCGGATTTTTCCGACGGCCTCTTCTGGCGCGCACGGCCGCCGACAGAGATTAAATCATCAAATTTTACCCTTTAATATTATTGCTTCGGTTTTTTTTTCTTCTTCTTTAATTTCACGTCTCCGATCTCGAGTCTCGCGCCGCGTACTTTTATGGGCCACCATAAAATTAATTACGACCTCTCGCTGTTGTCCGGAATCGCTGCCACCTTTGTATTTTGTGTTTTTATGATGTTACCGTCACCCACAGTGCTCCCTTGCTCGACGTGTGTTTTGGTTGGGACCGTCGCAAATTTTGGCCGGGCGGCTTCTGAAGTTTTGAAGTTCTGACGCGGTGGCCTGACGAAGAGATTTTCCGATGCGCTGAAGAAAGCCTGCGTTGTTGATTTGGACGTCGTGCTTAAAATTCAACTGAAATTTTGAGGAGTGCAATTTCAAAACCTGGTAAGCGCCATTAAGTGTCGCTGAGATTGTGCAAATGTTTCTCTCGTTGAACGGGAAACCAACTGTCTAAGAATAAAATTCTTGTTTTGAAAATAAGGCTAAAATTTAGAGAGGATTTCCTAATAATGACATGAAGTCCACACACTGGCGTAACGGACTTCCGCTGGGCCCCCCCGCAAAATTTTTCTAGGGGCCCCCCATGTCGATATAATTCCAAAATTATCCCCCCTCTCCCTCCCTCACCCCTTCCCGTTTTTTCTTTTATGGTCTAGGCCCGCAGCACGAAAATTTTTGAGAAAATCAGCCTTAACCACCAAAAAATCAAAATAACAGTATAGCTTATATCTTTTTACCTTTAGGTACGTATTGTATGTGAAGGATTTAGCCTACTTTTACATTATGTTCTGAGGTGGAATTTGATTCACTTGCATGTTTGCGCAAATAAATAAATTTAAAAAAAAAAAATAAAAACGTAAAAGTACCCGATTAAATGGAGCTTCTAAAGGATCAAGGATCTAAAGGAAGTCGAAGGCTCAGCCCAGGCCCAAGAATCAAAGGGCCCCCAAAGCTTTTAGATTCTTGGGCCTCCCAAAATCCGAAATACGAAAAGTGACAAAAGAAGAGAAAATTATTTTGGAATCATTGAGTGGACATGGGAAGGCAGGGGCCCTCCAGCAAACAAAAAGTTAGGAACAGCCCAAGAGAAGTATGAAAAACCCCGAGCTATAACAATAAAAATTAGAGGAAGAAGCCCCATCTCGGCAAGTAAAGGCCCAAAGTTTGAAACCACAGCTGAGCATCAAAGAGAGAGAGAGAAAAAATTCGGGCGGCCGAGGGCCCCCTAGCCGCCTGGGCCCCCCTGCATAGCAGGGTCTGCGGGGGCGCCCGTTACGCCACTGAGTCCACACAGCAATGCCGGACAATGGATCGAGTCAATCGGAGTCGTCGGATGAAATTAGGAATTTTTAAAAGCTCATAACTCCGTTCATACAAGACTTTGAGGTTTTAAAAGTGGTTCCATTGGTTTTTTTCGTGAGATTTCTCTCTCCAGGCACCCCTTAACATTTAAAATGTGACGATTTTATCATCAAAATTTGCAGTTTTAGTCGAAAGTTTTATATCCGACCTCTCTAATTGACTCGATCCACTGTGCGCCGTTTAGGTTCCTTTGCACTGAGAAACACCATGCACAATCGCACAAATATAGCAACACATAATGGTGCTTCGTTTGAAGAACCATTCGAGAAAAGGGCTCATTTACATCTAGTGCTGCTACGATTATGGATGGCCAAAGTGCAAAATCACGTATCTCCGATTAAAACGGCTCATATTTCCTGTTCTAATCCTATTTTTTCTTTGAAAAACTAGTAAACGAAACTTGAAAATTTCCCTTTTTTTTAAGCAAAGTATTCTGTATTAATATCAAGTCATAAAGTTGCTTTGTTTCTCTTCGAAAAAATAAATTTGCAACAGAAATTTTGAAACACCGCAACGGATATACGAGCTTTTGAACTTTAGCCATCGTTATGCATAATTTTTTGTGTTCATTTGCTTAAACTCTAGAATCTATGAGCTTACATGAGTGTTTGTAATTTCATAGTTGCATATCAAGGAGTATGCCCATTTTTGAGTCACCAGTACCACTTACGTTTGATACAAACCCATTTCTCACAAAAAATAAATTTGAGCGAGTTCAAGCAGCATTATTTTACAAGCCTTATATGATGATCAATAGATTCGGACAATTTCAAGTTCGGGATATAGTGCGCGGGTTGGTTCAGTCTTCCTGACGACAGACCATTTGCAATAACTTGAAGGCGCTCTAATTCTGACCAAACCGGAAAGGCATGGACTTTTGTCAACAGAGTGGGATTAAATCATGCTGAGGAGCAAGAAAAATTACAGCGGGTGCCCCCAAAACGCTCTAAAGCTGAAGAGGCGCCATTTTACGAGAGTTGTTATTAAAATTCTACAGCAACTCTCGGCGTTTGCCAATAAAATTCTGCATGAAATGTAATAAACAGGTCCGCGTGTTATTTTTTTATGAAAGCAAGGGGTGATAAGTGACAAGTGAATGCCTTCCTCATCTTCCGCTCTTTCAGATTCTTTTCCCATTATTTGAGCTGATGGATAGATTCCACAGCAGTCCAGAATTTAGGCGAAAATATCTGAATTAAGTAAAAACTGGTACATTCCTGATAAAAATACTGCAATTTTGCCCCGAAAAGCGGAGATATTTACTAAACATTGCATGCGTAGTAAGTTTATACGCCTATTTCTTGATCAATATTTGTTGATAGGTTGATCAACTTTTCACCCCCTTTGCCCTAAGAGTCTATAAAAAAAGTCGTATATAACTTACGCTAAGTTAAAATTTGAAATTTAAAATTAAAGACTCGCACTGTTACATTCACCGACCATGGTAGATCATCTTGCATCAATTTTTTTTCTCAGTGCAGAGATGATATGTAGGGACTGAGGAAGGGAAATAGTTGTCTACTTTTGAAAATAATGTCGAAGAAATAATGTTTGAAGAATTACTGTTTATTAGCTCAGAATGTGACATATGACTCAGTATAGCCTCCTGAAGTCTATGCAGAAATCCTCTCAGGCGGTTGGGAGAGATAAACCGTGGTTACGCGGCTGAAAAATTAAAGTGGCAGTTATGCTACAAAGTAGGAAAGATGCGGCGGCTGCAGGAAAATATTCTAAATTTCAAAATATTTTTAAAGAGGGCAAGAATGTAAGAGGAGATGCAGCTAGCGCATGTACCGAGACCGAAATTGCCTCGACTGGTATGCAATTTATGGGAGGACACGTCGGGTTTACGGGCGAGGTACATCAGCGGCCCCAGAATTTATAACCCGTGAGAAAAGTTTGAACAGTGTAGTCTCCAGCCACTTTGACGTTTTCATTTGGCTGTGCATTATTTTAAGATTTTAAGAAATGAGCCCTGATGAAGGAAGCGACGCGCCTACTTGACAAATAGGCCGAGTTTAAGAGAATAAGGGACACAGTCACATCGAAACTAAGACGAGAAAAATAAGATAGCAAATTTATTCCTCTGTAAGACTCGATGTTTGATATCAAGTTCATAGATTCATTTTTCTCACGTATTATTTGAAATACCGTGATTACTTCTAGGTTTGTGTGCCTCGTTTCCATCTACATGAATTAATTTTACAAAGGTACTAAGAAAACTAAATGACATTAGATAATACTAAATTATTCAATGAGGGTACGAATTTTTAAATTATAATTATGTTGCGTTGTTATCTTGAAATTCCTCTTTCACACTCCAAAGTTCTTTTTTATTCTTTTTTTTTTATATATCTCTTTTTTGACACATTTTTCCTTACCTTTGAAGGTACATCTGGATGCGAATCAAATGCGTTTCATCGTTTTATAATCTGCAATACATATACTAATATGTATGTAATAAGAATAATACTATTATGTAAGAAAGAGAATCAGTTCAAAATGTGGTTCCTCATTCAAAATATTTATATCTTGATGTTGAATTTTTTATACAGAAAATGTACAACCATCGAGTTGAAAACCACTCTTAGTCGAAACCTTCTGGTACTTCGTATACCCGTACTAGTTAATTTGGAAAACCGAAGTTTTTTGTCTTAAGATTTGAGCTATTGACTTCGGTTACCAAAGCTTTTATTATTCGTAGAAAGACTAATTTTTCAACGTCCACTACTTCAGATATTTGAACCAAAATAACGTTCCTCGATCAAAAAACTTCGGCCAACCTGACCAAAATTTTCGTTTTCAAAACAAAATAACCCAAGTGGAACCTTAAACAATGTATATTGGCGAAAACTACATACAACAATGCAGTGGATCAATTGTTACGCATTGAAGAGCCTTCAACACTTTTACCGCCTAAAATGAAATCTCGTGAAACATATTTCACACGGTTAATGGAATCATTTCGTGTACCGTGGAACGTGGTTTTCTTCAAAAAGACAAGTACAATCAACCTCTGAAAAGACTTGTCAAAACGCCGAGAAAACAGGTTTGTAAAATAGCTACTCTATTCTTTTTCAATGAGGCACACCAATGAATTATTTCTCGAGGGCCGCTGTTTGTTTCAACCCTTTCTTTCTTCTTCTTACCTTTTGCGAGGACTCCTTTCTTCAAATGCTCACTCTTCCTATTCTTTTGTGCTCGAGATCGGTGTTCTGTAAACTATCCGAAAATTTCACGGAACCGGTGTCGCGGTTTTGACTTCAACTGAATGGTTCAGTTAGAAAAAGATGCAACTCAAAGCAAAGAAATTCAAGAATAACAATGTACACGATTTAGAACCGACAGTTTTCAGTAACTTGAGAAATTTTTAGTGGGTGTTATCATGCAATCATAGAGAGACTAACGGGCAATGGTAGTATACCCAAGGATTTGCCTCTTTTTGTCTTGGAAATGTAAGTGGAGTGGTTGAGAGCTCTTGGGGTTGATAGTTTTCGTATCAACCGAGCTGTGTCAAACCTAATGGGAGATAATTTCTTTTAAAAAGAAAGATCCAACCTGATTGTGGAAACCGTTTTTTTTTTTGCAATCAAATGAGTTTTTTTGGAGTTCGGTTGTTTTCCGACCGATTTAATCGACTGTCGTGAACGAAAAACAACGAGCATACGTCATTTCAATCTGGGCATGCTGAGGTGTCTCTGTTTTTGATCACGTGTCACATGCTAACTATAGTAAAATACAAAAAAAAAAATATTGTAAACATTTTCTCTGCGAGTGCAAAGGAGTATAGGTAACAAAGCAGGTACCGCGAGGCGGTCAAAGACACTGGAAACTCACCGGGCAGCGTGAATCTGGACTCAAAATTCCTCTATTCACATATCTGATGTTGTCACATTTCCAAAAACATTCAGAGTATACTTTGCAAGAGATACGCTAAATTATTCAATTTACTTACCTACTAATGTACCCGTAAAGCAGAATTTTGATACGGGACACTCTGTATAAAGCTAGGGACATTGGTTATTTATTCAATCTCCGTTAAAAATTGTTCCTCTAAAATATCAAGAGGAGAATCCGTTATATTTATGCCTACATTTGGCGGCAATGCCGATCAAGATGTAAGAGAACGTCCAAGCTTAAGATTTTTCGTTTACATACTTGATTAGAGACAGCTTAGAAGGGCGGGAGGGGGGGATGGAGGATGGGATCTCGATTCAATGGAAATTTGACTAAGCCCCCTCGCTTTCTATTGTCTTTGATTTTTTCGTGGCTCATGCTAATTGGCATCCCACCTACTTCGAATCTATCCTTCGTTGCCACGAGGCACTTCAAGCCTTTCTCGTTTGATTATTTCAACCATTGGTAAGCTCATTTTACGGAAAATTTGCACAACTTTTTAATTTGCGACGAAAACATGATGTAAATAAAATACACCAAGAACAGCGCAAAGGTAAAAAAAATAAAACAAAAAACAAAACAAGTAGAGGACTCTGATTATTTCACGTCATAAATTAACTCCTCTTGTGGCAGTAGAATCAGGAGAGGAGCTCCATTTAACTCCGGAACAAGTATCTATGTCTGAAATTTCATTTTTTCTCAAAAAGACGTCATTTTGTCGATTAAGGTGCGTAAATCCATTATCCGCGTAAGCCTTAGAAAGCGTAAACCAAGTAAGGCATAAGTATAAGCCATTTCCCTGGCGGCAAGGATCATTTTAAAGTATATCGCCAAGCTGTCACGGCTGCATTAACAGGCATTTAAGCAGGCCAAAATGAATGATACAGACAAACTGAATATTTCACCTTTTTCTGAAGTCAAAAAGGATTACGTTCTATAAGTGGAAATAAGGTAAAAATCAAGTATGCGAATGTACTGACGCTTGGTACGTTTTATTTATTTTTGTATATTCTTCATTTCTAATTTTTTTAAATTTTGTTTTTGAGGATAAAACAAAGAATTTTACAAAAAGCATACCAATTTAACCTAAGATAAAACATTTCGAAGAAATATTATGTTTTTTTTTGGCGCACAAAACGGCAACGATAGTATATCCTCTTTGCTTGCTGTAAAAGAAATTAAAACCATTCGTGTGCCATTTGCCAAATTATGCAAAATTAAGATCGTTGAAATGTGCGTAAAGAGGTTTGATATGGTCAATATGGCACGCGTGCTAAAGCCCTTGATGTGGGCCGAGCTAATCATAGTGTATTTGAATAATCAGTTGCTGATCTAGGCTCGGCAATTTGAACACATCACAACGGTTTTCTCCGAAAATTGTTGAGTTCGGGTTTTACTTTCTTGGAGAACAATATGAGAGAGGTTTTCAAAAGTTTCTAACGTGCAAGTTAAGAAAAAAAGAATGAATAGTGCGGAGTTATACTTAGCACAATGCTTTCAAGAAAGACTACAGGATTTCTCCACAAACATGTGAAAATCTGGAACCAGAATTATCTCATCAATATTGAAACGTTTTTTGGCCCCGTCAAATGATAATGATACTTGATGAACGCATGTTCGCAAGTTGCATTGGATCGGAAATACAATTAGTTTTGTTGCAATTTATAGTCCTCCAGCCGAGATTGAACACACGCTAAAATGTTATTTCCCTGAAGTTGGATGAAGTGTGTGTAAAACACAACAGCACAAAAATGCACGTTGTTATAAATCAACAAATCACTGACTTTATCATACAAATTTTACAGACCAAAAATGTTTTTCCTATCATATATATTAAAATCCTAAAGCTAAAATTGTGAGCGCTGTTTAGACCGTTCCAGTAACAATATAGTCTTGAGCGACACTACTCAGCGTGAATTTGTGCACTAGAGGCCCTTCATTTAATTTTCTATTAAAGCCCTAAAAATTGCGGCAAATTAAAATTTGCAAAATTTAGTGTTGTCAGTAGAACACGCGAATGCAAGGATATGCGTGCAGTTTGAGACAAGTATGAGAGGAAGTCTACGACGCTGCATAACTATAGATACGCAGGGTTTGGAAGGTTTACCCGATGTATAAAATCAGAAAAAATTCTATAAAAATTGCGAAGGTACAATGTACATTTCTATTAAAAAATCGAATTTCTTGAGTATATTTTGCAACCTTGGGGTAAAGTTACGTAATTTTGTCCAGAAAACGACGAACTGTCGTCACGATTAAGAAAAACTATTTTCTTGCCTAAATTTTGAGGGTTTTAACTCTGACCGAGCGATGATTTTCAGGATGGAAAAACGTCGTATGAACATTCGAGAAATGCCGAATTTCCCTCGATACATCGTTCAATTTTTTTTAGGAAAGTTACGAATATATTTCTTTGAAATTATAAGGACTTTTCGGTGGAATTGCGAACAAAATAAACTGAAAAATTGGAGAAAAAATATTTATAAATTTTCCCAAAAATTCGTGATTTACCAAAGGAAATTTGGCAACACCTGAAGGCTCATACGGCGTTTTTCCCTAGCACGGCAGCACTAGCACGGCCAAATGCGAAGCATACGTATCTGATGAGCGACCGGGTCTCCTTCACCGAGATTTTTTCGGAAACGGCCAACGGGACCGGCTCCCGAAACGACGACTCGGACGAAACAAAACGAGGAGGAGCCTCGTTGATTGTATAATTTGACATTTGAAGCACTAATTTATGAGCCGTTTAATGGGCTTCAAGACGAGTCTTACCCGACGAGCGGATGCACTGATTCGACTTGAGAACAGGAAGAGGATTTAGCAAGGACCAGAGCAACCCCCTCCCCCCTCGCTCCTCCCGTCAACGGTCAATTGGGCTGTGCGGCTTTCGATAGGTTGTTGACAGGCATCTTCAGAATGAATCACCCGTGAATCAATTACGTTGTAGCACCGAGACGAGAGCATGACGGTGGTTGGTCAATTGGGCGCGCGGGAGTCGAGGTAAAAGGAGGGTATAGATTCAATCGACATGAATCGATCGACGCCGATTCGATCGACAACCGTGAATCGATCGACAAACCCGTGAATCAATCTACAAACCCGTGAATGGCCAAAAGCCGTGAGTCGATCGACAAGCCCGTGAATCGATTGAATTTTGTCGACGAAATCGGTGTCGATTGATTCACGTCGATCGACTCACGTTTCCATTTTTCGATCGATTCATGTCGATCGAATCCATACCCTCTTAGGTTAAAAATGGTATCTATAGCGATTATAAATAAGAATCTTACAAGAGTTTACAATCCATTATTTCTAAAAAATAGGAAATATTTTGCAGCTTTTTAAGGGCTTAAGGTAGGTTTGTACAGGGCCGGACTGGCCTGGGCGGTCCTCACCCAGACCTCAAAGCCTGCGGACCTTCAAGTCCAGACGATAATAAAGGTAGAGCCACGCCAAGGAAGTTTTTGCACTTTTGAAACTGCGACAGAATTTCGTCTGACGTCATTTCCGCATGGAGAGTACATTCAAGAGGTAGGATGGCGGATTTTATGTCACGGTTGAAAAAAGCGTAAACTTATTTGGCGCAGTCTCCAAAAATGTGAGAGGATAGAGGAGAATTGATAATTAGGAGGAGAATTAAGAATGAGGAATAGCCATGTTGCACTCTTTCGGGCCTGACTTCTGCTCCCTGTGGGAGGATACGGAGTTCAGGTCTGAGGATGACAAACCAAAACATTGGAATCTGTGTGAAACTCATTGAGTTTAAATTACTACTTCCACGGAGGATTCAGGTCCACCTAAAAGAAAATTAGGGGTCCGGCCCTATTAACACGATCAAAATTGCTTCTTCTTGACTGAAATTTAATCGTGTGCTTAAATTTATCAATTGTACATATTTATCTCCGTGTTTATTGTTTCTTTATGATACAAATTCCTCGATACACAACTACAGCAATTTAGGAGTAACGATTTCTCTACAGAGCGATTTCAAATTGATAAGCAGTAAAATATCTTGCGAAAAATGAAAAATACGGGGTAAAGTCACCGCTCCACGCCAAACGTCCTGGTTGGTCGGATTTCTGCTTTCTACCGTGAGTTATCGTGACATCCAAGAGTGATACCACTATTCGACCACGTGGGAGCTCGGGTTGCCTACACTGAAAACTGAAGGCAAACCGATAGTGAGGTAAAGTCATCGCTCCGCGCGCCACGCTTCGTGCATTATTCCTCCTTCCTTCCTCGAGCAATCGTGACATTTGAGAGAGATGCAGTGGCAAACCTTGCTATTCCTCGCAATGCTCTGTTTCAAAAGTTATTCTCCTGAACTTTCCTTGTGATTTGTTAAAGTTGTCCTTTTTATGACTCCATGTTAATGATCTCCTTGAACCTCTCTGAATCACAGTACATACCAGATGGGGGCTTTCTAGGCTGCAGTGCTAAGGATAAACGCCGTATAAACATTCGAATGTTGCCAAGTTTCCATCGATGAAGATATATTTCAAATGAAGATTATGCTTTATTTTCCTTGAAATTTTCAGATCTCTTAAATTAAATTATAAACAAAATTGCCCGAGAAATTAGAGGAAAACTATTGAAAACGTTCCCAGTGAATTCGTATTTTATCAAAGAAAATATGGCAATGCCTGAAGGTTCATGCGGCGTTTTTCCTTAGCATGGCGGTATGGAAAGGAACTGTCCAAAGAACGACCATGAATACCGCCTTGTTACGGCCAACACTGCCGTGCTAAGGAAGAACGCCGTATGACGGTATGAACATTCGGGAGTTGCCAAATTTCCTGCCATAAATGTTTATTTATGAGGAAAATTATGAATATTTTTCCGATAAATTTTCAGGAGCTTTAGATTAAAATACAAACAAAATTCTCTGAAAAATTGGAAGAAAAATATTAAAAAGTTTACAAGAGAAATTTTGTTTAATCAGGGAAAATTTGGCAAATCCTGAGGGTTCATACGGCGTTCTTCCTTAGCACGGCAAAACAGAATTGAACCGTTTTGTTTCCCCAGCGCCAAAAACTCAGAAACTTTAAACGTCTTGGTGAGTGAGAAAAACTCACAAAATATTTGTCGTCTGCTTAGGCCCTTTTACGAATAAACGGTTCGATTCCCTTTAAAATCCATTATAGAAGGAGAGTTGCGAGCTTATAGCTTGTCATCTCCAAGCCCTGTACCTCAAGCAAAGTAGCCGGTGCCGAGCCCACTTCAACCCCCTCACGAGCCGGGCACAATGTGGATACTTTTGACAAGGGCTGACTCCAACGCTTTGAAATGGGGGTGGCGGGGGTGCGGACTGGGGATGGGGGGAGGGGGGCTGCGGGAGCGCGGGTAAAAAGGTCAGGATAATGGGCCAAAAAACGCCGAGCTGGAACGTGGAATCGCCAGCATTCGACGTTTCCGCCGCAGACAAAGATTCAAATCACAATTTCTCGGAATCAATTGCACCGTCAACTAGGCTCTCAAGCCGGTGGCGCGCTGCATGATGGCTCTGTTGCCGCTTTGTGCATTTTGACATTTTCCGCGATATAAGATGCAAAAGATTGGTGGTGGCTAGAGCACCTTTATAGACAGAGTATAGCCATGCCGCTTTTTGATTGGTCAACGAGTTTTTAGGCTTCATGATGTTCTTACGGTCGTAAACAAACAGACAAGATGGCGGCTCACCGTGACATTGAAAGGAAGCTAAATTATACAAAAATTTCAATTATACGGCAGTAACAATTCAAATTAGCATATCTACGAATAACACATAAAAAACACACGAACACACTGTTAAATCGCCTTTCGCCTTTATCACAGGAGGATGTAAGATGTGCATAACCTCAAACTTGCTTGCTGATAACAGCCATCTTGTTTGTTTATTTTCGGCCGTAAGAAGATCCTGTCAGCCTATATTCACGCGACCAATGAAAATCCGGCACAGAAATGGCCATACTCTATTTATAAAGGTACTCTAGTGGTGGCTTATTGAAAAGTGTGTCTCGCATTGAACGGTCGTTCGATGGATGGATGGACGTTTTTACACGTTGGGAACCTCTACCAGAAAGGAAAGTTCGTTGGAGTAGACGTTCACGTTGAAAGCGGCCCGAAAATTTCCATACATACATAAGACTCGCTCTCACAGCGCTCTCCGGCGCTCTGCGACGCCTAAACGCCACAAAACTCGGTCCTCCCACAGATCATCAGGGAGTTGGCACTCCCGCATCTCCTCCATAACCCCCTGTCGCCAACCTTTCACCGGGCGTCCCCTTCGTCTCCTCCCAGGAGGAACCCAATCAAGCATCTTTTTGGTAGCCTCTCTTCCGTCATCCTATTGACGTGACCGTACCAGACAAGCTGTTTGGTCATGACGTCGAACACGATGTCCATTCTTAAAAAATATCTATCCATCGTAAATTTCCATTCTTATGCATAAAAAAACCGCAATGGTGTATTTTCTTCGCAGAGCGAAAAACTATAATCAACAAAGGCTTGGAAATATGGTAAAATGGTTGACGAAAAATCTGAGTGTTTGTGTTCGCGCTGCTCGTAGCACGCAAACTTAGTAAATATGAGATTTGTGTGAATAATCCACATGGCAACATCCGGAGGGTCCATTGTCGAGGTTCAAGGTTCATGTCAAAACACACTTGCCGATCCTCATCCTTCAAATACCCCCTCCTCCCTTACGCCTCCCTCCCTCTAGACCTTCTCATTTGGACCCCCCGAATACCTCGCAACACTCCCCCTCTCTCCAACCTCGTTACTGAAATGGCTCTTTTGCGATGCATCTTGCATTTTCTCCTTGCACATTCCGCATAGAAGCCGTTTGCTGTGAGTGCCCCTCCGAATCCAGGCCTTTTGCCGTTCCGCGCTCTAACTTTGCGAATAGGGCAGTAGTTAGAAATTTCAATGACTGTGTTCTGAATGACTGAAATGCATTTGCTCTATGGATTTTCTGTAGGAACTTTTTCTCTGAATTTTGACCTTATGTTCATGAACAGCATTTTTACTCCATCAAAGTTTCAGGAGTGGAATATGTGTTTTTAATACGTAACTATTCGAGCTCTCCGGTAGATTTGTTGCCTACGTAATGACATTGAAGGCGAATCTCAAGTAGACCATATCTTCCGCTACGTAACCAAGAAAAAAATTTCGGTGAAACGGAACTTTTCGGGTACTATGGAATCTAATTTAATCAGGTGCACATGACTCAACTATTATGTCTGATCAACTGGACTAGGTACTCTCTTAGAAGAATTAAAATTTGGTTCAGCGGACGAAGTAGTTTGGTCAAGGAATAAAATGAGTTAGTTCTATGTATCAAACACAATTAGGTTCCATATCAGCAGTTGTTTCCTTCTGCCAAACATTTTGTTATTCAGAGCAGATGGGAAGGGGGTGGGGCTAAAATTTGGAAAAAGTGCTTTGCGCAATTCCATCCGCTTCAATAACGTTTCGACTTGAATCCTGGACGGTTTAAAGTTTCATCTCAAAATCTTTTTAGGCCTTGAAATTTTGCAGAAAGGCGTATCCAGTATAGTAGAATAGCGTACTAGAAATTGGTTCACATCCATGGAGGGGGGGGGGAGGTTGCCGTTTTTTAATAAACCCCTTTCCATATGAACTATATGTTACGATAGACGAAAGCCGCTTCACGAACGGCCCCTGCGATTTCCAGCCGGCAACGCTGTGATTTGGCCGAGCGCTAAAACGTAACGAGTTCTAAGAGGAAGTGGATGCAAGGGTATCCCTCACCCGTTCGGCCCCGGGAAGAGTCGTCAAGGAGCTACATCAGCCGCTCCGAAGGGACGGCAGGAACGTGCGAGAGAGGCTCCGGAGTTAATAAGAAAGAGAGATACCGAATGAGTGCGTGATGGTTCCCGAAAAACAAAAAAAAAGGGGGGCGCGCGAAGGGGCTCGGAATCACGAACTGCAAAGTGATGTGGGTGAGGGTGGATTAGCGAGCGGACGCAAGGATGTGTGTGGAAGTTGGGGGTGGGCGGGGGCGGGGCGCGTTCTTCCTTATCCTCGCTTCACTCGGCGCTGTTTTATGGTTTTCAGATGGACGCGTGTACGCTGAAAGGGACTATAAGCGCAGGGATTGAGTGTGACATAGTCCATTTTAGCATGGATACGTCCAGATGTGCCGCAGTTCGCATCCCCCGAGCACCGGATGGCCAGCTCAGGAGTGTCCATTAATTGTGGCCGTATGACTCGGGATGGGAGCCCTGGCCCGTTGCCAGTTCCACATTGTCGAGCGAAATAAGTGTGGCCGTAATTGAATCTGATCCTCGGACGTTGGAATCGAACAACGCGGAGGAAAACTTCGCGCGAGGGATCCGAAGTTCGGCTCGGGAAGTCTCTGAAATTTTCGGCTCGTGCATCAGATCCCTCTGCCGAAGTTCGGGCGAAACATCTGAAAAACTTCGGTACTTCGGTTTGAACACTGGGAAAAAAAGTTGCTTGGATCTAGAGTCCAGACTCTTAAAAACATTGACGAGAAAAAATACTCTTGATTCAATCGGACTTTTTGCTTGAATCAAAAGGAAATCCACCTAAATCAAGAGGATTGGTTCTTCGACTCAAGAAAAAATCGGATTGAATCGAGAGTATTTTTTCTTGTCAATATTATTAGGAGTCTGGACTCTAGATCCAAGCAACTTTTTTTCCAGTGAACTATTGTAGGGTCAACCGAGGAGCCGAAGTACACAGTGGCGAGGCGCGAATGATCGATTATTGATCTTTTTCGATTTGAAGCTATGGTAAGCAGGGCCGGATTTACTTACTTGCCGCCCATGGGCCGCCTGTATTTTGCCGCCCCCTTCTCATTCGTTTTGAAACATCAATAAAAACCATGAGATGGACGTGCCGGAGGGGGAGGGGTGCATAAGACGCCCTTACTCGTGTTGGTCACATTTTTTGCGAAAGCCCTGTCAACACTACTAGCAAAAGTTCACTGAACTTGGCGCGAAAGTTAAGTTCCGTAAACGTACCTCAGTGTGGACAAGGCTTTCCATTTATATGAATAATGAACGAAAAAATTGTGAAAGAACAAACATAAATGTGGTTTAATGATTTTAACTTCCGCCGCTGCGCCGCGCTGATCGCACGGTGTTTGGCGCAATGCGTGAAGTATTCCTACAGTCTTACATGCGCTATGCGTTTCGGGCCGACCGCTGCTGCACGCACTTTGTTTGACGCAATGCGTGAAGTATTCATGCAGTCTTGCAGGCGCTATGCGTTTCACGCTGCCCGCTGCTGACCGCAGCGACCGCACTGTCTTTGGCGCAATGCTTGCAGTATTCATGCAGTCTTGTAGGCGCTAATATGTGTTACATGCCGACCGCCGCGCCGAGGGTTTCTCTTTTTCATCTCACGTTATCGTCATCATTGCCCTCTGCGCCGCGCCGTTCCAGGCCAAATTCCGTGTTCGGCTTCTCTCTTAATCTTAACTCGACTAATTAAGGTGCTGTCTATTGTATCATAGAAGGACGACCAAATTAGAGATATACTCTCAGGAAATGAGAGATTTCGTCACCTTTTATCGTTCGTAATTTTTTTCTGCATCCGATTTTTCTGTAAAGCTACATTTAAAAAAATTGCAAAATTTGCCGCCCCCTAAATTTGCCGCCATGGGCCGCAGCCCATGTGGCCAACCCCTTAATCCGGCCCTGATAGTAAAGAAGCTATTGTTAAGGTCGCGAACACCTCATTTATCGATCCTTTTCCATAGGTTTGAATGACAGATCAATCGATTTATCGCAAAGCACGCCGCGCCACTGGAAATACATGGGATGTGTGACCCGAACTGCGGCAGTTGGACATCAAGTTTTCGGATGTACGATCCAAAAACTCAGAGATCCATGCGACCTTAACCTCGGGTCCCACGCATGAAATTTTTCCCCTCGTGGTATCCAATCAATTGAAATTTTGTTCTTTTCCCGAATTGGGGCTGTTCAACTCCCTCTTCTCTCTCCCCTCTCTGATGTAAGATAATCGTAAGACTATCTCTTAACCCCTTGTTAAATTACGTGTCATTGGTCCCCCCAGTCATGACTCGCTCTACACATTCATGAAATATATTAAGATTCGTCTATACGAAAGATTTAATTTCCTTGAGGCTCGATCAAATCGCAACATCTTTCAAAATGAAGGCGAACTGAACTAAACGATGGGATTATTTCAATTTAAGAAGGTTTTTTGTCTTGTCGCGTAATACGTAAACTCCTACAACAGAAGGTTTGGCAACAGACGATCCGTAACTAGTCCTGGTTTATTTTAAAAATAAATATATAGATGCGCAAGGGGGATGGGGTGATGATAAGGGGGGGAGAGGGAAACGATTCCTTTGCAGGATTCATTTATTTTGAAGGTGCGGCCTCACTATCACTGGAAAAGTACGAGTCTCCTAATGGCTGTGACATGTGCCTCCTTGATGGCCCCACATCAAGCACAACTCCAGGTTGCAACCTCCCACGTTTGTTCTTCATAAATTAGGTCATCAGAATAGCGTTTTACAAAAATTACTCGCAGGATTTTTTCTTAATTACACTAGAGAGCAATCAACACTGAGGCTGAAACTTCTGGATGGGTATTAGAAATTCTTTGACTAAAAATTTTCTTGAAAAACTGCAAGAATTCTTCATCTTTCGGCTCAATGGTTATCGGAATTGGTAATGTTGATAGATTTCATACAACCCCGGGAAAAAATTCTGGGGGCTGATTGTTGAAATTGATTGACAAATCGATAGACACAGAGGACATAATGAGTATACAGTGATTTTATTGGTTGAAACGAGTGGTTCTTATAGACTAAGAGAGAATTTGATGGACTAACTATAGGGTATCCCGTGGGTTGCCGTTAGGTATTCTGTTGCCTACCTCCTTTGTCCATTGCAACCACCTGCTCACACCAATAGGATCCCTCCATATCATTTTTGTCTCCTTTGTCTATAGCTTTGTCGATCAATTCCAACAATCAGCCCGCTGTTTCAATTCGTCGTGTTCCGAACGAAGGAACACAACTCCATCCCAATGTCGGAGAATTGACTCAAACAATTCAATTTTTCACAAAAATGCATCCTTGAAATTTTTTTCACAAATTTGTCTGATTTTCGCATGGGATTAGAGGAAAAATCAGTGATATTTTTAGTTAAAGCTTCAGATTCTCCCGGTAAAAATGCGATTTGCGGGGGGAAATTTGGCAACAATGAAGTGTAGTTACATTCTTTCTTGGGGGAAACGGCGAATTGGAGTTCCTTTAGAGTGTCAGATTTAAAACGTATGAAATAACAGATGGATCGGGCAAATGGGTTAAATAACGCCTGATGATCGTGCATAAATTCAAAGATTGGCAGTGGAAGTTGTCTATGGCACAATTACTGTGGGTGAACTGCCTGGTTCTCGGAATCTGGCTGAATCTTTAGCGTGAAAACGTGCAATTCACGTCCGGTCAAAGCTCTGATGCGAAAAGAACCTTAGTCCACTCTCATGTCAGCCCTAGGGGAAGCAAGCAGTTATATGGTCATCATGGTCCATCGCAAAGTGAACCTACGCTATTTTGGCAGAGCTGCGTTTTGTCGCTGTGCTGACGCAGAAATACGTAAGTTCGTTTTTATATGGTTAGGTTATTGAAGCACACGGAGGTTTTTGAATATTTAATGTATGCGAGAATGTTTTGATACGTGTTGTATTAACGAAAATAGGGGGCTGTCCACAAATTACGTGAGGCAC
Organism: Bemisia tabaci; assembly: GCF_001854935.1. Taxonomy (NCBI): domain Eukaryota; kingdom Metazoa; phylum Arthropoda; class Insecta; order Hemiptera; family Aleyrodidae; genus Bemisia; species Bemisia tabaci. Next base: position 2,587,304 of record NW_017551372.1, read on the forward strand.
TTAGGGGGGGATCAAGCGCTGCCTTACGTAAGCCAGACTCTTATTATTGAGAAGGAGGGGGAAAAACTTTTGAACAGTTGGCCTAGCCCAAATTTCGTCAATTTAAAGACTGACTAGTCCAAATTTCGTTTTTTTTTAGACGTTTAATGTTTTTTTGTTAAAATGGAGTTTTTTCCTGAACTTTTCTGATTTAAAAACTGGTTATTTTTCCAAGACAACCGTTTTTCATCAAGATCTCCTTCCAGCAATTAGTAATGTTTAAAACAATACCGATTTGTTTCAACACCGGTTTTTTTTCATTAAATTATGGATTTAACGATAGAAGAGGGGGACTGGCCAGCCTTACGTAATTATTTAGGGGGGTACCAGCTAGCCTTACGAGTGACTTACAGGGGAGAGGGGGGATCTAAAAGTCGGAAAAGTGCCTTACGTGATTTGTGGACTGTCCCCTAAAACGTTTAATCATTCCATATAATGTCCATTTTTACTCCTGCGCGCAGCGACCAAGGACCAAGATGAAATTACATAATTTTCAAGCACGAGTTAGCAACTTTCAAGTACGCCGTTCGTGGTCTCCCCTACATTCGATGAATCTTCCTGTGAGGTCGTAATTATAAATATTTAAATGAGTCATACCGTATGCCGGTTTTTTCTTGCCTCATCCTTCTTCGCGCGGTGAAACATCGTTACTTGGAATGTCGCGTTACGTTCCCGCGCGGACCGAATGAGAAACGACATCTTTCTCAGTGCCTTTCACTTACTCAGTGTTTTACCATGAATCGCAGTGTTCCCTTTAACCCTGAAGTTGATTTGAGTCAATTTTTCACAGCCGGCACATTTCTTCTCGTCCGCGTGGGGGAAAAAAAAACTTACGTAAAAACCTTCCCCAAATGAGTAAATGTACGGTAGACATTACCTAATTTCATCAATGGGTCAGTTGCACTGGTCACAGAATCTTGTTTTGGTCCTAGATTCTTGTGGATAAACTGAAGAAACAGACGGATTCGCACTTTAAAGATCTTCTTATCAGGAGATCCAATATTAGCCCTCCTCTATCTGATCTCAATATCATTCTTTCGAAATTTATTTATCAAACCCCTCCCATTTTTAAATAACTTATCCTTTAAATTAAACTTATTCTTTTCTTATCTTTTTTATTTCCTGAACATTTTTATTGATCTCTCTTTCCTGACGTGTTAATGACATAGTGTTATGGCACCTGTAAATGAATGTGTTAACCAAACGATGCACATGATCGAGCTGTGTACATGAATCTCTTACGTTTCTCCTTTGCACCAGTTTTTTTTTAGTCATGTAATTAATGTCTATAAAACATGGCAATAAGCTAGGTATATCATGTCTCTCGATTGAATGATATAGCAGCCAGCCAATCGGAATTTCCATGGAGGGATTGCTAATATACCACCAACTTATGTCTATGCCGTGTATGCGCTGTTGTTTCTAATGAAAGCAGGTAAAAATGATAATAAAATGCGGCGTAAAAGCGTGCGCAAATAGTGTGGGCCGAGCTGCATCGCTGGAGGGTGTTTAAAACGGGGCTCCCGAACAGGTAGCTCACGCGCGAAGAAAGTAGCCGCTCGAATCCGGGTTTCGTTTACGCGTGCAACCTGATCGGAGTCACAAAAAATAACAGCGTGTAAAAGAAATAAAGAACCATAAAAAAAGAAAGTTGGCGTCCGTGAATATTCGGTAAATACTCCCGAAAACAATTAAGGATGTAAAATGCGTGGGCCGCTCCGCACAGTTTGGAAAAATTGGGGGCGCAATGGCACTTTGCAGCGGGCTGATTATTGATTTTGATGGACAAAGCTATAGTCACAGGAGAAAAAAGGAAAATAGAGTAATGGAGAATTTGCACGTAAATTTGTTATTGCCTCATCTGAGAGTGCCTATAGAGCTGATTTTGCAGTATATTTTATAATTTTTCTCGGTCATTGGAAACGGCATAGAAATACATTTAAAAGTAAGAAAATGCGCCGCCTAGTGACGTCATCTGGCGGCATTTCCCATTTAAACAAATGTATTTTAGCAGATTTGATCATTTTAACATCTACTCCGATAATTGTTCAATTCATGAACCAAGGGTATCCTCGTGTTCAGCGTCCATTCCAACACGAAATGCATTAAATTTCAGACTCCTGCCAATTCTCCACTCTATTGGTAGAGCGGGTGATCGTGGTGGACAGAGAAGGCCAATGATAGACTTACTAATCTTAAGCCACGAGAGATCTGACAGGCCATCATTTCCCCCTTAGTCTAAAAGAGGCACCTACTTCATCCAATAGGAGTGCTCATGTTCCTTTTGCCCTCTCTGCCAATAGCTTCGTTTGCCAATGACAATAATCAGTCTGCAGGCCCACCAGGAAGGCGCTTCCCTCTCGCGGGCACCAACCACGGGGACACCAAAATTATTCGCATTTTTGTACTTATTAAATCTCTCAGAGAATCTCATGTTTACTCTTCTACATCTACTTATTTTTCTTCTTCCTCCTCTTTTTCTATTCCCTCCTCTTCTCCCTCTTCTTCTCCGGTTTCTTCCTTTGCTCCTTTCCGCTTTCCCGCGGACGGGAATCAGAGGCGGTTCCAGCAATTTGGCAACACCGGATTTCCTCCATTTAAACCTATATTAAATGATCGATTCTTGTCGGAGCACCTGGCCCCTACAAGAATCGATACATTTCCTTAGGTTTAAATAGGGAAAAACAATTTCCTGGATCCGCTAATGACGGGACACGGAGATCCGCCTATGTTCTCTAGAATTTATCAGTGCAGAGCGTAATTCGCGTATGATGGTGCGTTTTTGTTTATTTAAAAGACGCTCAGAAATTGGACCACGAATCCAAACCGCGAGCATCGCAAAATTCGACGGTAATTATCTATACCTGAGCCCTTCACTTGGCAACAGAAGTCAACACTTAATGAGGGCTCATTACAATTTACAAACGTAAAATTCTCACAGTCGCCGGAGTGAATAAAGATTATGGACACCGTCTTTTACGACACTGCAATATCATATTAACAAGTGGCGCTCCTAACCTAAACAGACATAAAAACATAAAACGGCGGCTCGGCTGGTTTTGACTGTTTTGGCCAAGTGGATCCGGGCAACGATGCCAAACTGCACTTTAAAACCAAACGCCAAGTATTCATTTCCTAAAAAATACTATTCCCTATTGAGTAAAGGAAGTGAATCGTGCCTTTTTATTACAAAAAATTTTATTTTAAGCTTTTAAGTTACATTGGCTCTCATAATTTGTGCTTTCAGAGTGTCATGGAATTAAAAATAAAGCTTTTGAGGACAAGTTTCTTGCAAAGTGAATTTTGAAATAAGTTTATTGAAAGTTTCTGATACCTTATTTTCTAAAAAAAAAAATAATTTCATTTATCCTCTTCATTCACCGAAGGAACCTGATGATTGCAGTGCAGTTGACCGTTGTTTCTCTCTACAGATGAGCTATTGTGTAGAATACGTAGGTATGTCCACCGCATGACTCAACATTTCACCTACATCTCTTCACAGATTCTAGTTGAAACACACAAGATGCAGAGATGTAGCAAAGACATCCTAGAAAATTTCAAAATAGTTGTCACTATCTTTAGAGTACTATTAAATAGTCTTTTACATTAACAAAAATACAGGTGTCTCATACGGTCGAAAAATTGTTAAGTTTGTTAATTTTTCTTCGTCAGGGCGCGTCATCATGAAAGATGATAATTTCCCAATTGTGGTTGCAATAGCCAGAGAAATCGTCGGTTCAACTACATTTCCGGTTGACTCCACCAAGTTTCTAGCCTGTGCAGCTGCTTTCGTTGTTAGCATACTTTTTTCGACGTTGCATATCCAACACAATCTTAGATTACTCTGAGATCAATCCAAACCTCTCTCAAAATTGTTTTGGTAAGTAGGAGATGCGATGACCTCCCGGTTTACAAATTTTATCGTAAAATACCATTGGAGATCCATCACGGTTGTAAACCCATATTTTCCATGCTCTGAGTGGCACCATTGGCGGGATAAGATGAATTCTGCGCGCGAGCAATGCAAACGTGAGTTGTTTTGAATTTGGGCGATCACGGTTCGATGCTCGGACTCGATATCGTTGTCAAATTGAAGGGGATTTCTATTACTCAGGGTTTAAGGGGAGTGCGTGATACATTTGAAATTTCGCACCATTTGACAACAAAGTGAGGACGAGGGACGTGTCTCAATTTTGACATGCCGCATTCCGGGAGTCTTAGTTTCAAGGATTACCATTTACCGTTCGAGCTTAAAAATTCATCTTAAATTGAAGGCGTCGGAGGAACATGACACGCAACATATTTGAGAAAGTTGAACCACCAGTAACTTTAAAAAATTTAATCAAATTTAATCACAGAGTCTCCTCTGCGTATTTTGAGGTGGTTCCTCTGTTTTGAGGCAATTCTCTCTAAAAACGAACTGTATCTTAAAAATCATTCGAAAAATCAGAATTTCAGTCTTCAAATCGATCATTGAAGATCATATTTATATCTTACTCTATAACATAAAATCATAAGGTATAGCGCAAAACGTATGTATAATGCATGTGGTGCGGAGCACCTCGGGGGTTGAAGCGCGAAGCGGTCAGGGGGCGTACCGTACCCCTTTCTATCTCAACAGCCCTTTTCTCTGGGAGCCCACAATGGTTGTAATTGTGTTTACGGAATGCTTGTTAAGATCTTCAGCATTACACAAAAAAAAGAACCATTTTAATGAATCTCCAAGGAATTTTATTAGTATAACTTTAGAAATAGACCCTGACAAAGGAGTAGGATTATTTGCCACCACAAAAAATTGAATTAATATAAATGACTAAGGAACATTACCGCCTATCTGCAAACTGATTTTTCAGGCCGAAGAAACTACCTCGCTATTTATGTAACTTTGAGGATAGGTTTGAAATTATTATTATACATTATTGCGTCATTGCAGCGCTCTCATGCGTGGTCGGAAAAAAAACTAAACAACCGCTTGCGTATTCCATACTGCAGAATACAGCAAAATTACTGACTCAATTCCGCCCAATTGTCGATAAAAAAAGAAAATATGTTGGGAAGTACGTTCGCTCCGAGTTCAAAATTATTTAAAATTGTCAAACTTTTCCCTCTGAATTTTTTATTTCTTGCGGTAGCAACTAATTGTCGATCGTAGGGATCTATTTCCGAAGTTATTTCGTTGTATTTCACTCAAGATTCATTAAACTTATATCCTCTTTATAATTTGTAATACAACAGATCGCCTTAAATCTACTTTAAAAATAAATTAAACCACATGGGACTACCTATAGAAAGGAGCTGTTTCAGGAGCGACTACAAATACAGGCGTTTCTTTGAAAAAACGTCTTACTAATATGAATATAAATACGTATGATTTAAACTCAATGTGAGCTGATTGCAAAAGTTCAGCGCAATCAGTAACACGTGAACCGGCAGGTAGATAGACTGTCACCGTAACTGCGCTCCCGTTAAAAATTCCTTCAAAACGGCGGTTATGCAATTTGGCCAACAAGACGTACGAATAGTTGCATCCGCTTATTGCAGGGAGGCAACGGACACTTTTGAAGGCGCTCTCAACTCCGTCCGACTTTTCTTTCCCATGAAGTATGTATTTCGCTCACTATCAGATAGCGCATTCGTTTGATTCGATTACTTCTCTAGAGATTAAATATGATAATAGGAATTAAACGTCTTCTCGGCTTATTTGTTATCAATGATTTTTAATTAATTGTATGATTACCTTTTTACTCAGACATATCTTAAATATTAGTTTCACACATTTCATTCAATTTTTTATTATTAAATATGATTTATTTCATTATATTAATAGTCTTGTTATTTTTGATTTCTATTTTTACTGGTCGTTTTAAATTCATCCTACAAGGCTAATCTGTTCATTATCAAATCAATTTTACCTCGCTATTGCAGTAATGTTTTGCAATAAAATTTAGAACGCCTGCGTTTAGTATTCTGCAAAATGAGTGTACATTTTTCAATTCTATAGCTGCGTTCGAAAATCGGAGCACACTTTATGAATACGACCTCTTGATTATAGATATTAGAGCCCAAACCCGAATATTTTAAATCGCTAGAATTATTTTAAACTATTTTAAACAAAGTCTATCAGTAAGATATAGCAATTTCATTTTGAGTTTTCATGACCTTTCAGTTAAAATATTTTTTGAAAGAGGATCATCGGTTTAAAACCCCGACATTATTATTTCCATCAGGTTAATACGGCGACTTTTAGTCTAAACTATTTTTGACTCAAAACCGAAAAAACATCATTTCAGCATCATCATCATCGTCATTTTTTTTTTTGGTTTTTTTATCATTCTGACTGCTTTTGAAAAGACTATTTCTTCTAATGTATTTGCGTTTTCACGTTTTTCAGGTTTAAACTCTAACACATATAATGAGAAATCTCTCGGCAAAAGCTCGTATTTCAAGAGAACGCGATCATTGTCGCCAGATTGCGCTGCAAAATTAGCAATTGTTTCCTGTTTAAATCCTTGTAAAATATCCACATTTGATGGCATAACCTGGCAACCTTGAGCGCAATTTGACAACGCGAGGAGGTACTACTTTCCTAGAAAATCCAAACTCGGTCATCCATCTGCTATCACTTCCTCCTTTCTAGGCTCGAATCGATAAGGAGAAAACTCGGGAGGAAAACAAAACTAATGCATGTGAAAATAACCGAATCGAGAAGAAAGCGGAGTCGAGATTTCGGGGGGTGGCACGGTGGTGGCAGGGAACGCAGCGCAGGGTTGATTGGATGTCGAGTGGAACAAAAGTGAAGTAAATAGTTAAAAGGAAGTTCGACTCTGTTTCGAGTAATTAAATTATCCGGGCTTCGATTCCCGGGCCGACCCGGAAAAGCGACGCTGGAAAATAGGAAAGCGTCCGCGTTGCCACGTTGAGCAAAGAAACATTCTTGAAACTCTCTCACCAGATCTTTCACCAGAGATTCTTCCATCTCCATGCTCTTCGTTGCTTTTCGCCGATTATCAATAAAAGCGCAATCAATTGAATGAAAAAAATAAAAAGACTCCTCCGGTTGAGCTTTTCGGAAAAGTTGGGTAGGTTTTCCCGAGGAATTTCTCGATTTTGAACTTGGGTTGACTTTTGGATGAATTTATTCGAATTGCTGTTAGCATGTTATTATGTTAGTATGTTAGATCTATTTTAACTTCCGTCGCCGCGCCGCGCAGACCGCACCGTGTTTGACGCAATGCGTGAAGTATTCCTACAGTGTTGAAGGCGCTGTGCGTTTCGTGCCGACCGCTACTGAACGCAGTGTGCTTGACGCAATGCGTGAAGTATTCACGCAGGCTTATAGGCGCTATGCGTTTCACGCTGACCGCAGTGACCGCACTGAGTTTGATGCAATGCGTAAAGTATTCATGGAGTCTTGTAGGCGCTAATATGAGTTACATGCCGACTGCCGCGCCGAGGGCTTCTACTTTTCATCTCAAGTCTTCGTCATCATTTCTTTTTAAGCCGCGCCGTTCTAGGCCAAATTGCGTGTTTGGTTTCTCTCTTATAACGCGACTAATTATAGGTGCTGTCTCTTGTATCACTGAAAGACGACAAATTAGAAATTACTATACTCTCAGGCAATGAGAGATTTTGTCGCCTTTTTTCGTTTGTAATTTTTTTTCTAAATCCGATTTTTTTTATACCTACATTTAAAAAAATTGCACAATTGGCCGCCCCCTAAATTTAATCCGGTCCTGCATACAGACACGTATATTTAAAAGAGAAGTTATTCTTCAAGCATGCGGGAAACTATCAAAAGTTACCCCTTTTTGCAGAAAACGTGAAAGCATCGGCTAAGTAAGCTTGAGAATAATTTTTCCGAGTTTGGTGATTACCTTACAGATTTGAACCTTCACACATTTAAAGGCTAGAGAGAATAATGCTTCAGATGGTACAAGATATTTTCAAATTTGACTCTCAAGGAGTGCATGCCCCTTAATGGGGCAGTCACTTCAGACTCTTTTTAGGGACATTGGAGACTAATACTGCCTGTTTTGGAAACCACTCTCTGTTTGTAATGACATGCATTATATTTTACTCGAAAATATAAAATTGATTCCATTCAGTACGTGGCTTTTACTAGAGTCCCTTTAAAGAGAGAGTTGAGACAACGCGTCTCATGGATGTCACAAACGGGAATAAAGATTACACAGATCGGACGTTTTTTGTAATCTTTGATCAACCCATTCCCGAATTCCTGTCTCCGTAATCTCTCTCATTCCATTTGTTCCTTGCCGTACCCCCGATCCTTCAGTCCATTCCGGTTTATAATATATTTAAAATCGGTGAAAGAGTATAATCTTTATTCCCGTTTTTGACTCTGTAAAGGCCTAAAATATGCGGGAACCAATCAGAAATGGATTCATCTTGTCTTTACTCTCAGTATAAAGAGACTCTAGCTTTTACCGACTATAGAGATACTCCGATTTACAGTTTCATTAATAGTAGGGAGGGCATGTTAAAAGAAGAGGGGCTAGGAGCGGGGGGGGGGGGTTAGAAACAAATACATTCGAATATTCCGAGCAATCACGAAAACATGTAAGTTCCGAAAAACTTTCGTCGGGATGTATCGAGAGAGGGTGGATTGTGGAGGGAGGAACGTTCTTTTTCGATCTGAGAGATATTTATCCGCTAGTCTTATCCCTTTTCAGCGGCGATAACAAGAGACAAGGCTCCGTAGTTTGTTCGTAAGCCCACGGAAAACAGCTCGTGAGAGCACGTTTGCCGGGACTTGCACACGTGTCCAAATCTATTTGACCTCGTTCGTATCTGCCGCTGGATTTGAAGCTTGGCGCGCTCTTCTGGACGGAGCTGAAACTTTTCGAGCCGCGGATAGACGCGTGGCGCCCTCTGGAAAGCGCGCAGAGTACTAGTCGAGCAATGAGAAACGCGTATGTAACGCTGCACACTCCGTCTTGCGTAACATGCCTAATTCACTAAGATTGATTAAGTTACTTCTGCGTGAGACTCCTTATTTCTGAAGTGCCGACGTCTAAATTTGAAGCAGCCCTCTCTGATTATACGTTGGAGCCCGTTGTATGAGTAAGCTGTGCTCATTCTTTACCTGGTCCACTCTCCTACAAAATCCTGCACCTGGAGTCCTTGCGAACGCCAGATCCTGCTCAGTCTTCTACGCAAAATTTGAGGATCCTACATTATGCGTTCAATCCTACAAAAACCAAAACAAGGGAGTCCAATTCAATAAGATTTTGACAAATTTCAATGTAAGCGACACACACCACTCTAACTTTTTTCACGTATTTCTATGATTTTACGCAAGGATAAATTTTAGTCGGACCTCTCTATCTTTTCAATCGAGAGATTCTAATTGTACCTTCATTGAGACGTTCCACGTATACGCAACCTGGAACACAGCTATCCCTTTCAACAAGAGCGGAATTCGAATGGTATATACCACCAATAGGCAACATTTCTCATTTTTTATTTTGGAAAAATGCATTTTCAGTTACCCGTCCCTGTCGTACAGCCAACGAGTTTTTTGCGCGGGATTTGAATTGAAATATTAACACAATAGACCAAGATATGCAGTGGAATACCCAAACATTTTTTATTGGGAGGGTCTAAGCTGAAAGTGTCTCACGATGAGGGTTCAGAGGTAAATAAAATCCTGGAAATTACGAAAAATGACGTTCTTTGGGCAGAGTCTAGACCTCCTGGATTCCCTCTTTCACGGCTCAGCCACGAGGAAATAATCATTTTTATTAAATTTTGCAGTTAAGAACTACAATATCTTGCTCATCTGTAAAAATACTCATGTGCATAGGAAACTGATGATACACAAGCTGCTTTTAAACTGAGCAAGAAAATGTAGTTCCTAATTGCAACATGTAGTCCTTTTGATCAGGGCCGGATTAAGGGGGTGGCCACATGGGCCACGGCCCATGGTGGTAAATTTAGGGGGCGGCAAATTTTGCAATTTTTTTTTTATATTTAGGTATAAAAAAAATCGGATTCAGAAAAAAATTATCAATAAGAAAAGGAAGCAAAATCTCTTTCTCTTTTTCCTGAGAGTATAGTAATTTCTAATTTTGTCGTTTTTCGGTGATACAAGAGACAGTATCTTTAATTAATGAAGTTAAGAGAGGAACTAAACACGCAATTTGGCCTGGAGCTCAACGCAGAGAGGAATGATGACGCGGACTTGCGCTTGAGATGAAAAGGACAAGCCCTCGGCGCGGCGGTCAGCATGTAACACGTATTAGCGCCTACGAGACTGCATGAATACTTCACGCATCGCGTCAAACACAGTGCGGTCAGGAGCGGTTGGCGTGAAACGCATAGCGCCTACAAGACTGCAGGAATACTTCACGCATTGCGCCAAATACAGTGCGATCAGCGCGGCGCGGCGCAGCGGCGGAAGTTAAAATTTTTAAACCACATTTATGTTTGTTCTTCCATACTTTTTTGGTTCATTTCTTATAAATGGAGGATCTTGTCCACACAGAGATAGGTTTATGGAACTTAACTTTCGCGTCAAGTTCCGTGAAATTTTGCAACTTTAGAAATGTATCCGACACGAGCAGGTAAACGCGTCTTATACCCCCCTCCTCCTCCGACACGTTCACTCGATGGTTTTTATTGGTGTTTCAAAACGAATGAGTAGGGGGCGGCAAAATATAGGCGGCCCATGGGCGGCAAGTAGGTAAATTCAGCCCTGCTTTTGATCCCGGATCTACCTGATCAAACTTAAAATTTAGTAGAGACGTGAAATAACAGATGGAAGCACAAACTGTTAACTTTCAAATTCGCTTTCGTCACTAAAACTAAAAATAGATGTACGTTCAGAGCACAATACCACAAAAATTACAACGTTGAGTTAACATCCCGGTTGCTAAAAAATGCGGCGATCTCATTAAAACGTTTTCCCTAACTGCCTATGCAATTAACTTAATATGCTCAAGACGCAAAATCGACAACAAGAGCAGGCCGACTAGGTTGGCCTAGTGATCAGTGCGCCTGAATCTATATATAGGTCATTAGGACCCGGGTTCGAATTCCGGTAGTGGCGTCAAATTTTCACGGAACTGACAAGTAGATTTGCTGAAACCGACTCTGATCAGCCTCGATCCCTGAAATTTTGAAAAAGCCTGGAGCATGGGTGTGCCAATCCTTTAATGGCCATGATAATAATAAATAATAAACATAAATAAATCAGCAAATAAATGAACGAAAAAAAACAAGAAAATTAGCTAAAGTAGTAGCAACTTTTTTTAGACAATACCGAGGATACTCATCCATCATCCTACTTTTTTTTAGGTGATAGTAATTATTTCTCGTTATGAGTAATTTAAACCACTAACTTCTTGAAGCCTTTTTAATCAAACATTTTTTCCCAACAACACCTCGCGCCAGTGCTTCACGAATACTCTGCCTTAGTTTCCGAGCTACTCATCAGCTCAATCTGTTTTGCATGAGTAAGAAGTCGTTCCGGGATTGAACCGACAATAACGACATTTTATCCCGGGTGCCAGCCATAAAACTTATCGCAATGTCCGTGGGTGTCGTAAAAAACAAACGACCAGTAACCCCATGGAAAAAATCGTCATTTGCTTCGTGGGAGTCACTTCGTCACCCCCGTGACGCAAGGACGTATCTCAATGTCCGCGTGAGCTCTGTTTTACATATAAATCCATGCTTTCTGGGGCTCTTCCAGGAATCGAGATATATGGCCTCATGCCAGAAGAGTGACGATTTTAAAGCTTTCCAGCATTGTTTTTCCTTTTCCCTGCAAAAACGGTAGGAAGAAACCAATCGGGGAAAAATTGGGGTTGGTGAAGGGGTCATTGAACTGATGTTTTTGATGTTGGAATTTCTAATTTTCGATTATTTAGGATACTGTGATTGTAAATATTTAAGTATTGTATAGAATGTGAAGCGGAAATATTGAAGCGGAAATGTTAAGATGCTCAATGCCCCAAGATCTGTGGTTTGAAAGAGAGCAGTGGAGGTTAGGAGTCGTAGAGCGCGAGGGAGTGCTGTAAAGCGACTTATATGTATGTATGTATAGAATGTACACGACGATTGTATAAGCGCACTAAAGAGAGCATAGTGCCCATGAAATCAGTAAATTATAATCACCAACCGATATTTTTTTAGGAAGCTAGGAGCTAGGTTTCGCTTATCGTACTCTATTCCATAACCAAACTCTGTAATGTAGAATCATGAGTGTTGTAACGCATCACGCCGAGGGCGCGAAATGCTTCGAGAGTTGGACAGCAAAGTTGTCAGGAGGCATGCATACTCCCTAGTTTACACATGAAAGTAACGATAAACCTACAATCGACCCCTAAGAAGCGATATATTTCTGATAAAAACGATCACGTTGGTATCATGTTAATTGGAACATGGAAACATGTTGCAAATAATGTGTCTGCAGCATTGTTTTTTGTTTGTACCATATTAGTCACTGTTGGCCAATTTGACCAAGTTGGTACCGTGTTGAGATCATATAAGCGGCAACATGGTACAGATACAATGTTTCACTCACCATTGTTTTTCTTAGCAGAGTAGTTTCCAATTTTGATGTTACTGAAAATTATTCTCCAAGTGTAGTGTCTCCTTTTTTCCGCATTCCAAATATTCTGTTCTCGATTTGGCCGTCCACATGAAGAAGAACTTTAGGTACGCGGTCGAAATTTTCAGTAAAACAATTTCCGTCGAAGTAAAAACGTATGATAATTAAGGTGAACATGGAACCAGCACGTAAGACGCCATGTGATCGGATCAAGGTTAATAAACGAAATAAAGATAAAAAAATATCATAATTGATCAAATACCTATGTGATTCTTAAAAAAAATTGAATTTACCAGCAAAAATAATACTTATAAACCACATAATTGCAGTATAAAAACAACAGAAAAAAGACTAGTATTCAGAAACATATAAGCTATTATAAAAATTTCAACAAGAACCCTATTAGATTGCTTACATCGCCTATATCATTTGTGGATTTTTTCGAAGCTTATTCTTCATCAAATACGCTATCGGAGGGTAGCGTAATCCGATGAGTCAAGTTATGATGATAGAATTTATCAAATTAAATCGTGCGCAGCACTGAAAGTTGCATTTTAATCATGCTGGAATTTCCGGGGCTAGCTGCATTTCCAGAGAGCGCGGTGGAAGTTTTGCGACACGTTGACACAACGCTGCCAGCGCAGCTCATCGTCAAACAATCGCGTCTCGTAAAAGGAACTTTCAAAGGCTCGGCAAACCGCAGCCTGCCTGGAATTCACCCCCAGAGACGCATGAAACACGTCGCGGAGTAAAATTAATCGAAACTATGGAAGTGCGGAACTCGCGAGACCCCACAAGCAGGTGCAAAACAGTGTTGCAACGCCCAGTTGCGCTGCAGAGCTTCGTTTCAAATTTTCGTTCTCCATTTCCTTCGTCCTTCTTAGAGTCCCTTTATACTGAGAGTCAAGACAATGTGAATCCATTTCTGATTGGTTCCCGTATTTTAGGCCTTCACAGTGTCACAAACGGGAATAAAGATTACATTCTCACCGACTGCAAAGATTATATTCTGGATTGGACCAGGGAATCACGGGTTCGGCAAGGAACAAACGGAATGAGAGAAGGAACGGAAAAAGGAATTTGAGAATGGGCCGATCAAAGATTACGAAAAACGTTCAATTTCTATAATCTTTATTCCCGTTTGTGACTTCATGAGGGGGTGTTGTCTTGACTCTCAGTATAAAGGGACTCTAGTCCTTCTCTTCTTCATCTTCTTCTTTTCTTTTTCTTTTTTTATTCCTCTTCTCCTTCTCCTCTCTCTCTTAATTTTCTTCTTTTGTTATCGTGTCTTAAACGCCTTCGCCGACATAATAGGGAGCGTGGGATGATACCACTCTAGTCGACCACGTGGGAGTTTGTGTTGCCTACACTAAAAATTGAAGACAAAGTGATATGGTCTGAATAAAGGAACAGTTTCGTTGAAAACAGCGTAAGGGGAGCACATTGGTTAACGACTGTTATGGGTAACGGTTAATGCGCTTGAACCCAAATTCGAACTCAACCTTCATGTGACCGAAGGGGACGCCCTTTCGAAATTTGAATAAGTTCACGCGATTCTATCAAAAATTATGGTGTACAAAGCAATTTCGCCGACAGAGACCGCCTGAGTATTCTATGGGGGATAGGGGGTGGGGTCTTTGCATGAAGTTTTCCAAAGGAAATTCCTGCGAATTCCTTTGAGCATTTGAGTATGCCCATTTAAAAGTCAAATTTAATTGAATGGGGTACTTTTTTGCTGCAGAAGTTGAAGGTATAATCAAACATTTTGAGGCCGCGCGATTGTTCAAATTCATTGACAATTGCCTTTTGAAAACTTTTAACCAGCGGTTTCTTTCTAGGGCACCCCCTGACCTCTTCAGCAAAAACAATTATAGGAAGCTCTGTAGAATTTTAATCTTCAATTTCATACGTTGTTCGACCATCTTATGCTTTATTTCAGTTCTTTCTTTTATTACAGTCCTCTTTGTGTACACACTCTCACCCTCACATACTCTCCCTCACATTCACACACTAAAGTCACTTTAACGCGCGCTTGGGCGCTCTGCGACACATAAAATCTTAATCCTTGTCTATCTGAAACAAAGGGGATATGGTATCTGGTAAGTTGTACCTTGTAATTTCATTTTAAATGTCACTTTTCCACGATTTCCAAAAAAAAAAAAAAACGTAAAAAAGGAAGAAAAAAGTCCGATTTTATTTCGATAAATGTATCAACGCCGGCAAAAATGAACTGCACTCTGCGAGGATTTATTTCATACAGTAATTGCTCGCATTTAAATAATGGCGCCGCAACAAGCTGTGCACCACGTTGCCAAAATTAGATTAGATTTACCCGAATAAGCCCATCTTGCACAAGGGGAAAATGTTTATCTCGGTGGTAGATCGGCAACACCGCTAGGAGCCGGGATTAGAACAAAAGTTACACGAATGCAGGTGCAATAACAGTTAGTGCTGCAACGCGGAATGCATGGGGCAAGGGACGAGATAAACAGACCGGTGAAAGGGGAGCAAGGCGATGAGGGGGTGACAAGAGAGACCCCCTAAGCGGGGTTGCCAAATTTACCGCAGATTGAACAGCGGAAATTAAAAACATTCTAACATACTTTTCCTCATATGTTGCTGATATTCGTACGTTTTAAGTGTAACGTGACTGTAAAAAGAGCCGAACTCTCAACATTTCCGACTTTTGGTCGAGAATTTTCCGTTATTCCTCAAACTAAGAAAATGTCCAAAAATACTGTCTCAATTTAAAAAACATCCACATGGTTTTAAAAATTCCGTTTTGCTCGGAAGAAGATCCGTGATTTGATGAAAATTCCATCGACGGATATAATTTTATCTATACAATAGAGTGGTTCTTTTTTTCAAGCGAAAATAAAATTGTCATCGATGACGACGTTTGGTCGACCTGAAGGGAAGATGGCGATCATAGGAGTGACGGCCCCGTTTTACAGAAGGTACGAAAATGAAAAACAAGAAGAGAGGAATGAAGAATGAGGAAAGGAAATGGAAGAGGAAGGAAAAAGAAGAAAAGTAGATGCCACCTCCACTTCCCCTCGTAAGACCCAGTAAGGCAAACTTAGACTCCCTTCCTTCTTAAGTGGTTTACGTAATACTTGAACGATCCCTTTGCAGGCGTTAACGACAACGTGTAATCGAAGTTTAATCACTAGTGAATAGTAATATTGCAACCCTGTGGTGGGCACAGAACGGGAGGAGGGGGAGGTCCGATCGCGAACTGCAGCGATATGGTCCATGATAATGCGCATTTGACTGATGCTACGGGTGCGGAGTGGAAACTTAAGCCAAGTAATTACAACTGGAGCTGAGTTTGTCACATGAGGCCTCGCCTCGTTATGAAACGTTATTTCAACAGATAACGGCGGGAGAGAAACTTACTCCCGAATTCGCGTGATTTAGTGGCGAAAGTTGGCGTATAGTTTGGGGTTGAATTGGTAATTTTTGTTGAAGGATGGAGCTCGCGGTGCATTTTGAGAGAGCATTTAGCGGCTTGGCCATTCCGCAAAACATACCGCAATAATGCTTTTCTCCCTTACAACCCCATGCAAGAGGAAGGAAAGTAGTCGCCGCTTTTCGATGGAAACTGACACTAATTGCATCGGCCGGGACTCAAATCCTGATCAACCGCGTAAGAGAATTAGGAGGGCTCGGAAAATACATGATTTGTATTGATTGATGTGTATTTTATTTGTATTTTCCTCTCAGATTTTCCCCCTTATCATTTTCTTTTGTAAGAAAGCTAAAGAGGTGCCTCCTTCAGGAATGGAGGAGAAGGGGGCCCTCTGTTTTCCTTTCAAAATGTTTGGATTTCTTTTAATTCATTCTTTGGGGGGGCAGAGGAGGGGGAAGAGTAAATTAAATGAGTAATATACCTTTCATATACGTTATTTGAACATTTCACTGGTAAGAAAAGTCCCTTGAACACATAAAACTACGATTGAAATGAGTGCAAAGAGTACAAAATTATCTGTTGTTAAACAATATCGCTCTATTTATCTGAGGTTGTGCAAAATACGTATCTAAACCCAGTAATCAGTAAAATAGTAATGAAAAATGAAATCTGCGACGAAAAATACATACAAGTCATGTAGCCAGCTTTGTTTTAAAAGCAAAAAAACTACATAAATGAACTAACCAAGTCGCGTGATGTGCCGTGTCCGGTCTGCCCTATGACTCGATCCACCGTGCGCCGACCGATTTTATAAAATACGGTTCCAAAGCCGGTCAAATCAGATTAAATGTTCAAACCGTGCAAAATACAATTTTAGGGATTCTTGAGGGTCACTGCGTTCAAGAGTTTCAGATACTTCCAAAAAATCACTTTTTCCCGTTGCGCTACTTGAGAGCGCTTCTCACCTCATATTGAAAAAAAGGGGAAAAATCGAGTGTCAACACATCCGGATATCAGGAGTGACGTATTCGGGCCTCGTTTTTTAACTTCTCCTCTGAATTCAAGAGACACTTTATTGCCAACATAGAGCGGAGTATGGCGAGTTCACAACTCGCACCATCGCGCCTTCTACTTTGCAGATGCAACACGGACATTCATCAAGCATGAATAGTTGTATCTCTACGCCGTCATTAACACGCTGGGTGCCGTTTGCCTTATTTGTAGTGGTGCTTCAAGGGCTACATGAGAAACGCAGCCGAGGATAGGATAGATGATATCGGACCTCGTCTTTTACCTTTTCTACCGAATCTGAGCGAAAATGATTAAATATGCAATAAAATTAAATTACAATGAGCAAGAATTACTGTTCAAAATGTGTACCACATCATGAATGGTAGTATTTAAACGACGACTTTGCGGGTCAAGTAAGGCAGTGAAACGCCTAATTTAACGTTGAATAAAAGCTAAGAGGTTTTGGACTTTTAGATAAAGGAAGGTTGAAGTTAATTTTCTGTAGTCGCTGCAGATTCAGCCCGGCTTCTTTGGAACCCGAGCGAAGCTTTGATTTCCACCCCATTAAGCTGTGAGAGGACCCTTCCTTCGGTGTGCCAAGTCACCATTCAAAGGCTGACATGTGAGTCATGAATTTTAAAAAATTCAACTTCAATCAATTTTATTTTTGTTTAATATAATTTTGCTTAAATTACACCAATCACTACTTTTATTAATTACACTGCAGTTAAAGCGTAAACGTGTAATCGGTGAAACACGTTACACACCCGATTGGCAAGCTTCTAAAGTCCTCTGGAATCTTTGTTAATAGGCAGAATTGCTGAATCTGTGATAGATGACTAAAATACTATTTGTACATTACATAAGACCAAAAATCATCGAAAAAAGTACTGCCGTGCTAAGGAAGAAAACCGTATGAGCATTCGAATGTTGCCAAATTTCGACTCAGGGGATATTTATTCTTGAAGATAATAATGAATATTTTTCCTTTAAATTTTCGGACTTGATGGGCAGACCCTTTATACTCTATGCTTTGCCGATGACCAGATCGTTGTAGCTCAAGATGAAGAAGATGCGGATTACATGACGCGGAAGTTGGTCGAAGAATATCGGAAATGGGGCATGGATGTTAGTGTGTCCAAGACAGAGAAGCTGGTCGTGGGAGCAGCGCATCAGCGGCAAAGCATAGAGCTTGAGGATGGACGGCGCATCGAAGAGTGTGACGAGTATAAGTATCTCGGTGTTTGGCTCGATCAGGATGGAAGGATGGATAGAGCAATTAAGGACAGGATAATCCAGGGCAGGAGAGCCATCGCGATGCTGAACGGGGTGCTCTGGGATCAGAGCATCTCGAAGGCAAACAAGCACCGAATATATGACTCCATCGTTAAAAGTATCGTGCTCTATGGTAGTGAAGTGTGGCCTTTGACGAAAAGAACGCAAGAAATGTTGAGGGCAACTGAAATGGATTTTTGGCGGCGGTCTGCCGGCATTTCGAGACGGGACCGTGCCCGTAATGAGAGAATTCGCCAGGTGATGAAGGTTGAGAAAGATATCGTGCACGACGTCATGTCCAGGCAGTTATGCTGGTATGGACATGTGCAAAGAATGTCGGAGGAGAGGTTGCCCAAACAAGTTTTGGATTGGATACCACCTGGGAAGAGGCGACGGGGACGTCCCGTAAAGGGTTGGCGGCAGGGCGTTGACGAAGAGATGTTGCGGTGTCAGTTGCCCGATAACCTCTAGGAAGACAGGCATATGTGGCGTTTGGGTGTCGTAGAACGCCAGAGTGCGTTATAAAGCGACTTATATATATATATAATCTTCGGACTATTTAGAAAAAATTACAAACTAAATTCTCTGAAAAATCGGAAGAAAAATATTTTAAAATATTTCCAAAAATTTGTGATTTGCCAAAGGAAATTTGGCAACGCCTGAAGGCTCATATGGTGTTTTTCCTTAGCACAGCAGAGTATTTCGAAAAGAATTCACTCTCCCAGATTGGATTTCCTTGAATTAATTTAATTATGTCCCTTTGCCACTGAACACGCGGTGTTAAACAAACTAAATTAGCTATGTCTCGGTGAGAAAAAATCCGGGTCCATTCACCGCGTTTAAATAAGGGCGTGAAGTAAACATTCAGCAGAACTTGAAAGAATCAAAACCGTGAATAATTCGGAAATCTGTGAATAATTCATGAAATAGTTCCCCTAAAAATTATGATCATCGGCTTGTTTTTCATTTGATTCGATCGATTAACGCTGCGGCAACGGGGGAATTTGAGTGGGCGAGGCGTTTGTAGACTTTCATTTTCTATTCATTTCTTTGCTCGAACTAGACTCGTATATTTTATTCGTATTAGATGTTCTCCAGAGTGCGAACTCCAGACGATGGGCGCCTACCAACACAAAATCATTGATTTTACGAGGGTATTCAGAAATTTTTCCTCTTCCCGGGAAACTTAGTTTCCCTAAAGGTGGCCTTGAACTTTTTCATGGCTTTTTAGGTCTCGGCCGCTATTTGTGACATAGTTTTCGAATTACCTCCGCCCTGGCTGCTCCTCCCATCCAGCATGAAAAAGTATCGAAATTATTACTCTAACCGGTCACCGAATTCTCATGGAGATATAGCTTTAACACGTCCAATCAATGTAGTAAGACGAGAAAGTCATTTTTTGGGGATTATTTAAATCGTCACATTACAGCCAAAGTATTACAAACGCCATGCGACGATTAAAAACTTCTGCCGCCATTTTATTTTTGTACAGAGAAATTTGTGAACGAGGATCTCCGAAAATTTCACCAAATTTTCTTCGTGCTGCCGATAAAATTCAGTGAATTTTTCAAACAAGTTCAACCAGCCATTTCTCTGTAAAAAATACAATGAGGGCGGAAGTTTTTAAACGTCGCATGCGGCACTTCTGATACTTTGACCGGAAGGTGACGAAATATTGTTTTTTGAACTAATGCTCAACAGGGTGCCCGAGAAATTTGGTCAAACTGAGTCTCGTTTGTCAACGTGTGACTTAGCTACTGAAACAATTATCCTGTTAAAAAACGGGACAGACTTTCTCGTTGAGTCAACGGGAATTTTTTTTTAGGGGGCAGGACGTCTCTTTGAAATAATAGATATACCGTCTGAAACGAATAACTTTATTGTTTCAATAACGTGAAAATCCTATCGTAGCTAATTTAACAGGAATTTCTATTAATCCAACAGGAAATCTTTCATCATACTATAGCGAGATCGGTGCTGATCCCCAAACTCGGCTTTTACGTCACGGGAAGCCGTTGAGTACTTAAGTCCCTTCCGGTCAAGGTATCAAAAGCATCATTTGTGCTTACGCACCATGTTGCCAAATTTCTCGAACTCGTCAAATTTTTTTCTGAATAGTTAATGAGTGCAATCACTTGAAAATTTTACCAGTATTTCTTTTGGCATCAAGATGAATCTGTAGAATCACTACAGTAGACTCTAGATTATCCGGATTAATTGGTGCCGGGCCCGATCCGGATGAAAAAGAAATCCGTATAGTAATAGTAAACACAAACACCACCAACCAACACCACAGTATTCTTATTATGTATACATCATGTGCATACCAACACGAATTTAAAAGGTTAACGCTAAACTGAACGACTCAATGGTGATTGTGAATGGTAGCCGACAACGATAAATTACAATACAACGATTAAAGCGCGCAATGCGTGAAGTATTCATGCAGTCTTGTAGCCGCTAATGTGCGTTTTAGGCTAACTAACCGACTGCACTGCGTTTGGCGTAATGCGAGAAGTATTTATGCAATCTAGTAGGCGCTAATGCGTTCCACGCCGACCTCACTGTTTAGCGCAATGCGTAAAGTATTCCTTCAGCCTTGCAGGCGTCAATATGCCTTGCGACCGCTTCTCCGCGGATCCGCTCACTTATCGGAATGCGTACGTAGTTACATGGTTGCAAAATCGAGTCGTCTAATCCAGAGTCTGGATAATATGAAGCCGGATAATCCAGAGTCTACTGTATTCAGTAACATTTTATGTTAAGACTGAGCAAATCTCAAAATCAAATCCGTCATGTCCGGCATTGTACCGCCATGATTTCAATGGCGATTTTGCAAGTTGGCAATACTGTTTCTTCTCCATTTAAATCCATTAAAAATATCGATTTTAGGTGAAGCAGCTTGCCTCGCTAAGAATCGATTGTTTTACATACATTTAAAGGGAGCAAAACAGTGTTGCCAACTTTCAAACACAATACTCAACATGAGCCGAATCGCGTTCTACAACAGTCGTGGCAGGTTTCTCAATCGAGCATTGTTCCTTTCCCATCCTTTAATGTTCAAGGTATGAACAATTTGCTTTAGCTGTGCCAAAGCGTCATGATTGTGGTTGCATATTTCAGAAATTCCCACTGTAACGCTTAGTGTACGACGTGGCTTACGTTGGCTATTGCGTTTTCATGAGCGAGAGGTTTGAATTTAAGCGTCAAGAAACATGAAATATCTTGGTTAGGGGCTTTCAGTAGTTTCCGTTGCGCGAATCGTATTTTCCTTGAAATTTTGGTTAAGAAACATGTATCAAATGCTTAACTTTGAAACTTGTCTAGTGATCCGTTCATGGGCGGAATTAGGAATTTTTTGTGGGGGGGTTGGGGCACAGGAGAATATGAACTTTGGCAAAGGGGGGTCGGGGGGACTCCCCCAGCCGCAGAGGGGTTCCAGGAGGGTCACAACCGAAAATTTTTTGAAAATTGGAACGTCTCGAGAGCAATGTTAGGCCGTTCTCAATGACAAATTAAATGGAATTCACTATTACAGATGACAGAAATTTTGCATATAATTTTTTTGCAAACATTTTTCATCTTCTGACATTCGATTATATTAGGATGGAGCTCTTATTAATTACATTCCCTATGCCTTTTACCCCAAACCTAATTAGTATCTTGGCTCTTTGAGATTTTTTGGAAGGGGCAAAGTAGAATTGTGGAGCCCCCCCCCCCTATTTCCGCTAATGGATCCATTACCTTTGCATGAGTTTTACGCGCACCTGTTATCAAAACATTCCCGAATCGGCAGCGACGCCAGACAAGCGAATCGACAACCTCGCCGGAGATGACGCTACGGAGGGGGGGGGGGGCAAGCAAACCCAAAGATATTTGTGTTATTACCGAAAGGGCTATTTTTAGCGGGTCCGGGTTCTGGGGACGGGCTCCGTGCGGCGCCCTCAACGGTGAATAGGGAATCATTAGTTAGTGCCACGGTTTCGCCCCGATCGCGTCCGCTCCTTGCAAAGCTCTCAATTAGTGAAGTGATTTCCATCCCCTTTACATTTCATCCCCGCCCCCCGCCTCGTGCCCACCCCTAAGGTGAGCCCTCCAGCTCGAGAGCTTCCGGTCGTGATTTCCCGGCGTCATCGAAATCGCGACCAGTGCAGGTGCGCGCAAGGCAATCCAGCCTTCCTCACGGATTTCAAGAGCAGTTTTAAGGGGGTTTTTCACGCCGACAAATTTTGCGGCTAGGTTTTGTGCTCTGCACTGATGGACCACTAGTCATGGTACGAATTTCAGCATTCTAATACAAGTTTCATGGCCAGAAATCCACGTAGGACATGATTTTTGCATCAAAATTACTGAAATCAAGTAGATAGATAGATAGATAACAGTTTTTATTTTATAAGCAGAACATTTCTTTACATATTGATAACATTTATGACTAGAAAACGCAAACCCATGGCACACAGGCCGTCAGGGGGATCCCTATGTGGAGGATTCATCAACCTTCTCCACCTTGTACTTCACGATTCTCCGCTTATTACAGTTAAACATACAAGTAAAATAAACTCTAAAAAGACCAATTCAACACTAAAAATTAAATTCAGATACCAAAAAGTACCTATACTGCCACGCATCCCTACAACATCGTGCGAAAATTGATACAAGTTTCACAGCCAAAAATCCACGTAGAAGACGATTCTTGCATAAAAAATTACTGGAATCAACTCCCAACTAAGATGTTAACGTTTTAATTTTACATTCGTCACAGAAAATTTGAACCACTCGCTCGCAAGAAACTCAAAGCTCTACCCTGTGTTGTTCAAACTATAAACAATTTGCTATAGCTGAGCCATAGCATCAAGATTGAGGTTGCCAGATTTTTATATCGCAGCCACGGTTATGGTAACGTTTAGCTCGCGATGTGACTCACGTAGAGTATTGAGTTTTCATGAGCGAGAGGCTCGAGTTCACGCATCAAGAAACATTGAACATCGTCGTTGGGTGTTGATTTCAGTGATTTGCATTGCGCTCATCGTGTTTTACGTGAAATTTTGGTCATGATACATGTATTGGACTGCTTAAATTTGTACCTTGTCTTGTGGTCCATTGAGTTACTTACCAAAAGTCTTACTAGGAGTTTTTGGTAATGCTTCCAAAAAGTTAGGGATTGTTTAGAGCTGTGGGATCAAGGATGTCCTTCGGGCAAGCAAGGAGTACAAGTGGCATGTTTCCTAGGGCCGGGTACCCCTCCACTTTTGAGTCCAGTTCAAGGATGGTCGAGTGGCTACATCAGATATTGCTAGTGATGCTTCATGCCAATTTTCAATGAATTTAAGGCATTTTATCAAATTCAAGCAATTGGTTTAGTATGGGCATGTGCAGAGAATGGCTGATACCAGGTTGCCAAAGAAGGAGTTGGAGTGGGTCCCTCCAGGTAGGCGACGGAGAGGGCATCCAACTAAACGGTGGGTAGAGGCATCTGTGAAGAGATGGAGAGATGCCAGCTTCCGGAGGATCTCTACCATGACAGAATCCTGCGGCGGGTAGGCGTCGCAGAGCGCCTTAGCGCGCCGTAAAAGTGGCTCGTACATACATGCATGTAAAATTTCACGCAGTGATACGAAAGCAGCTCACGCGATGTAAAAGGTTACTCGGACAATGTTTTTGCTTTTGCGCGATGACCGTTCTTTCCCACCCATCCTCCAAAAATGTTGGAGTACCCCCAATACACTTGGCGTGCATAAAATGATCATAATTATAGTATATTTGAATACTGAGACTATGAGGTAACTGCTGGACATATGTATTTTTCGAGATATTAACAGATAGACGAGCTGAAATTCCGTGATAAAATCCACCCAAACAGTATTAAACATTTTCAACACGAGAGAAGGATGTAGACGCAGTTACAATGTATAAAATGTTCTTTCACTTCGTTGGTAGAGTTGGAGAATATTTCATTAGTCACCTGAAAAGAACCTCTGATCACCACGCTACAACCACACTGGTTTTTGATGGGGAGAAAATATGAATTTGTATAATGATGCATTGATAAGAAAGGGCGGGAAGAGGAGAGAGAGTGAGGAGAGGGAGAAAGAAGGGTAAGAGGCAATGGTAAGAAAGCGTCGAAGTAAGGCAGAAACATTGGAATGAATAAGAACGGAGGACGATGTGTATAAAAAAAACAAAAAACAAAAAAAACACACAAAATGTCAACTAAGCTCCTGAAGCATCTAAATGGAAAGAGGGAAATTAAAGGGCAGACCAGGCGCAGAGGCGAAATGAATAAAAGTGAGGGCTATGAATACTGACAATAACGGTTGAATTAGAGTGCAAGGGGGTAAAGATGGTGGATTAAGGGCACCGAGGCCTGAGTGAAATCCAATTTTAGAGGTGAATTTTCTGAAATTGACTTTCGTGCCACGGCATGGAGACTGGAATTGAAGCTTTCAGTTCACGGTTTGGTGCTTAAATTCTTTGAACGGAGGTCTCAGAGAATTCAACGCCGAGAAAATCGGGGAAGAGGCGTAAATAATTAACTTTTAGGGTCTAAACTTGCGACCTGGGTAGTTTTAGCGTGACTCCTTATAGTTTTCTCATTGTATCTCCTGTGGCAAATTGCAGACCCTCCCGAGCGAGGAGCATGATATGAGGCTGAGGCAAACCTATCATCAAAGCACGAGGAGCATCTAAAAAAGAATCATTGAGGACTGGAATTTGAAGGTTTTAGCATGTTTATGTAAGTAAGTCTCTCTCAAAAGAGAAGACGAGGTATCTTGCTATCCAAAGCCACATGTATGTATAGGTACTTTTCACCTCAATACTATACCAATGCCGCTCAGAAATGAATAAATTCTCTGCTGAATAAAGAGTGGTAAGAACACAAAAACGTCTTAAATTCACGATGCACGGTTTATTAAGGTCCGAATAAACAACCGAAAAAATCCATCAGAAATGTTACCAATTTACCAAATTAGCTGAAGGGTTCTAAATAATAATGACTAACGTATATTTGTAAAAATCTGTATTATGTTTAAAATAAAAATTTTAGCAAGTCTCAAAAAAAAAATCGTTCAAAAGTAGGGAGCAATCAATGAGAGTTAAGTGAAAAAATTGAGGTTACAAAGCCCTTAAGTTTCTCGAAGACCTCACCTGCTCAGAAACCGCTCTGATTGTTGCGGAAGAAAATGTCACGACAGCGATGTCACATTCTATAAGAAAGAATTTTCCTAGAAGCCGCAACCGTTCGCACTTGGTAACACTTAAGCAAAATAGGAATGTTCCGCACTATCGAAAAATGTCAGAAAAATCAGGAAAAGAAGACAAGAATTCACACAATAAAGTGGAATTCAAGTATATTGCGTAAGTCATTTTGATAAGACGCTTGAACCTCCATCCTCCGTAAAAGGCACTCGGAAAACATCCCCTACGCTCCCTTTTTAAGTACCCAAGACTGACTGCGTGCCTCTACCTCAATTTTTCAGGAAAAGAAAACATCTTTAAAAGTAGCTATTAGTTATTTATTATTTATTATTTAAATTTTTTTTTTTTCGAAAAAGATTATCCTTTTTAATGCGGAAAGCTTACCCAAGACTCGGCTTGACTCCCCATCCTCTTCTTGTATGGCCCGTCAGGCAAGCTCAAACCTCTTTTGTAGGTGGTTTATACGTAAAAGTTAAACGGCTTCCGAATCGTGGGGAGATGATCAAATCTGCCTTGTTAAGGAAGAACGCCGTATGAGCCCTCAGACGTTGCCATATTTTCTTTAATAAAAACCGAATTTACTAGGAAAATTTTGGATATTTTTCTTCAATTTTGCTAGAAAATTTTGTTCGAAATTATATAAAACGTTTGAAAATTTCAAAGAAAAAAATGCATTGTAATCTTCAAAAATAAACGTTTTATCCAGGGCAATTTGGCAACTCTCGAATGTTCATACGGCGTTCTTCCTTAGCACGGCAATTATCCTCAGGGAGAATTTTTGATAATAAGTCCAATCTGAGTTGGTTTTAGGCTTTTCCGCAATAATAAAGGGCAGGTTCAAGTATTCTGTCGTGCTAAGCAAGAACGCCGTATGAGCCCTCAGACGTTGCCAATTTTTTTTTTGTTGATAAAAACCGCATTTTACGGAAAACTGAGAATGTTCTTTTCCCTAAATTTTCAAACAATTTTGTACGCAATTTCAACTAAAATATTTGAAAATTTCAAGGGCAAATATGTATGATTGTCGTCAAAAAAATATGTTTTATCGATTGACATTTGGCAACTCTCGAATGTTCATACGGCATTCTTCCTTAGCACGGCAGTTATCCTCAGTGAGAATTTTTGATAATAAGTCCAATCTGCCGACATGGCCCTTGACAACGATGAGGGCTCCCGCACGGATGACGTCTGTGCAGGGACACTCTCAACGCTCTCACATAATCAAGTGCCCAATTTCCTGGCACGGCCTCTCATTTTCTTCGCCTTTTTCTCGCGCTAATTCAAATGCGCGCCCCTCCCTCGCCACCATCCCCTTCCATTCTCTCAAGAAGTCTTCTAATTATCAACTTTGAGGCTCGAATGTTGCGGCTAGATACTGCCGTGCTAAGGAAGAACGCCGTATGAACATTCGGGAGTTGCCAAATTTCCTTCGATAAAATGTTAATTTTTGAGGAAAGTTATGAATATTTTTCCTTGAAATTTTCATGAGCTTCAGGTGAAATTACGAACAAAATCATCTGAAAAATTAGAAGGGAAATATTATTGAGTTCACCAGGAAATTCGTGTTTTATCAAAGGAAATTTGGCAACGCCTGAAGGTCCATACGGCGTTTTTCCTTAGCACGGCAGAGAAAGCGTCAGTCCGTCGCTCCGCTAACGTAACGGCACAGCTTAATTCCAGCGTGAGCCATATTTTGCATATAAATCCATGCTTACCAGGGCTCAAGTGGAAATGAAAATACACCCTTACCCAGAGAAGCGTACTCATACTCATACTTTCACGCCCCAAACAATGTAATCTTGAGAGAAAAACCACAAATTAAGGACATCAACATGAGTGGACGGGGAAAGAAAAAAAATGTACGAAAAAATTTACTCGCACGCCAGAATTTTTTTTAAGTTCTTTCTTTTTTTGTTTTAATTTTCTAATGTTTAGCCTTGTTTCCAGTCGAAAATGGGCATGTAAACGGTCCTAGACACCCGGGTTGAGTTTTTAAAAAATTTTCAGCCTTCTTAGACTCACGTTTTCAGTTTTATTTTCTTGTAAATTATGGTGATCTATTTGTACATTGAAAAAAGTGACTTGATTTCTGCAGGAATATTTTTGAAATTGCCGTCTAGAGGATTAATTTTATTTATTGGATGTAGGCGAGCGACATTCCTCTTGGTGAGCATTCTTCCTTCTTTATTCACGAGGAAACGTTCTTGTTGGTAAATTCGACAATACTTCTGCTCAAATCAAGTATTCGATACTTTTACATCGGCCCCTTTGCTTCCAGGTACTAGCCACTTTGCACTTTTACAGCTAGGGTAAGGTTCGCTAAACAAATTGCGACCAACTTTTTGGTCATGAATTGTCTCTGGTCATGAAGCCAAGCGAATTTGAGCGCTGACCTCCGAAGCTGGAGGATATCCCCCACGGAAGATGGTGGCGTGGGCCATAAAAATATAATGACTCTATTATTTTTTATTTATTATTTACGTTTCAGAATATTTCGACCAAATAATAGGTAGTCCCTAATTCATTTGAAACAAGTTTCTTCTCTTTTGTTTATATCTAGTGAAGTTCAATTTTTATATCCGACTTAAAACTGCCGAGGAAATTGTGAAAGTGCGGTGACTGATTACCATCGAATAGCTGTTGCATGTGATGGAATTAAACCAGGACGTAGAATGAGATCGGAGCTAGGCGGTTCTTTTTCCGTCCACGCGAGGCTACGAAACGTTGAATTTTGTGTGAAATGGAGCTTGTTCCCAGCGTAATTCGCGAAAAATCGTGCGAAAATTTCAATATTAAAATCCGCTCCAACAGTTAAATCGGTGAACGATGGACCGGTCTCGCGGCGAGACGGAAGCATCTCGTCCGGCGCGAAGTTCAATTCTGCAGACTTGCCCGAAACTAGCTCGTATGAGCTGACAAAGCATTCCGGATGATCCTCGAGATTGTGGATAAGTGATCGCAAATCGTTCGAGGTCCCACTCGAGAGGCCCAGGAGCGTGAGAATGGCGTTCCGGCGCCCCATCCGCAAGGAATTCAGCTACAAGCCCTTCGGCCTCGGCAGAAAGGTAATGTCACACATTATCTCTATTTCTCGTGCGGCACAGTGGATCGAGCCAGTGAGACAGGTCGGACAAAATTTGGAAACTTTAATAGCTTATAACTCTGTCTATAAAAAACTTTGAGATTTTAAAAGTGATTCCATTGGGTTCCTCGTGAAATTTTCCACCCTTTAAAATTTAAAATGTGCCCAATTAAGCATCAAAATTTGCAGTTTTTTGGTCAAAAATTTTAAATCCGACCTCTGATGGACTCGGTCTACTGTGTGCGCCGCCCGAATAATGAGCGCATTTGAATGGAGCAGGGTCGCCTTCAAGACGCCTGGATGCAACTATTCCGGCTGAACGAATGTCTTTGTTGCATGCATACAAAATGAAGGCGCACAAGCTGCTGGCACATTTTGCCATGCTTAGGAGGAACGGTTGTTTTTCATTCCACATTTTGTCGTTTCTTAGGTGAAGGAACTTAACTCTATCGAAAAGTCTGTAGACTGCAATCTCTGTCCAGAATTTTTTATAATTTGCAGTAAAAAATCTTAATCGTTTTTTTGGTAAAATTCTATTTATGAGAGAGGCGCAATTTTGCCGCGTCAAAATTAGTTATGTTCTTTCGTCTGGGAAGCGACAGTTTTGCGAGGTTCTCTTACCGAAGAATATCCTTACTTGGTTCGAACGAAAATACTCTAACCTTATGTCCAGATTATTGGTGATTATGGTCCATGATAAATATTGTTAAGAGAACTCGTGGAAAGGAATAGCCAAGAATTTTAAGTGAAAATTTAAATTTTGTAAAGAGACTCACTTACAAATTAGTTTTATCTCTGTAAAAATAGGCTCGTTATCAATCTTCATGGATATGGTCAATCAAAATTAAGTTTTTTTAACACAAATTTCCCGAATGTATATCGTCAAAATAGTCCAACAACGTGCAGACGCACTTCAGAAACGCACGTGTAAGCATTTTGGAGGTATTCGAAACCGATCAAAAAAATGCTTTCAGCAATTTTTTTATTTTTAAATAAGAGATTAAGACGTAGCTCGGTTCTTCTTGCGAGGAAACGCAGCATTTATATCACTCATCCATCCTTTCCAGCGTCGTTCTCTTTTAATTTTTCTTCCTCCCGCCCACCTCTTTCTCATCTGCGAATGCTCTCGATCTCCATTTCAATACGCTTTAATTTACAGCGTTGAAGACTGACGTCTCCTCAACGGACAAATGGAATCCCGTTATTTTAATGACCTCTGTGAAAATTCGTCGCTCCTCTCGTGACGTAAGCGCGTATCTCGATTTTCACGTGAGCCCTATTCTGCATATACTTCTATGCTACTCGGGGCTCATGTCCAGATTGAGATACATCCGTCCGTCACAGGGGCGAGGAACTGCTGTCGAGCAGGATCAAGCTGAACGGAGGATATTTGTCTTCGATCAACGCTGAATTTAATCAACTCTGAAGCGCAAAATCAATCGAAGCTAATTTCCGCGTACGCTGTCTATGACTGAAATAGAACATTTGATTTATACATTACGATCCGAGCGTCAGCAACTTCTCATTGAAGAATCGCGCCATCATGTTCCACGTCCAGTAGACTCGTCTCGAAGGGCACGAAAATTGCAAAATTTCGTGGGGGAAGCCGCACAGGAGTGGATCGAGTCAATACGAGAGGTCGGACAAAATTTGGAAACTTCAAAAGCTCATAGCTCTGTTCATACACAAATTTAAGGTTTTCAAAGTGGTTCCATTGGTTTTCTCGTGAAATTTTCTTCGAGAAACACCCCTTGAACTTTAAAATGTGACGAAATAAATATGAAAATTTGCAGTTTGAGTAAAAATTTTTAGGTCCAACCTCTGCAATTGACTTGATCCATTGTGCGCCGACCGTAAAGGCGTCGAAATTTCTCCAGTTCGTTTTTTGCATTCAATTTTGAGGGGACTCTCTTATGTGATTCCCTTATTTGAACTAATTTAGTCAGACGGAGAGTTGGAATTCAAAATCAGGTGAACGCAATTAGGTATAGGGTATTGCAAAGGTTGTACATGATTCTCTTTTTTGTTAGATGACAAAATACTTTTGCTTCGTGAACTTTATTTTTAGACATTTCTTTCCTCGATCTTATTACGACAAGAATTGAAATCCCTAGGTCAGTAGATTCTTGTCAAATGGTAGGATTAAGTATAGTACCTAATCACAAAACTTGATGGCTCTTAACCGGTTGCAGATGACCCATTTCCACTCCTGCATCCGAAGGTTTTAAAATCAGAGTGCTTAGGCTAAGTGGATTCCTCTCAAACCAACGAAAGGAATGCGAAAGCACCGACAGAAAACCACCAAACAAATGCAAACTCGGAAAACGCATCGGACGGTGTGCATCGATGCCACTCTTCCCCCAAGTCCTCGCATGCTCCAACCTGAATTTAGAATATTCCCACAGATTCGGCACATAGGTTAAAACCCTATTCATAAATTAGTGGAAACCAGCATTTAATCCGAGCGTAAGCGATTCAGTAAAGAGCGGTGTTGCGCCATCGGGCAAAAATACCGACGTCCGGCTGTAGGGGTATCGGTTGTTTTTTGGCGCGGTCTGGCAATCGGTTGTAAGCGGATTCAGAGGAGTGAGCACGGGAGGTAGTGCTGTTTGCTCAGCAGGGAAAACTGCAAGATAAAGTATCTAGGCGCCACCGTTGCCGAGATGAAGGGACTCGACACTCGACATTTTTTGGGAGGAGAAGCATTGTCAGGAGGTCGACTCGTCGCAAATTGATGGTGAAATTACCAATCCCCGCATCTCGGTTTGCGACGTTGCAGATTTCCTGTTATACTTGTTTTTTTTTAATAAAAACTACGTCAATTCTGAAAAACTTCCGTGATTGTTCTTTTCTATGCGAGGCAAATACGAAGAAAACTTCAGGAGGTGATGTTAATTTGCTCTCTTTTAGGACAGTAAAACATGAGCCTGGATTTTTGAACACAGAAGACGAGATACGTGGTTTAGGAGTTTCATCAGAGACAAGAGATCCTCCACTGGTCACTTGGCGACAGGTGGAAGCTTTTACTTTCGGGGACTAAACAATTTCTGATGGACAATTATAAGGGAGCAACAGTCATCACTTTTATTTCGGCTGTTGACTTACCTACATGGTGCGAATGATGAGCTTTGAGTGACGTCATGAGTCAAACAAGTCTCCCCAACTTTGGCTTGTTTGCAAAAAATAATTGCCAACACGTTGTTAAACATCAACCATGTATAGATAAGTCAACAGTAGAATGCTGAAGTCCCGAAAGTAAAAGCTTTACAGTAGTTGAGGGTCTCTTCTCTCTGAGTTTCATCGTCGAAGTGTTGCCGTAAGGTTTCAGAAAGGAACATAAACATCAGTGAGGCCAAGGCAACTGCATCTCGGGAAAAAGCAAGACATATCAAAATCGTATGCAAAATGTCACTTTTTTGTTGATAATTTAAAGCAATGTTTGATATTAGTGTCACCCTGGTAAAAATTGGCAGTAGAATCAGTGTTCCAAAATACCATAGACCTAAAGCCGGCTGTAAGATTTCCAATAGCTTCTAAAGCCGGCTGTACAATTTCTTATAGCCTTTTATAGCCGATGGCGATTAAGCAACAGCCAGACGATAAAGTTTATGCTAAACGTTACTAAATACGGATACTAGGACTTAGTGAGTTTTTGGACCATCACTCTCTTTTTGTGCCGTAGTATCTTGATATATTTTGCGAGGAAAGCTCCGTACTTTTGAAGGATGCCTGTCATTCTTAATATGTTGGAGCGCCTTCAATTTCTTATGATACTGTGCAATACCTCTGGTGTGAAATAGTTGCTTCAGACGCCGTGGCACGCTGCGGCGCGGCAGGCGGGAAGAGAGCGCGAAACGCGCTTTGGCGCCTACAAACCTAACAGTGATACTTCACGCACTGCGCAATGCGTGAAGTATCCCTGTTAGGTTTGTAGGCGCCAGTGCGTCGCCGCTCCGCTTTGTGTTAGGCTCTAATATTTAATCTCGCGGAGTCAGCGTTTTTCAACTCATGATTCTGAAATGTTTGCACACTCTGTATAGATTATTCTCATTTTAATTGATGAAAAAAAATGTGTGTTTTGTAACCATTAAGTTAGTTCCGTAAAAAAACTTAATGATTTCCAAAGCACACGAATTGCTACACAATTTCTTATAGCCTTTTATAGCCATTGGTGATCAGGTGTAAAGCCCGGCGATAGAAACTATAGCCCGACTGTATACTTTTTTATAGCTTCGTATAGCCCGGCTATATGATTTGCTTCGCTCTCTACAGCCAGCTATATGATTTTCTATAGCCTTCTTTTGTAGGCTATAAGAACTCCTATGGTATTTTGAAACGCAGCTCCTATCGCCAATTTTTACCAGGGCACTCACAAATACACAAGCACACGTAATTCTGTCTTGCCCAGCATGAAAAAAGTAAATCCACTTCTTCAAGGCAAAGGTTATATAATTTATCAGAACGGTTTCCCAGTGTCCCCTGGATAAAAAATTATAATTGCATGAACTATTGAAAACTTTCACGATACAATTTCCACTTTGAGTTTTATTGTTCTCTTTGGGTAAAAAAAAAAGTTGGATTATTTCGCAAAGTGCGTCGTTGGCTTATTCAGCCAAATACATGGACATCCTATTGCTCACACAGAGAAGACAGTTTCAGTGCCCTTGCAGAAACAGTTGTACAAGATGATAAAAAGGCAGTTACTGATTTTCCATAGTTTCCACTCCTTTTCGTGGACACTGAGAAAATGAGTTAGATCTTATGAGCCTTGAGTAAGGTTCCTTATCCTCGGTTTATGCACCGGAAATGTTTCTATAAATTTCGATTTGGTGTGAAAAACCGGTTCGTATAGAATCGAAAGTACGGTGTTACATGGACCGAACGATACGGTCATTATGCAACACCATACTTACGACTCTTAAGACCGAACCTTTTTTTTTTTTTCGGTAAGAAGCTAACCCTAATCCGCCCAAGGCTGACGTCCACTTAAAACTATTCTGTGTCATTTTACCTACCTGTTTCGGTAAGTGCATAAACCGATACTCCCGTGCAACCAATGCAGAGATGAAAGGTCGTGGAAAGCTGAAGGAATTGATACAGAAGTACCATGTGTTTAAAGTTTTGTCGCATCCCGATCCCTATCATTTCGATGTCCAATTTTTATGCAGTCATACACAGAGAATGAACCGTATTAAACATGAATAGCACAAAGTGGTGCCAACAGATCCAACTGCGGATTTGCCTGCGAATAGATGAATATTTCAACTCACACCAAACCCCCATCCATCGGCATGAAATCATTAATTCCGATCACAGAAAATCTACCAGCATCCCGGTGGCTTTTCGAATCCTGCAACGAAAATTAATCTTGGAGGAAGACAAGAGCAACCTCCTGCCAAACTGTGCAGATATACCCCTTATCATACATAGAACATCCAAAAGATGAATCGATTTTGCTGACGGTTTCGCAGTGTGGCGAGAGAAACAACGGTAATTAATTGAGAGAAATGATGTCGGCGGAAGTAGTAGAATCCAGGTATACGGAGTGTATTTTTGCTCTGACTTGTCTTGCCACTCTGTGTGAAAGTGTCTCTCTGGTAATAAAGCTCTTCTCAAAATGTGTTCAATCATTTGATGATTCCGAGGACTAGAGTAATCACAGTGATAAATGCAAAACGCCTTCAATTTAGTTAGATAGGCAACCAGGACATCCGTAGAGCACGAATAGTTGTATCAAGACTGGGACCGATGCACGTGGGAAAATTACTGTTGTTGGAACCGCGCCGCTCAGATAAAATCTATTATATTTTATTTTGGAATCATGTTGCTTAAATATGCACCCGTGAATGCTATATTAATTTGAGAACTTACTTTTTGGGGGAGGCTTATATACTCAATCTGCTCATCGATTTACACGATACCTCCTTACCAACGAACTTTCAGTCTGTCAAAATTCTTTTGAGTTTCCAGGCACAAAGATATCAAGCCCGCGGTCGCCACCGTAAAGTGAGTTGAAAAAACTTGGATGACAACTGTCAAGACGAACGTATTTTCCCCGTGTAATTTTCCTCAGGAAATTTGCCTTATACTTTTCCCCTGGAAATTCTATGGGAGCGATAAACCGAAGAGAGCAGAGCCTCGCAAGGCGCGCGTTTAAATCATGAGGTCGGGGGCTGAATCAAGCAATTTCCTACGTCACAGAATATTCAAGCGCGCCTCACCTCTCCCCCCCCCCAACGCAACACCGCACACTGCTGCGAGTTATGAGAAGATGATGGACACGAGATTTTTGACCGAGACTGCACGTTATTATGTTTATTTTGACATATTATAATTTTTAAGAACTGCTTCTTAATAGGTATGTAAGAAATAATAATGATAGTGATCACGATGAATCTATAGATGGTACCCAATGTTCTTCTAATGTTACGAAGAAACCACTTTTAAACTTTTACATTTCAAAATGAAGAACTATCCACGCCCTCCGCTTCGATGATCCGTTTATTCTGTTTTGCGGCGGATAATTGATAGTAATACTGCATAGGCTTTTAAGGTTCATGTCCGACCAGTGGTGACTTTCGGTAGTCGGTACCCTTGTTTTTCTTCTATTTGGACCGAGTTCATCAGAAAGGAACCAACTCACATTTTCGGAAAAATTGAGTTAAGAATCTTTTTGAGCTCAACTATAGCCGTACATTTTCTCCTGCCAAAAACTGAAAGTCAAAAAACAGAAATTATTTTGTGAAAATAAGGGTTAAGTTTATTTTCTACATTGAGCCTTATGCAGGAACTAAACCTCAAACTTCTTTTTCTCGGTTCCAACTTAATGTGAGTTGGTTCCTCTCTGATGAACTCGGTTCATTTACATATCTGTAAAACAATCGATTCTCAGTGAGGTAGCTTACCTCACCTAAAATCGATATTTTCAATGGATTTAAATGGGAGCAGGGGGAAATAATGTTACCAACTTGGAAAATCACCACTGTATCCGACTTGATTCCTTACTCGCTCCACCGAGCGCCGCTTCCGCATCCCCCGCCAAGCTTCTTAATATGACCTCAAAATATCCGTGCAGCGATGGAAAAGTACTTTGCAGTTCATTTTTCTTCTCCCCTCAACAAATGTTGAGTCAAATATTTTCACCGTTTTTCCTCTCGTTTTTTATTCACGAGGAAAGGTGGGAGAGATCTGGAGTTCATTAATTAGATCCAGCACACGTATGAATAACGCGTCTGAGTCTACTCCCTTCCCGGAAAATTCTGAGGTAAATCTCTCACCGAACTCCCGCCTCTCGTTCCAGTCCCCGCGATTACACACTGGGAGCTTACAAGTCTCGGCTCCCCCATCACTTTTTCGCACCTGAAAAGAACTTTTTAGCGGCCGTTTTCACTCCCACCGCGGCATGGAATCCGTTGAGCTGAGCCTTTGGGTAAGGTTGCCTGATCGTTGAGCGTTGGGTACATAGAGCTTTACTCTCATGGTCGTATTCATATGTACTGCTGTGCTAAGGTTAAACGCCGTATGAACCTTTAGTCGTTGCCAAAATTCCAACGCATTTACGGGGAAAATTATGAATATATTTTTTTTTTTTTTTCAAATTTTTTAGACAGTTTTGTCGTAATTTAATCAAAACTACCTGTAAATTTCAAAGAGAAATATGCGTAAAATTTCTCAAAAATACACGTTTTATCGGAGTAACTCTTGAATGTTCATACGGCGTTCTTCCTTAGCATGGTAGTATAGTCGTCCCTCAGACAACTTTTTTTCCCGGAAGGCCCCATGTGGTTTACATCGTTACTGAGAGAGATATAAGGAGGCATTTAACATAGAAAAATGTTAACATGACAATGTTTACACACTCCTAAGTAAAACTGAAAATTAGAGCTTTGGAAATAGCTCACGAGAAATTACAGAGTCGCACAAATTAAGAAGTATACCAACAAACTGAAAATGTATGGTTTTCACAAATTTTAAGGTAGTGCCGATCTACCTTAATATGTTCAAACTCTGTTCGAGATATATTTTTATTTTTTGTACCGAACATTTTCTGTATTGAAAAACCATCAAATTCCCTTGCAAGGATCTGTTTCCAAATTTATACTGTTGAATGCTACTGAAGGCTCGTAAAAATTGTCCTTTTCCATAATGCTGCGTTGAGGGTCCCTTTCATTAAAATATAAAATATCAGGACCTCCCTTCTTAAAGAGAGGAGCTGTCTCAAGTCATGGATGTCACAACCGGGCAGGAAGATAACACAGTTAGTCACGTTTTTCGTAAATTTTGGTCAGCTTATTTCCAAATTTCTTTTCTACCCTCCCCTTTCTTATTCCGTTTGTTCCCCTTCTTGCCCCTAGTTCCGTTGTCTATTCTTGTTTATAATCTATGCAAATGGTGGAAGTGGAATTTCTACCTTGTTTGTGGCATCCGTGAAGCCTGAAAATGGGAGTCAATCAAAAACGGATTCCAGTGGCGAGTTTGCAAATTCAGAACACTGTTTTTCCTGTATTAAAATCCATTGAAAATATCGATTTCAGGCGAGACAAGCTGCCTAACCAAGAATCGATCGTTTTACATATCGTCACCTTCCAGGCAAAGTATCACAAGCGCCATGCGACGTTTAAAAATTTCCGCCGCCATTATATTTTTTTACAGCGAAATTGTTCAACGAAGCTGTCCGAAAATTACACCGAATTTTCTTTGTGCTGCCGATAAAATTTAGTGAGATTTTCGAACAGATTCAACCAACAATTTCTCAGTAAAAAAATAAAATGGCGGCGGAAATTTTTAAACGTCGCATGGCGCTTGTGATACTTTGCCTGGAAGGTGACGATATGTTTAAATGGAGAAAAATTAGTGCTGCCAACTTTCAAGACTCGCCACTGATGGATTCTATATGGCATAGTCCTCTTTCTGAAGGGAATCGGGATACGATGTAAGTACGCGGTCCAATGGTCCACAGCGAGAAACATCAATGAGGCCATTGAATTATGAACAGGTTCATTAAGAATATCAATGCCTTCACGCTTGATTTACCTGCCTCTGTTTCATTCAATGGCTCTTTTTTCGTTGGCTATAATGCCCTCTGTGGTTTCGAAAAAGCTGCATGATGAGTTGATGAACAAGGATTGAAGTGGATCCTTGCCTCTCTTATCACCTTTAAAAGCTATGTACTCTCTGGCTCCACTCAGAATTGAGCCACCGTGGACTTTCATAGCTAAAGGTAAACATTGAGCACCTTTACATATCTATAACATATCTACAACATATCCATAACATATCTATAACATATCTACATATCTATGATTGTTTTCTGCACTGATAACGGTGTCTGTCCGGGCATCGAAACGTCTGCGTTTGTATTTACCTGTATCTTTCGAAATGTAATAAACATGCTTGTTTAAATTTGAAAGGTTCTCTTGACCGGATAGCTCCCATGCTATACATATCCATACATACAGATCTATCGCGTAGAATAAGAAGGATGCAGTAAACATTCCCAAATGGGTCACTAAACCATAATCGAATTGTGACTTACAAATACATTTTTCTAAAGATAAATGACGCGCGCGTATAGGACAGGATGCGCACGCATTAAAACCGCGAAAAAGTAACTCAGAAACCGAGAAATACGCAGTTCAAAAAGTACAACTAGAGTAACAAACCACGTATCTCCGTTAGCGTTGTTGCAGACTTCCTGTTATACTTAACTTTCCTTCAAAAAACCAGTCAACGTATAATTTCTTTGAAACTTCATTGATGTTTCCTCTCTGTAAGCAGAATATTCTGCATTCGGGCAACTAAGCCAGCTTGTTTTTCTTCGATAATGAATCAGGAGCGTATTTTGAAACACCTCAATGGAGGTACGTGATTTCACATTTTGGGCATCAATTAAATGTATGTTCGTATAGCTTATTACTTATCATCATTGATATAGAGTATTTTTATCGTTTTATTGAAGTTGGTTTGCTTTCACTCACCAGATTGGCATGGCTTTTTAGCATAAGCGGCGAGGCGTAAATGATCGATCATCGATATTTCCTGATTTAAAGCTACGAAAAAGAATCGCCCTGGTAAAAATTGGCGATTGTAGCTGCGTTTCAAAATATCATAGGAGTTCTTATAGCCGACTGAAGAAGGCGATAGAAAATCATATAGCTAGCTGTAGGAAGTGGAAAAAATCTGACGGCCGGGCTATACGAAGCGATAAAAAATTATACAGCCGGGCTATAGTTCCTATCGCCGGGCTTTACACTTTATCGCCTGGCAGTTGCTTTTTCGCCATCGGCTATAAATGGCTATAAGAAATTGTGAAGAAATTCGTGTGCTTTGTAAATCCTTAAGTTTGTACGGAATCACCTTAATATTTACAAAACGCACATTATATTTTCCTTTACTACATATTTTTTTTCGTCAATTAAAATGAGATTAATTCATAAAGAGTGTGCAAACATTTCAAAGTCATGAGTTGCAAAACGCTGACTTCACGAGATTAAATATTAGAGCCTAACACAATGCGGAGCGGCGGTGCACTGGCGCCTACAAACCTAACAGGGATACTTCACGCATTGTGCAGTGCTTGAAGTATCCCTGTTAGGTTTGTAGGCGCCAATGCGCGTTTCGCGCTGGCTGCCCGCCTGCCGCGCCGCAGCGTGCCACGGCGTCTGAAGCAACTATTTGACACCAGAGGTATTGCACAGTATCATCCGAAACTGAAGGCGCTCTAATATATTAGTAATGGCAGGCATCCATCAAAAGTACTGAGCTTTCCTCGCAAAATAAATCGAGATACTATGGCCCAAAACGAGAGCGGTAGTCCAAAAACTCACCAAGTCCTAGCATCCTTAATTAGTAACGTTTAGCATACACTTTATCGCCGGGCTGTTGCTTAATCGCCATCGGAAATAAAAGGCTATAAGAAATTGTGTTGCCGGCTATAGAAGCTTTTGGAAATCTTACAGCCGGCTGTAGGTCTATGGTATTTTGGAACACAGTTTCTACTGCCAATTTTTACCAGGGCGACTATTGTGGTGTTCCTTGCGAACAACCTAAAAATCGATTTTTTTTTTTTCATTGGTTTGAGTGGTATATCAATCAATACATCGAGGAGCACGCCACACCACTGCTTAGCACGTTATTTTTACGCCTATATGGTTTTGTTCATTCGTAATTGTCACCGCCACTGGAGATGGTTCTTCGGGCTGAAATGAATTCGGCTGGAATTTTTATTTAGAGAAACCGCTTCTCCTACCATTCAATCTCCCAAAATAAAATAAAAAGAGAATGAAAGAAGCCCTATGCAACTCAATAATACCGCGAGTATGGCAGCATAGCGCTCAATCTTCGTTTCGGCAAGCGCAAACTCTTCTATACCTTGGTCCTCCACCCACAACGCGGAAAAACTTACAGGGGTCCGGAACTGTGGACTGCGAGCAGGCTCAGTTGCGCGCTGAGTTGCATCACCGACGCTGAAAATATCGTCGTTCCTCTAGTGTAAGGGCGTATCTAGTTTTCCACATGACCCCCAGTAAGCATGGATTTGTAAGTGAAACAGGGCTCACACGGAAATTAAGATACGCCCTGATATCAGGGGGGCGGCGATATATACCCTGCTTATTCCATATCACCGATATAGCACTGCAGGGTTGCCGGGTGGCGAAAATGAAGGCGTTCGTTCTGTATTGAAACAGCCTTGGTTTCTTCCACCTTGCTTTCATCAGACATTCCCGTTGAGTAACCAGTGCAAATGTGCACCACACTGACTAAAAAAAGCAAGGTGGGAGAAACCAAGGGTGTCACTACCGCGGTGGATGACGCCAAAAACCGACTTTTCAAAAAGCGATATCTCGGTTAATATTGAAGGTAAAATTTGCTGTCTGGACAAATCTAATTATTTTTAGCGAATCAAAAAGAATCAATCATCAAAACACAATTCTGTGACCAGAGCAACCGACCCATTCCATTTTGACCCCCAATTCCCTGAAAACCCCTTAAATTCCTCCGACTCCCAAGTAGCATTTCTCAACGGAAAAATCGCTGTATATTGCGATTTTATCGGCGATAAAATCGCCAGGATCATCAACATCTATGAGCAATTATTTTAGATCTGATCGCGATCAAATCACGCTTTTATCGCCTGACAATTTATCACGATATTTTCGCAATAAATATTGCGACAAATGGCGATTTAATCTCGGTTTTACTGGAAAAAAAAATTGATCACGATTTTATTGAACCAACAATTGCGATGTGTAGCGATTTAATCGCCATAAATCGCAATTTTTAATGCGATAATATCTCGATATATTGCCACCGATATAATCGCGATAACCAACCGATAAAATCGCTATTTATCGCGATCACTGTTACTTAGGCTGCGATCGCAAAGCAAAAAACCGAGGGAGACGAGACGAAATAAGAGGAATAAGAAAAAGGGGGGAAATGTAATATGGGGGTCGGAGTCAGGTTGCTGACACTGACGAAAATGACGTGGAATGAGCATGCAGGGATGCGATCAAGTGCCAAACTGATACCTGGTCAGGTGGAGCGGGGGGCGGGGGGCGGGTTGGGGGTTGCGGGGGGTGGGGCTCGGAGCTCACTTGCGCTTTCAGTGTCGCGGCGAAGGGATCGATAAGGGCGCAGTCGCACTCCTCCCCGGGCTCAGTGAGTGACCCCATTGTCCCACGTACAGTAAGTTTCCTTCCACCGCGACGGGCGCACCAACCGTCTTCGAGACCCCCGAAACCCCCCCGAAAAACGAGTGCGGAGCCCCCTCCCGAAAAACCCCATCTGTGATAGAAACCCGAAACCTTGTGCTTTTCCCGCGTCCTCGTCCCTTGTGTTGGTGCTTGATGGCTTAGTGTTGGTGTGTGGCAACGAGATGTGCGAATGTGTTTGTGCGAGCTGAGGTTGATCTATGGTACAGCAGGAAGTTGGCGTCTTAGGAACATGTCACAATATGATGGGCTATGGACAAACCACTCAAGGGTACAATAAATTGTTTACGCAGGTGAGTCTTCAGCCCTCTTCACCCCTTCAGGTCACCCTTGAGTTATCAAGTTCTAGCCACTGTCTCCACTTCACATACATTTCAAAACGAAAATAACCATAAGTCGAAAACAACCACAATATCACTCACCTATTTCAAATACATAGGCTAATTTTATTCAGCGGAATGATTTTTCTCTTCTGATAATCTTTCCATGTAGCCCCTAAACCGTATTTTATTTCTCATTACCGTCGCTCGTCTAGAAAACGGTATTAATGCTCGTCCAGCAACTTTACAATATTTTTATTTAAAGACTATTATCTGCAATTGCATCGCTAATCGCAGATTACAGTCCAATTAATGATTCATGACTAAATCTATATCACAAAACCCTCGGAAAATGTAGGTTGTTGTGCGCCATCAGCTGACGATAAGACCGTAGCTATAGGTAGGGGTGCTAACCTCAATGTCGTCAGAGATGTGACAATGGCGAAACTTGGATTATCAACGCATTATATTTAGGTTTTTTTCGTAGCAAGAATTACTATAATAAGAAGCATGGAGTTTTAATTGTATGTTACAGCGTTATAAAGAAAAGTTTCAATATGAGACTGTTTGCTTCATGGATTGCCTCGAGGTCGCGACAACCCCTGAATATACAGGCTATTTTAACTTCATTACTGGCTCGCTTTAAGTTTTCTAGTTTTAATTTTTCGTCCATATTGGATTAAAAACACCATGGGTAAATAGCGACTCATTTTGAAAAACCAAAGGGTACACTCGAACTCAATGTTAGACATCCACAAAAGTTCATTGATGGAGACTCTATTGATCCGATGTGAATTTGATTTCTGAACTAAGTGAATCCTAAGATTATCTCTAACATTTACAGAAATTGCCCTCATAGAATTCTTGTTCGTCCTTATGTATAATTAAAAGATAAAAAGGATTTAAATGGTGGCTCAAAGTTATACCATCGTGAATTGAAACTTTGAGGTTAACCCCGCAAGGAGGCAGTATTGATTTCCGAGCAACTGAGTGCTAACTAAAGCAAGTTCTTTTTGTTCGGTTTGAATCGAGGAAGCAGTAGATTTCTCGGGTTCTTGGAACAGAGTACGAGTTGCTTACAGCAGTTTGCACACATATTATATTCATGATTAGTCAGCGTAGCAGTGTGCATTTCTTCTCGATATGCAAAATCCTGGTAAAATAGCTTAGTTTTTGCGCTCGTTTTACTCGTGACCTTGCTTCATCCATGTCCGTTAGTCCATGAATTCAGAGCCCTTCCCCGTTTCTGGTATATTTTAAGATGAATAAACTCGAACACAGGTTTTAATTTGAGTTGAGAAATCATAAAATAAATCAACGAGTACGAGATAGGACGTATTTAAAAATGGGCGGAGGAAAATGGTGCGAATTGAAAACTCCATAGCATGTGATCATTGAACTGATTAAACGTTCTCGTTCAAAGGATGCAGGGTCGTCCAAAAAGGGGGGAGGGGCTGATGGGACCT
Organism: Bemisia tabaci; assembly: GCF_001854935.1. NCBI lineage: Eukaryota > Metazoa > Arthropoda > Insecta > Hemiptera > Aleyrodidae > Bemisia > Bemisia tabaci. The sequence goes on from NW_017551372.1 coordinate 2,630,393, forward strand.
TTGTCTCTGGGTCCCGGGTTCAAATTTGCACTGAAATTGTTGAAGTACCCGGTACCTACCAGAGCAGTTTCGTAATCTGCCTTGGTACCCCACAAAAAAAGCACAATTTTTGCGTCCCATCCAAGTTTGGGGGTCTTCCTCGTAGTCTCATGGGCTCCTCTGGCCCATCTTTTCTCTTAATTTTTGTTAGTCATGCTTGGCAGGTCCCTATCCTGGAGGGAGGTAGTTTCGTAAATATGAATGTGAACATGGGTTCCTGACAGGTACTGGCTATTCCGTAGACTTGAAATTTACTTTGAGTAAGCCCTAAATTCCATCTCTGAAGCCTGCAATTTTGGAAATTTTCCATGAGCGACCCCTCAAACCTCCCTTCTCTGGCTTGGGGGCTTTCCTCCAAGAGCCCGTCACTTTAATATGTCCCAGAATCTACATATATTGTGTTTGATCGGGTCTAAAAGGATGTATATAAAAAGCAATGTTAAATTTACATATAAATATAGTCGCTATTTGTTTCATTCATTGCCAAAACTATAATGGGTTCAGATGCAAGTTCTGAGCAAATTTTCATCTGCAAATCTTCAAATCAGGATATATCACAAGAAAAATATTCATAAACAAATGAAAGAAAAACAATAATAATTAATTAACTGCCTAAATTATATAACCCCTTCCCATCTCATTGAAAAATTAAGCGGTTGAAAGTGTTCGATGAGAGCCGTAAAACCACCCAGAATATATTTGCCCGTTTTTTCTAAATAATTTATGAAATACCTATTAAGATTAGTAATTATTGAAAAATGACTCGCTTTCAAAATAGCGACTCAAAAAACGCAACGGGTCAGTTGCGCCGGTCACAGAATTGTGTTTTGATGCTTAATTCTTGTAGAGTAGCTAAAAATATTAAGATCTGTCCAAACTGCAACTTAATATTAACCAGGATACCGCCCTTTGAAAAGTTGGGATTTTGACGTCATACACCGCGGTAGTGACACCCTTGGTTTCTTTCACTTTGCTTTCATCCGCGTTTCACGTAGAGTAACCAGTGCTAATGTGTGTCTCCCTGACTAATAAAACTAAGGTGGAAGAAACCAAGGGTGTCACTACCGCGGTGGATGACGTCAAAAACCCGACTTTTCAAAGGGCGATATCTCGGTTAATATTGGACAGATCATAATATTTTTAGCTAATCTACCAGAATCAAGCATCAAAACACAATTCTGTGACCATTGCAACTGGCCCATTGAGGCAAAATAATTAAAACACATTTTAAACTAGTCCCCTGGGCTCCTTGAAAAGTAATCTGAAAAAAATATTATCAGGCGGTAAATATTCCAACGAGAACGGGACGTTATTCGCGATATTAATATATTTTACAAAACGGAAAATAGTTTTTGAACATCTTCCCAAGTCATCCGGCCTTTTGAACTGTTACTAGAACAGAATCGATGGAATATTACAATCCAATTAGCGATGCTGCTCTTATAAACCCACCAAAACACGCATACTGATGCTTTAAGTTGCACAAAAATTGCCTGATTCATGCTATGAGTACGATCTTACTCATTTTCGTGTGCGTAAACAGACAACTTCTTTAAATCACATTTTATAGGTCCTTATCTGTTCTGCTCAACACAGAGGCAATTTATTTTGGAGACTTCACATTCACAATTTAGGCATGGCATTCGAGGAAGACAAAAGCTAAATTCGGGGGCTAACGCTATTTTTCACCTGATGATGCGGTTAATCAGCAAATTGTTGAGCACAGAATCGAATCAAATTTGCCTAATGATGACTGATGAATGCCGGAGTGAGTACTTTGCCAGATGATTTTTTCCCCAAACTAAGTCAGGGTCGCTGAATCAATCGCCCAGTTCTTGAAGTCGGGTACCAATTGAAATAAACAAGGATTTTGGCGTGTATTTTTTTACGTAAAATGAAAATAAAAAGGAACCAGTGATAGGAGCTGCATTTCATGACAAATTCTCTGCAATATTTAGGGATTTTCTTTTTTTTTTTTCGAGTTAGGCAGTTTTCAAATCGAAACTTTCATGTTAAGACCCTCATTAAAAAGAGTCTCTTAAGTTTGTTTTAACCCTGATAAACGAAGATCATTTAATTGCTTTATCTAGAACTCGCCTCGATAGCAAGAATTCAAGGTCGGTAGACTCATATACCCTTCACGGCACATTATGGCTTCTTCCCATCGGTTGCTGACGCTTTCTAAAAAGGTCGGCTTATTAAAAAATGATGGCAGACCGTTTAAACACAAATGCCTTGACGTAGGTATTTGTGAAACTCAAAGGTCTCCGCCTTCACACGAACGTCGACAAGATTAGATCGTGGGACATCCACCTTTGAAACACTTACAAAAGCTGTATCGTTGTGATTTTTTGAGGAGTGTCATACTTTTTAACACTTTAAAAGCCGTCCTTGACACGCACTTATGATTTAAAGATAGCAAATACAAATAATGAATGCGCATGATAAAAATTAAATAAACCAACGTTTTGACTGGGAATATTCTCTTACAGTGTTTTCAGAACATTTGATAAGTTAAAGGGTGCTCATTTGATATGATTGGCATCATCGTAAGATATGACCGCGTTCAGAACTCTAAAATAAATCGTCCTGACCTTTGTAACAACCCCTTCCTTCGACGGAAAGAAATTCCGCCAAAAAGATCTCATTTTTTTTTAAAATTCCTTTCCTATAAACGATCGTCAATTCTTGCATTATCAGAGAAAAAATGATCATCCATAGATTTGAGAGAAAATAAGAATAATCGAAAACAAACAATCACATGGATGAATCAAAATTAAGTTTTTACGCCCAGAATCAAATCTCGGCCCTCACGGGTCATGAGTCATAAGCATTGAGCAATGATCTAGAGGACAAAGCTAACGCAGGGCTGAAATCGAGGGAACATCATGTTCACCCACTTTGGCTGGCGACCCTCTTGGATATTTTTGAGAATTTTATTTTTTGAATCTGCCGGGGTCCATTTGCAAAAACGGCAAGATAAGGGTCTATATAGTATAGTTTTTGATTAAGAAACTTTTGCCCAAATTCCGATTAAACTGTAGGTAGAACGGTGACTACGTTTTCTCCCCATGGATTCATGTCTTTAAAACTACCTTGTCTTTCATTTACGAAAACTTTACCGCAGATGAGTACCCATCAACTGATTTCAAAACCCAATCCTACGGATAGAATCTAATCCATCCCTTAAATTATTAAGGGTTTTTCAACGGTTCGATCACCGGTGGAATTTTCTCGCATGAATGAGTCAAATTAAAAGTGAACAAAAATGTCACGCTACCATGTCACCGTTCTAAGGAAAAACACCGCTTGAACATTCAAGACTTGCCGAATTTCCTACGAGAAAATGTCCATTTTCAAGGAGAAAAATTAATATTTTCTCTTGAAATTTGCAGATAATTTAGATCTGATAGCGAATAAAATTTTCTGAACGATTTGAGTTAAATATTCACAGATTTGCTTGAAAATTTGTAATTTTACAGATGAAATTTAGCAACGTCTGAAGGCTCATACGGTAGTGCGTATAACGATGACCGGATAAAAGGAAAAAGGTTATATGCACGCAATAAAGAAAAATTCTAACAACTGCACCCAGCGCACATTTCAATTTGATTTACGAATTTGAAAAACAGACCATCGGTTTACGACTCGAAGTTCTCCGGGTGGTTTGGCATAATGGTTCACCGCCCGCTAGATCGAAAGATGAGGGCCGAGCGACAGAAGTTTAATTATTTTACAACCCATCAAAACGCGATCACGGTCCAATGTAGAGCAAAGCCCTGCCGAAAGTTCCCAACTTGAGGACGACTTGTAAACAACTTTCATCCGGGATCGAAAGTTGCTCAAGACGCCGTTTGCGGTTGAAAAGGACGCTCAGACGCTGTGCTGGCTCCCTGTAACAATGTCCCGCTCTAGGGGCCGTATTGAACATTGAACATTGAACATTGAACAACGTTAGCGCCGGCGCTAGAGCTACCGGCACACAGTGGATCGAGTCAGTTGGAGAGGTCGGACAAAATTTGGAATCTTTAAACGCTTATAACTCCGATTTTATACAATTTTGAGGTACTAAAAGTGGTTTCATTGGGTTTCTCATCAAATTCCCTTCTAGGAACACTCCTTAAAATTTGAAATGTGACAAATTCAACATAAAAATTTGCAGTTTTAGTCAAAAATTTAATGTCCGACCTATCTGGTTGACTCGATCCGCTGTGCGGCATGACAGGCGGTCGGGTAGGCGTTGTTGGCTCTCAGAAGGCTTAATCCACTTAATTATCAGTATTGACTTTGAAAGTCGTCAATATACCAAAATGAAACCCATCTTTACAAAGTTTTAAAGGCTGTCTCTTGGATGGATTTATCTTTCTCACTACCCGATCAGAAGATAAAAAACTCAATTAACATTTAACCAGGTCTGTAATTATAGGCAAGTTCATTGAATCAGAGATCTCGAAAGACATGTTGGCAAACCCGTCCATCAGCCTGAAAAAGAGCACGTCACCCGAAATCATGCAATCTACAGTACATACAACAGTACATTATATATACAGTATATAACGTGCATATCAGTATATCGACGGTGAAACTACCAAACCACGTATCTCGGTTTACGACGTCGCAGACTTCCTGTCATTCTTTATTTTTTAAATGAAAAACTACTTAACGTCCAGTCTTGGAAATTTCTGTGATTTTTCGTCTTTGTGCGGAGAAAATTCTGTGAAAGTTTCAAGGAATGATATTGATTTGGTCCACTTCAAAAAAATAAAATGCGAGCGTAGATTTTTAAACACCGTAAACGAGATACGTGGTATGGTAGTTTCACCGTTGATATGTAGTACATAATCTACAAGTACAGTACAAGGCACAGGGTGCCTTTACTTACGCGTCTGCAACAAAATGTCTAGGATTTTTCAAGACAATTCATTGACACTTCAGTTATACAATCCCCGATGTACCCGCGTCTAAAATTATGCAACTCTCTGTGCTCGCACACTCAAATTATGCAACCAACAGTGCATTTGCGCCTTAGGTTATGCAATTGTCGCTGGCGCTGCGGCACTCACCCGCAGCAGAGGCGATAACAAAACCCCTCCAAGAATCGATACATTTCCATAGGTTCAAATGTAGAAAAACATTGTTGCCAATGTGCTGGATCCGCCGATGAATTCACTCCTCACGCGCGGTTTTCCGAAGGTGAATGACACAAATGGTCGAAATCTATTTTTTCATAATTTTCACGAAGTGACTTGACTGATAAAGAGACACATTTACGCTATACCGGTATGATATATCCACGTAAGGCAGTGAGCTCTGCAATTCTGCATGGTCGTGACATGCGCTGGCTCTGATAAAGCAGGATTAAGACAGATCCAAGATTTCCCTTTGATGAAACAACGGCGAGAGAATGAGTTTTTACTTGGCTCATCCTTCATTTGCACCTGAGTCCCGGGGAGTTCGTGTATGAGGTGTGCGTTCTGCTCCCCTCGAGCTTTTGAATCACGACCGAGGATTTATGTTTGTTGTCGGCAACTTATTAGCGAGCAGGAATTTATGTTTAAACGGCCGCGCAGGAAAAATTAAACAAACACCTTTTACTCGCACCTGCAGTCAATCGTCTTAATGGTTCCATGGGTACTCCTTTGTTTTCACTTTTTCAGTTTCATCACAATGGCAATAGGCACGGATTTATTATTTTTCTTTGTTTTAAAATTTACTGCTCCTCGATGAATGTACAGTGCTAGGAATTTGGTTGATTCCTCAGACTAAAATTTGGTGGTAAAAAATGAGCAAAGCGCTGTTCATAAATTACGTAATCCTCTATAGGATGCAGAAAAAATTGGAAAGAAAATATTCATAAGTTCGCCCGGAAATTCGTGTTTCATCAAAGGAAATTTGGCAACGCCTGGAGGTTCATACGCCGTTTTTCCTTAGCCAGATAGCCGTGGGCATGTTTTCTGCTAAAGGAAATAATTTCAAAAATAAAAATGAGCCGGAGAGTCCGTTTTGATTTTAAAGGCAAGCGTTCTTCCGAACATTCACCCACTTGAGCGCAAGACACTGGAGAAATAAACGGCGAGGGAGCTCTGACTAATGAGACCGCAGTAACAAGTCAACCGAGAGCAGTTTGATTGACCGACGTAGCTCCGCACAAAGCGTGACTTGTGAGCTTGAAACATAAATCAAAGGGGGCAATGTAAGGAAAGCAAACCAGTGCACGCTTATCCATTTTATTTACATTTTTTCATGTCGACTGCAATACGGGGACCGAGTTTTATACCCTCCATAGCATCCCTCATATTATAACGGAATTGGCCTCATATCGACGGTGAAACTGCAGAAATGCGCATCTCGGTATGTGGCATCGCAGACTTCCGGTCATATTTTATTTTGCACATGGAGAACTACGAAACGTCGTGTTTTGAAAACTTTCGTGATTTTTCTTCTCTGTGTAAAGAACATTCTGTAAAAATTACAAGATGTAATGTTGGTTCGGCCTCTTTTTTTTTTAAAAAAAAAGGTATAAAATGGGAGCGAAAATTTTGAAATAAGCATGTTTGCGGTTACACTGTCGAAATTCCGTATCACCGAGGAGAGCTGTAAATGGAAGGATGCATTTTTGAGAGAGAGAAAATGAACCCACTGGCATCCGAGCGGGAAGCATGGTTAAAAGAACCCTTCGTTGATCTTAAAACTGTCAAAAGTCATTCAAAAGACTAACTAACTAGACTACCAACTAACTAGACTTACCGTTAGACTTTATCTAACTGTTTATTGATGAGGTATATAGTTAATGGTTCTACTTAAAATATTTTTTAGTTTTATTAGTATATAAAAGTATTTTTAACTTCCAATTAAAAGGATTATAAATTAAATAAAATAAGTGTTTATGACAATTAACTATATCGTAGTATCTTGCATAAATCGTTCATATGATACGAAATCCACCAGTTTCATCTTTAAATCTATGAAATGGGCCTTCTTCATTTCATGCTGGACAAGACAGCAGTACGTGCTAACCTCTGCATGTTTGCGCGGATGACGCACAGCAACTAAATTTTAAGATTAAAAACTGGTAGAAAAGCGTACCACTTTACTCAAAACAGCAGTAAATACAACTCTCGCGAAAAAATGTGCACTGGAAAAAAAAAAAAAAAAAAAAAACACATTGGATCTGGAGTCCAGACTCTTAAAAACATCAACAAGAAAAAATACTCTTGATTCAATCGGATTTTTGCTTAAATCAAGAACCAAGCCTCTTAATTTGACCGGATTTCCTTTTGATTTAAGAAAAAATCTGATTGAATAAAGAGTATTTTTTCTAGTCAATGTTTTCAAGAGTCTGGACTCTAGATCCAATGTTTTTTTCCAGTGTGGGCTCGAAGTGCGCGAGGCATATTGAGGCAAAAAAGAGAGGGATGAAGTGATTCTAACCGTCACAGTTGTTGATTATCTTCCATTTTTGTATCCGATAACTCGAATAATAACTCGACCAATGTGTGATAATGTATAGGGTATGGGCTGGTTATGTGGGGGGGGGGGGGGGTGTAAAAAAGGAGTAAGACTGGATCGCAACAGATCTAAGGCCGTGAGTGCTGTGACCCGTTACCGGGAGAGCTGGCTGATACTGCACGGGTACAATGGTAGACCGATTCTTGGCAACGATTCATCTCCATTTTTCATCACTTCCCCAAAACATATAGCCGCACTGCTGTGCTAAGGAAAGACGCCGTATGAGTATTCGAATGTTGCCAAATTTCCTCTTAGAAAATATTTATTTCTACAGACTGTTCAGCGTATTTTTCCTTGAAATTTCCAAAAACTTAAGATCAAACCACGAGCAAAATTCTTCAAAAAATTGGATGAAAAAAGTTTACAAATATTCCCAAAAATTAGAAATGGCTCAAATGAGATTTGGCAACGCCTGAAGGCTCACACGGCGTTCTTCCTTAGTACATACGGCAGTGTAGGACTTATCCTGTCTGCTACATGGGCGAAACTCAGAGTGGGAAACTTTCAAACTTCACTACTTCAGTGAGCCTTTCGCTTTGGACTGAAATGAAAGGTTGCGGATTGCTACCCTGAGTCCACGATGAGCCCACCAAAGCACGTATCTCACGTCCAAAACCAATTATTTTTATTTGAGACCTTGCAGACTTCCCGACTTACTTCATTTATTATTATCTACTTTTTTTTTTTTTTTGTGGAAAACTTATCAACTTAATGTCTTGGAAACTTCATTGATTTTTCTTCTCTGTTAGCGGAGTACTTCGTAAAAGCTTCCAGCTGTATAGTTGACCTGTTTTTCTTCGGATAAATATAATAGGAGCAGAGATTTTGAAAAACCGCAATGGGGATACGTTGTTTCGCACTTTAGCTATCGATATTATGCCCCAGTTAGTTTGTTGAAATGCCTTCATTGTGCCGGATGAAGTATGGGTTAATGCACTTTTCCCTTCATGACCAGCGAATCCAATGCGGGTGTCTGGTAAACTAGCAAAGTATTTAAATGGCTTCGACTCGGAATCACATGAAATCCCTCAGTTCTACCCCTCGAGCATTTCACGCGAGGGCAGCAAGTCACGAAGTCGAGAAAAAATTGAACATGCGATGAAAAATAAATTAAAGATTCCATGATGTGAGCTCGCGTCCCTCTTTCGCTCTATCTCCAACTTTTCTTGGCAATCCTCTTTGATGCAGAGCTTCACAAACTTCCTCAGAAGTTCAAAGAGATATTACTCAAACCTGCGGTATTCTCCTCCCGGTCAAGTTTTGCGATACATTTAGAGTCGCTCACAAACGGAAAGTAATTTTATAATATAAATATCATCAGTGGTAATTATCGATAGTTAATTAGACGACTTTACCTCCTTTCAAATTCATCATAAAAAAGTCGATTCTCACTTGAAAGAAAGTCGTTGAATAGAATTCTATGTCTTGTCAAAGAAAACCATCATCGGTCGTTCGGTTACATGTAGTTTGCATCAGATAAGAGGAATTCTAAGGCTTTTAAATCAACCATATCTTTATTTAATTTTAGCTGGCATTACCCTTAAAGCAATTTCACCGTCCAATGAGCCTGTTGCACAAAAGAGCACCTACATTGTTAAAAAAAAAAAAAAAAAAATTTAAAATATTATTTGTCTCTGCTTAAAGAAATGTTTCACCGAAAAATATCTCTCGACTATTGTAAATTTCTAACGAAGAGAAAAATTATTTGGAGTGAAAAGAAATTGTTCAAATTTAAGTAAATGTAACTTTGCCATCGATGAATAATTTGATCTTCTTTTAATTACAATTAGATCCTTTTAATTAATGTTTTTACTAAACATAAATTTTTTTTAATCAATTAATTTTTCTTTTTTAATTGAAAAATAGTTAAAAACAACAAACAAACAAGCAAGCCAGATCAAATTGATCGGAAGCCTGCCAAGAATAGTTGAAATATGGCAATGCCGTAAGAGCAAAAATTAATACGATTCTCATCAGCTGAGTTTTTTCATAACCTCCGGTGCAATATAAGAAAAAGTCGATACACCGAACCGAGTGTTCTTATTTCGTAAATCCCTTATTTTTCCCTGCATCCCTACGAAGAACACGTGCTCAGGGGATGGGGCCGGTTTACAAAAGTTTTAGATGAAAGTCTGCAAATACATCGCATAACAGAACCAGACATCAAATTTAAATTAAAAAAGAAAAAGAAAAGTCGAGTGACAACATAACGGAAGAAAGGAGTTCTGTGAGCGCACCTCCTTCTTTTACTTTTCTCCCGAATCTCAGCGACACCTCAGTGGCAGCACCGAGCGGAGCATTGCGAGTTCACGCCTCGCGCCATCGCGCCTTCAATTTTGCAGATATGCAACACGGGCATCCATCAAGTACGAATAGTTGTATCTCTGCGCCGTCATCAACACGCTTCTTTTCCCTTGCGCTGTTTCCAAATTGTGTAGGTTTCGTTTGTCTTCTTTGTAGTGATGCTTCAAGGGCTAAGTACGTGAGCAACACAGCCGAAGACAGAAGAGACGTATTCGGGCCTCGTAATTTTGCTTTTCTACAGAATCAATGACACGCGTCACTAGCAGCATAGATCAATACAAGTTTACGCTTCGGGCTTGTAAAATTGTTTGTGTTCTGGTTATGGTATCTTATACCTATCTTACTGCAAATATCTGGTTTGGTTGAGTTTTAAGGGGGAGGGGGGTCAAAAATCGGAAAAAATGCGTTATAAGTATTACTTGTACGGTCCCGAACTCGAATTTCATGCAATTTAAACGGATTAACGCTTACTTAGCTTGTTATATATCTTGTTAGCAACAAGTTTTGCTTGACGTTCGTCTACATTTTAAATAAATTTCCTTTTCCTAAAGTTGTATTACTACCTTGTATAGTTGCTCCACGTTTGTAAGTCAACTATTTGTCATCTTTTAGGTGGAAAGTAGGGGAAAAAAGAAACAAAATCATGTATGTTGCGATGAGCCTGTAACGATATGTTTCATTGTGCGGGTGGTTAATGCTAATCGCGCCGAGAGGATACTAATACTTTTTGAGTAATATCGACCGACACGAGTCGTCCGATAAAGGTTAAAGCCCCGGTTGAACTTACAGCGGAACGCAACATAGTTGCCACAATGCCACCCTCACAGGAGCTGAACTTTTTCACGCGCATTTTTGTGATACCGGATCAGCACTGATATGCTGAGTTTAATTATACACTTATATATTAACTCGGCCGATTTCTTGACTAGTGCCCAATCATCATGCTGGAAAGAAAGTAATTTCTTGTACATATAATATGGAATTTATTTTAACATTCGGTTGGGACGCATACAAGAGGTACAGCGACCAAAACTTAGGGTTGCCGAATGCCGATTCCAAATCGATTACATTGATATAGATATCGTGGATATTTTAGCGCGAATAATAGAAAATCGGAATCGATTTTTTGAACCGATTAATGATTTGAATTGGCAAATGATTCAAATCAAACAATTACTTTCAAAATTTGGCCCAAGTTTTGAGAGTATTGACGACAAGGTCGGTATGTTGACCATTTATCATAATTTCATTTTAAAAAAAAAAAAAGATTTTAAGGAAAATCAATTTTGACCGCCGATTTTAATTGGTTTCAGCTTTTTTGTTAGCTAATCGATTTTGGAATCTATTTTCCTCGGAAATTTACATTTTTACTAAACGGTTCCTTCGCTTGGGCTACACTGAGAAAAAGAAGTATGCTCTGAGCGACATTTGTTTTTATACGGTGATCACAAACCGACTGTATGGTCGCAATTATTAAAATTATGGTAAATGCTACTAACTGGCCGGTCATCTTTACCCTACGTCATTATATGTCAAAAATCAACCAGACCAATCTCAGAATGTACCATCTTCTGGTACAATTGCCATACTTTTTTTTCAATGTATTCTTGCAACTTCTTTCCGTGTGGATTGGAATCGATGTTACATTATCCTTGCCTGAGTCGGAGGACTTGCTAGGATAGCGTAGTAGCAAAATCCAAGACTCATCCTGTTTCTATTGTTTTTTGCAACCAAAACGGCTTGTTGCTAATGTCACTGTTCGTTCTGTTTGTTTCAGGTGAGCAGAACTCTAGGAGTTTATCAAGCTAATTTGCCCGATCTATCTTTAAGGTATGAAATGTAACGATTAAGATTAATAGGCATTTCATTTGCTTTATCAATTAATATATCGACGGTGAAAGTCGGCAATCACATAACTCGTTTGTGGTGTCTGAAACTCTCCGCCTCTAAGTCATTTTTTTAAAGGAGAGCAAATTGACATTATTTCTTGAAGTATTTGCAGAATTTTCTTCGCATTGAGAAGAAAAATCATGACAATTTTAAAGAATTGCCGTTGAGTACTTTTCCATTTAAAAAATAAAGTATGACAGGAAGTCTGCGACGTCGCAAACCGAGTTATTATCTGATTGCCGACTTGCACCGTCGATATGAGTGCTGTATTCACATCGTAGTATTTTTCGATACGACTTGGGCGGCGTATATTTTATAGATATTAAGGGAGAGTCATTATACATGAATCCAGAATGGACCACTGGATATAACACTCAGGTAGAGAAAAAAGTGGACGAACAGAAAATGTCAGGGAATAAATAATAAAAACACATAAATAAATAAATAAATGTTTTATTTATTTACTTTAATATTAGAATAGCAGACGCAAAAAATTGAGAACCAGAAAATATAATTATTTCAAGATCCGATAGGTTATATAATATCTTCAAAACCACGTAAGGTCTAAAAATCTACAACAAATGAAACGCAATTTACTACATCCACCCTGTCCTTCATTCCAAAATTTTGTTGGGCTGTTAATCGTGGAAGATCTTCTTCCAATGAAAATCCGCAGTCTCATGCCACGAGAATATACATTTTATGTATGAATGTATAAGTTACATGAATTTATGTTTTTTCATCGAGTTACAAAAATATTAAGAGAAAGGCTCGCGCCCCTGCAACATAAAGTTCATGATCAAATATACTTCCTCTTCTTCTTAACAATTATGAACGGCGTCTGTGCTATCCGCGGGTTTAATCCTACAAACACCATCCTCCTTGAAAGGGCCACACAAGAGCCTCTTCCCTGTATCACAAAATTTGGAGCAGCATTTCTGGAGCTGTGCGTTTTGAGATGGGTCTTTCTTCACCTTGCACGGGCTCCCGTCAGGTATGCACCCTCCACTTGCAGATAAGACCATCGAAATGGCCGTCATCACGACGAGCACAAACAAAACCAGCCTATGCATTGTCAAGCCTGTTTCGAACTTGAATCAGAGAGAGACACGGAGGAATGGAAATGAATTAATCATTAATTTATGACAGTTCATACACTTCACAGGATGATGCTGTCACAGTGATGACAAGTTCAATTTATGAGGAAATACTCAAACGGTATCATCTGTATCCAATTTTATTTTATTCATTCTTACCTTAGTGCATTGAGTTTTACGAACTTTGAGAACAAATCCTGGTATTCATTCCAGAAAAATTCTGGTGTAAATTCGATGTCATGTTTTCCTTAATTTCCGGAGAAAATTTAGTAAGGAGTGCAAGGCTAGGCACGAATTGAATGAGGAGTATTGTAAGTCCGTGAAAAAAGGATCAATAAAAAAAAAAAAAATTGGCCCAGGCATGATGATTCTTGAATTCATAGTCATTCTTGGAAGTTGGCAGCGCTGTTTTCCCTCCATTTAAATGTATGTAAAATAATCGATTCTTAGTGAAGCACCTTGTCTCACCTAAAATCGATATTTTCCACGGATTTAAATGAAGGAAAAACGAGTTTACCGACTTGCATTATTACCGTTGCCTGAAGTTGCCACCAAGAGTTTTTCTCACCTCAATTCTAGGCAAATTTTTTTTAGAGAAAAGATATAAAATGCTTGGGTTAAGCAAAAAAAGTAGTGCCAACTAGACAGCGTCATTCGTAATTCGAGGAAACATATTTTTTCGTGGCAATTTTAAGATTTCTTTTTTTTCAATGATCAGCTTTTATTTAAAAAATTTATCACCAAGAATCAAAAACGTCTTAGAAAATGACATCAATCAAGAAAATATTGAAAAGAAGAAACTATAACCTCAACGCTATCGTCACAAATGGAGTAATTGAAAAATTTTAGGAGTTAATACTTTACGTACCAAACTCGAATGTTCTCTTGCGATCCAGCAAGGTATAAATTCTATACTTCACGTTCTCGTTTGCTGAAGAACTCGTAGATACGAAGCACGTTTATTGATGATAATGTCAGAAATTGGCCACTATCGATCAAGGTCTCATTATGTTAACAACACCCGGATGTGGGTCAAAAATAATTAGGTTTTTTGGATAATGACGACATTATCCGAGGAAAAAACGGATGACATCAACATTAACGAACCAACCACCGACCACTACCCGACTACTTTAAGTTAATATTGACTTTTATCAAATAGGTACGGTGATCAAAAGTGAGCTGCTGTGAATGAATCGAACATTTCAGTGAACTGATGAGCCCTATAGTAAAGCTCTTCTTACTAAGCTCAAGACTCAAGAATCAATTCTTTACGGGGTTTTTACATGGATGGATTCAAATGTGAAATGAAATGGATAGTAGATTCTCTTGTACAGTTGAGGTGTTCGCGGGTTGACGTGTAAAATTTGAAAAGTGTTACCTTGAAAATATATTAGCTTTTCTGCTTATACTAGTAATAATCGACTTGTTTTCGATTGTTTTCCTCGTGTTGTTTAAGAATTTGATGAATTAATGGAGACTCTTGTTGTTCTACATGAAAAGAGGCATAGAGAAATAACGAAACCTAAATAAAATTACCTAAACCGTATTTTTAGAGGCAAAAAGAACTTGATTCCATTCAGGTTTTACACAGTTGGCTGAGACAATCTAATTCTTGATAAGAATAATTATACGCAGCGATTTCAGGCCTAAATTTTGCCGATTTTTACGTGTGAACAGAAGAAATATCAGTGAGATTTGCAGTGAAAAATCCCCAAAAGTCTCCTGGTAACAATGCAGTGGGCCTGTTGCGACCTTCAGCTGCAGCAAGAAGAAGGGTAACTTCTTGTAGGAAACGGCTCAAAAATCACGATGAACGCATGGAGTAAGTCTGAAATGCACTCCTAACTCCACAATCTACGTAAGAAATATCCGCTTTTTTAAGCATTTGGCTTCAAAAACGATAAGACGGCACAGGTGAAACTTTTGTAGGAAGAGTTGTTCTATTCAACCCTTGCGCACTATAGGATGCTAACGAAATATTCAACATGGTTGACTCCAACCCGCCAAAACACACTTAACGAGACGGGATTTTATATAAACCGGTTTTATATAAATTATATTTATTTTTATTATATTTTCTTTGCATTGATAAAAACCACATGTTGCTACCTCGCGTTTTGCGTGTGGAAGTGTCAGGTATGTTGAATATTGCATAGCATCCTATAAAAGCGCAAAGGTTGGATGGGACGACTTTTCTTGCGAAATGTTCACCTGTCCCATAGTATCGTTATTGAAGCCAAGAGGCTTTAAAAAGTGCGCATTTCTAACGCAGAATGTCAAGTTACGAGTGTATTTCAGACTGTTCCCATATGCGGTCACCTTGATTTTTGAGCCCTTTTCTATTAAAAAATAACTCATCTTTTTGTACTAGCTGAAGTTTACAACAGGCGAGTGGCAATTTTGCTACCCTGAAATGTAGTCATGTTCTTCCGTCAAATACACTACGGAATATGACTTTAACAATACGCATGGTAGTTCTGCCGTGCTGAGAGGAAAGAACGTATGGCGTATGGCCCTTCACCCGTTGCCTGTTTATATACATTATACAACCGTCTTAAAGTCAATCTATGAATAATTTCCTCCCATTTTTCCGGAATTTTTTTTTTAACTTTAATTGAGAATAACTGAAAATTGGAGGAAAATATATTTTTAATTCGCTTCGAAAATAAATGTTTTTTTCCAAGGGAAATTTGGCAGCAGGCGAATGCCCATACCGTGCCCCTCCTCAACACGGCATATTAGTTGTGACATTACATTTAGATCCACGCATTGATGAGGCCTGACTTATTTCGGAAAACGACGATACTAATTTATCATCAATTATATATCTAAAATGTGAAAATTTATCTTCAGAATTGAGCGCCCAATGGTTACCGTGAAAATGTTTCACGTTTCAGACTAGCTAAAGCTTTGTCAATGTTTTCTTCCAATTGCTATGACGTCTTTTAGATGGTTCAGTGCGGGGTCTCTTAAACATATTGTTTTTTTTTTTTTTTTTTACCTGGCTTACTTAAACACAATATCACTTACAGGATTTTTTTTTTAAAAAAAAGAGAAAAAAAAATAAAAAAAATTATTCTTACAATTAAACTCGCCATTTGAGACATTTTCCGGTAGAAGGGCGTATGAGCCTTGCAATGCTCCTAAGATGGTGCAATTTGGTATAGTTTTTGCGGCAGATAGAATTCATTCACAGTCAACTTACTTCCTTACAATAGTGAGGAAGAACTTGGAGCAGCCTCAAGGAAAAATTCAAAGCAGAATTGTGGGATAAGTTACTTACAACTGGACTGCGTTAAGCAGAAAGGAGTCAAACCACATCAGCTGTTGCCAAATTCTATAGGGCAGTTTAATTTTTCACATGAAAACGGTTGTACGTATTTTTGTGCAAATTTCACTGAATTTTCTGCGTAGTACAAAGAAAAGCCCTTTCAATTTTCAAAAACATCCGCAGAAAGGTCCTCTTGTAAAAAATTAATTTGCCCGGTTAAATTTGACAATCGCTGATGTGGCTCGGTTCCTTTCCGCTTAACGCGGCCCAACTAGAGTCCCTTTATACTGAAAGTCAAGACAACACCCCCTCATGGAGTCACAAACGGGAATAAAGATTACACAAATTGAACGTTTTTCGTAATCTTTGATCGGCCCATTCTCAAATTTCTTTCTCCGTTCTTTCTCTCATTCCGCGTTTGTTCCTTGTCGAACCCTTACTTTCTCGGTCCATTCCAGATTATAATCTTTGCAATTGATGAAAATGTAATCTTTATTCCCGTTTGTGACACCGTGGAGACCTAAAATACGGTAACCAATCAGAAATGGATTCACATTGTCTTGATTCTCAGTATACAGGGACTCTAGGCCCAACTAGAGAACTGCTTTTTACAATCTTAGCAGAATTGGAAGTCTCATACGCTCTTTCACCGAAAAATGCCTCAATTATGAATCGATCAATCGACGACCGAGTGGTTTACCTAAGATTTCTTGACCTATCCCAATCACCTGGTCTCCTTGCAAGATGAGAGATACGAATTCGACACAAGTACCCCCAATTTCAGGGGTTTTCCCACGAAGGAGGCTGACAGGACGATGTCATTAGAGGATAAGTAGCTGTCAACCCGTCGGAATAATCGAGCCCTCCATCGGAGCTTTTGCCGCGCAAGTTGATGCCGGGCAAGTTGCCAAAATTTTGGGGTCAGAGCCCTCGCGACTGGTCCCTACTCCCGATGTTCTCGGAAAACCACAGCGAAAACAAGTCATTACGTGCCTTGTACGAACGCCTATTTCCGCTCAGAACATTAGATTCGAGGGTGCTCGCAGAAACATTCAGATAGCCGTAACTTCCACCATCTTCGACGTAATAAACGGAGGATTTATCAGTGGCGGAAGGGCGTAACTCCCGTTTTGAGGGAAAACGCCGTATGAGTTTCCCAATGCTGCCACTGTTCCTTCGATTCACCAACCATAATTAGATTGCATTTTGCAAAAAGGAACCAGAAGCATTGCAATGATGCTAAGATTGTGCAAATTCATCCTTTGCAATAAAATAATTGAAATCATGAAAAAATACGAAATTTACAAGGTAATTTTTGTCTTAGATTCACAGTTTTCAGCGAATAAAATAGAGACTGTCCATGGATAATCAGGTTTTTTTTCCAAGACCAAAGAAGTTGCACAGTCTTAGCAACATTGCAATGCTCGTGGTTCCTTTTTGCAAAATGCAATCCAATTCTCAAACCATAATGTTTAATCCTTACATCTCCTTCGATTCTCTGGAAAAAAAATATCATGGATTTAGAGTCCAGGATCTTAAAAACATTGACAAGAAAAAATACTCTTGATTCAATCGGACTCTATGCTTGAAACGAAGGAAATCCGCCTAAATCAAGAGGCTCGGCTCTTCAATAAGAAAAAATCGGATTGAATCAAGAGTATATTTTCTTGTCAATGTTTTTAAGAGCCTGGACTCTAGATCCAAGCGGATTTTTTTCCAGTGATTGAACTTAAGAGGACTGATGGATATCTTTACTTTGAAATTTTTAAAAAAGACGAACTAAATTGCGGAGGTCATCCATCAATTATTTCAGGTACTTAGGAGAGGTTCAAGTATTACGGAAGCTTCTTAAGACCGAAAAAAGATCGACGCTTGCCTTGTGGAGTCTTAGTAAGAAGGAGGGGGGGGGGGTCAAGTTTTTATTGCCCTTTTTTTGAAAAAAAAAAAAAAACATACCTACATTTTCCAAAAAAATATATTTCCAGCTATTTTTCAAGCTTTTTCGTTATTTTATAAGGGGGGGGGGCGAGGGAGGCTATAACAGTCTTACGTGATTTATAAAGGGAGGATATAGGTTGCTTACGGATATTTCATAAAGGGAGGAGTTAGGAAAACATGAAAGAGAGAGAGAGACGGGTGGACAATTTTGAAAAAGTGCTTGACCCCCTTTGGTAACCACGAAGAAAATTCTCTGCTAAATTCAAAGTGGAAAACTCACTGTTTACCAGAGGAAATTTGGCAGCACCCTTGTTATCATTTGGCGTTTTTCATCGACACAACAGGTGCTCTACATCTTGGGATGGGTTCTTTCGTCCATATATATGTAATTTTGAAGAAGAAACATGTAAGGAAGGAAGGATTTTGGTTGTACTACTTTGTCTGGGACCCCTGATCTATTGACAATATCGATTACGAACAAGATCGTTCGGGTGATGATATTTGCGGGCAAAAAGTCGATTTTCAATGCTGCCGTGCTATGGAAAAACGTCGTATGAACCTCCAGGCGTTGTCAAATTTCCTTTGATAAAACACGAATTTCCCGGTGAACTTATTAATATTTGCTTTCCAATTTTTCACGTACTTTTGCTCGCAATTTCACCCACAGTTTCTGAAAATTTCAAGGAAAAATATTCATAACTTTTTCTCAAAAATGAACATTTTATCGAAGGAAATTTGGCAACTTTTGAATGTTCATACGGCGTTCTTCCTTAGCACGGCAGAATAGGTTAGATGCACGGTTTCGCGGATTCGCAGCGTGTCGGGCTCGTTTTAATTAAATTTCAGATTGTGGCAACGCGCGGCGCCGCACAGTGAATCAGAGAGATCGGACATAGACTTTTTGACTAAAACTGCAAATTTTAATGTTTATTTCGTCTCGTTTTAAATTGTAAGGGGTGCTCATAGAAAAAAAATTCTACGAGAAAACCAATTAAACCGGTTTTAAAACTTCGAATTTTCGTTGAAACGGAGTTATAAACTTTAAGAGTTTCAAAAAATGGTGCCCAACCTCTCCCGTTGCGTCGATCTACTGTGCGCTGCGCGGTGCCCAGGGCGGAAATGATGCGAAACCATAAAATTGGGCGTGGTTGATTGCCGCCTTGACGCACTCTCCGTGCATATGCAAAGTGTGCAGTGTTGCCGACACGCATGATTAATCGAATTTATCAATAAATAGGGGGGAAGTGGGGATAATTGTACATTTTTATTTGAGTAATTTTTTTCAAATATTTTTATTCATATTTTTGTATAAATAAGACATAGCCCAGGGGCACTGAGGGAGTCATCCTTATCATGTTTCTTTCAAATGAAAGCAACAATTTGACGTTCAAGAAATACCCCAAAGTGCAAATATTTGTGATCAGAGGCTGGGCATGTTGCATAAAAAAAATGAATGAAGGTGCATCTCACTGAGTCTTCACCTAACTACAAACGACAGTATGGACCACTAGACAGTGCATGAAATAAAAACCACCATATTTGTTGCGTTATCAACATTTTGCCTAAAACACGATGAAGAGATTTAAATTTTCTATGAATCCACCTCGCACGTGAGGAAGTGGCGTTTTTCGTTTACTGCTATTCACACTTTCCAAGTTTCCACTTACGGGGAGCCGCTTATGTACAATACTTCTAGTCAAATCAAGCATTAAACTAACATCTGTATATTTTACAATAGAGGAATATGCCTGATGCGTGCTGGCGAGAGCAAAATGTTGTCCGAACGGTCACGCCATTACATCGCTGAGCGACGAAGAAGCCTGCAAGTAAAACTCGTTTCACTTCCATGCGTCTATTTAAAATTATTTATAAGAAATGTAAATAAAGAGAAGAAAATTAGTCGGGTTTTGCGTAAAGTTTCCTCATTTGAAATGACAATAATTCCAACAAACTATACAATAATATTTAAATCATAAGTTGGAAACCGCCGACGCCGCAAGTTTGAATAATCGCGTCAAACACAGTGCGGCCGGCGCGGCGCAGGGCTGGTGCAAAACGCATAGTAGCGCCTTACAAGACCGCAGGATACTTCATGCATTGCGCGAACAGCACGGTGCGCGCAAGGCATAGTGGCGCCTTACAAGATCGCAGGATACTTCATGCATTGCGCGTATACGGCGGTGCGCGCCAAAGTCGTCAAAAAGTTGCATTTTCGTGCTGTTTTTTTTGGACGAAATCAAGGTATCTTGCAGGATGAAGGAGGAGGGAAATGTGTATGAAACCAACCTCCACTTTTTTGCCGAACACATAGGTTGTTTTCAATGACCGATCGGACCTATACGTTGATAATTTCATTCATGTTTACCGTAAGCAAGAGGTTTGAATTTTTTATTCACTCGTGTCCATTATCCAGTGGCGAGGCAAGGATGGAGCGCTTGGAGTGACGGAACCAGGCGCCGTTTTGCCGAAAGCGCCGAAAAGGAGGAAAAGGAGAGAGGAAGGAGGGAAGAGAAAAGGAAATGGTAGAACAAGGAAGAAGGAGAAAAAGGAAAAATGAAAATAGGGGGAGGACTGTTAAAAGTGGAAGAGAACGCGGGAGAAAAGAGAAAAAAGAGGGATAAAAGGGACTGGGAAAATAGAGACGGAGATGAAAAGTATTTACATGAGGACAGCAAGCGCCTTCATAAATAAAAAATCACCCTTTGAAGCTTAATTTAAAAACAAGAGGGCACCTTTTGGCTGCGCCTCTTTCTAACCAATGTTTTATTTGAAGCCTTATGGGCCAAATCGCTGCATCATTTAAAAACCCAATCAACAGTATGGCAGCGTAGATTAGCGAGTAATACAGTTGCTTCCAATTGGACTGCATTTTGCAAAAAGGAACCAAGAGCATTACAATGTTGCTAAGATTGTGCAACTTCTCTTGTCTTGGAAGAATAACCTGGTCATCTATAAACATTTTCTATTTCACAAGCTACAAACTGTAAATTTAAGACCAAAATTACCATGTAAATTCCATATATTTGCATGATTACAGTAATTTTATTGCAAAGGGTGAAGTCGCACAATCTTAGCAACATGGCAATGCTTTTGGTTCCTTTTTGCAAAATGCAATCCAATTGTTCTTTGATGAGGACTATTGACGCATGGGGAGCGTCCTCATTGTGCAATTATAGGTTACGCGCATAGTTTCGCACGCGCATGAAAAACGCCTTCATTGTGGGAGGATACTTTCGAGCGTGGCCGCGGTGGCTGAATAGTTGCATCTTTTAAAAACCCGATCATCAGTGTAGCAGCGTAGATTAACGAGTAACGCGGTTATGTTACTTAAGATTGTCTTTTGACGAGGACTATCGACGCATGAGAAACGCATTCATTGCAGAACGTTACATCCTAGCGTGGCCTCAGAGGCCGCATAGTTACATCATTTAAAAACTCAATCAACGGTGAGGCAGAGTAGATAAGCGAGTAATGCGGATACTGCTGACAAAGGAAGAGACTCCTCCCGATGAGTCAACTCCTGTGTTTACGCTCATAGAAGCGTAAACACAAAAGGCGCATGTATAGGTGAGTTATTTCTACGTGAAAAAATCTCCCGTGGCGTCACTGAGCATGTCTAAAAGTGTTTTTTTTTTTTTTTTTTTTTATTTTTCAAAGGAAGAGAGCCCGTGCTTTTACCCCTCAAGATGGCTCCGTAAAACTTTTTAGGGGTCCCTAAAGTAGTCGCCTTTGACTTTTGGGCGTTCTCAAAATTTCAAGTCTTTATCCCGATGTGTTAAAAGGTCATAGCGGGGCTCTTTAATAACCCTGTGCATTTCCTTTCATGTATTTAGTAGTTCGCAGGGGAAAGAAACTTATTTTTATTTATTTATTTTATATTATTTTATTTTTAATTTTTTTTATTTGTTTTTAGTGAGCTTCCACATGGAAATGACACTTTGTTTATACAATAAATACATGGGAAAATACAAGCAACCAAGGAACTTGTAACTTATTTACATGTGGAGAAACTTATTTGAGCAAATTGTTTGTTTGGACAGGGCTCAGCAGATTCAAATTACTCACAGCCATCTTCGGAGCTCTCCCTGGACGAAGAGAAGGAAGCCATTCGCCGCGAGAAGGAGCGGCAAGCGAAAAGTCAGCTCGACAGGGCCAGGGTAAGTTCCTCATTTATTTTATATTATTTTATTTTATTCAAATATTCTTTAACGCACTGGCGTTTCTGATTTGGCAGTTATCGATGATCGAATTGCGAAACCGCGCATCATCATCGAAATGTATCAAAATTTTCCGCGCGTTCCTATTCTATTTTTTCGATGAGAAGCGAGCCAACTTCATAGCTTGGAATTTATCCAGAATATGCTACTAGCAGAAAAGGAAATTTAAGGAGGCTGATTAGTTTTCAAAAGAAAAATAGATGTTGACAAGAAGTCCACAACGTCGCAAACTAAGATACGTGGTTTTGTCCTTTGGTCCTCATTATGCGCAAGACTCCCAGCTTCTGAATGGGTCGGTTGTACGCAAATGATAAAATCACGGTGGGCACATCATAAATATCTGAAATCCACTACTTTAGCACACGATCTGCCTATTTTGTGACATTGAACTTGACATGAAGGAGAGGATTTGCTAGTTTCCTAAAAGATCGTTCTGGGTCATTTCTGCCCGGGTCAAGTACTGACCAGGACACGAGTCCGAGGGCCAGCTGTGGTGAAAAATGCAGATTTTTCGGCACTTGACCCCATAACCCGCAAAACTTGCAGTTTTTGCCAAAATCGGCCGTCAGACCCATGTCAAGGCCATTATTAAACCAGAAAAGTAGATGAGAAATGACCAAATCATGATGCCTTCAGTAAAATACGGACCCTCAAGGAGCTAAAAGCCCGAGAGTTGGGGAAATTCACGGCGGGCGCTTATTAGTTATGCCGTGATAAGGAAAAACGCTGTATGAAAATTCGAAAGTTGCCAAATTTCCCGTGATAAAATATGTATTTTTGACAATATTCACGCAAATTTTTCCTTGGAATTTTCAGATATTTTATTGATGGAATTGCACAAAAAAATTCTAAAAATTTTGGAGGAAAATGTTCACAATTTGTCTGGTGAATTCGGTTTTTATCGACGGAAACTTGGCAACGTCTTAAGGTTTCTACGGCGTTCTTCCTTAGCACGGTAGGATACCCCTCTTTTTACATCAAGGTGATTCAACGGTTGCCATTTTTTGTGTCAGAGCGACGTGAGATATATCGCATCAATTCGTTCCATAATTTCAGCTACTTGTCGTTTTTTTCGAATTTTGAGATCGCACCTCTATTGTCATGAGACCTAGGAATTTATATACCAAATATGACAAAGAAATTCAACGTATTAAAGGCAGGGTTTTTTCAGAGGAAAAATATCGCATTCGATAGTGATCTCGAAACTGCACTCGAATGCGATATTTTTCCTCTGAAAAAACCCTGCTTTTAATGCGTTGAATTTCTTTGTCATATTTGGTAGATACATTCTTAAGTCCCATGAAAACAGAAGTGCGATCACAAAATTCGAAAAAAATGACAAGTGGCTGAAATTATGGAACGAATTGATGCGATGTATCGCGCGTCACTCTGCATGACAGAAAAAATGGCAACCGTCGAATCAGCTGCAATTACTTAAATCGCAAATCCGTGACGCATCCAAGAACTCCATTATTCGTATGATTCATTTGGAAGAGACCCGTGTGCGAAGCTGTGGATTGATTGGTAATGGAAACGTGTTTCAGCTGAAGCCGGTGGCTTTCGCGGTGAGGACGAACGTGTGCTACGACGGGAAGCTTGACGACGACTCGCCGATTCACGGCAGCGCCATCTCCTTCGACGTCAAGGATTACCTCCACATCAAGGTAATCCCCATCCCTTTATCTCCATCCGCACCCACACTTTCCATACCTACATTTACATCTGACGCCTAGCCGGAGAGTGTGCTACTTAATGACCAACCTCCCCCCCCCCCCCCCCCCAACTATCGCCATTAGAGTACCTATATATGGAGAGTATCGACATATCGAAAATTTTGAGGTTAGGTGATAGAGCTCTCAGACCCCAAAAGGGTAGGCAATCTATGAATTCAAATTATCCAGAGTGATTTATAATCGCAATTGTAGGGAACAGTCGTTGATAAAGCACGTATTTGACTTGGTTTTTGCATAAACTTACTCAATTTTGCGGAAAAATACTTACTTATGAATTTTATTGTCCATTTTCGTTTGATATTGGAGTCTAAAGATTGACAGTGACATTTTTCGTTTTCAAAGATTACCTACCCTCTTGGGCCCTGAGAGCTACATATTTCGAGTTGTCCAACCTCTCCCTAAATAGGTACTCTAGACGCCATCAGCGCCGCCTTTTTATCGAATGGATCGTATTCGATAGTGGTTCGATGTATCGTTTGGTTCACAATAATAGAACATAACCTCCAACCAAAATTTTAGGATCTTAGTCAGAGAAGCTGAAAATGAGAAATTTCGTAGCAATTTCACTACTATTGGCCAATTAGCACTCATACGAATCGATAATCAATCACAAAAAACCCGTTTCGTCAGATTACTCAATTGACTTTTGAGGCTTTGTTTATGTTTTGAACCGATCGATATCGATACAATCTCACCCGTTCGATGTATCAAATACGATCTATTGGGCCGAGCAATCGGATTATGAGATTTTGAATGAAAATATCCGTAATTTCAAATATCGACGAGGAAACTGCAAAAATGCGTATCTCGGTTGCGATGTTTTGAAATCTCTGCTAGAATTAACTTTCTTAAAAGGAGACTAAAACAACATAATAACTTGAAATTTGCACAAAATACCCTTCAAAGAGAGAAAAAAATTTACTGAAATTTTCGAAAAATGATGTATAGTAGTTTTCCATGTAGAAAATAAAGTATGACAGGAAATCTGCGACTCCGCGCGCCGTAAACCGAGGTACACATTTTAGCATTTTCACAATCGGTAGGTTCCAAGAGGTTCATTTCACTTATGTACCAAAAGTGGGCATAAATTGAAGAAAAAAAATACACTTTCATAAATAGGGGAGTGAAACTCGCGGTGCCAAATCTAAATTGCGCCCAAAAACCCCGAGTGACATGAATGCGAAGTGAAATGACACTCTGTAGAAAGAGAAGAATCCGCTCTGTCATAGCTCAAAGTGTAAACATTGGCGGATCCAGCAAGTTGGCAACATTGCCTTTTCTCCATTTAAACCTTTGGAAATGTATCGATTCTTGAAGGGCCCAAGTGTTCCAAGAAGAATCGATTATTTAGCACAGGTTTAAATGGAGAAAATCCGGTGTTGCCATATTGCTGGATCCGCCACTGAATGTAAATCACTCTGTAAGGAGAATAGATTCCGCTCTACTTTCATATCACTCGGGGCTTCTGGGCTCTGCATAGACTCCAGCACAGAATTTCACTCCGAAATTGTGATCAGTGTATGGTTTGAGTTACAGGGATACGAGCACAGTAATCACCAATGGACTCTATGATAGCAAATACTACTACTAACCACATTCACCGAAAGCATTGTAAACAATACCAGGAGTGTTGTTATCCTCACTCTACGATGTCACTGTGTCAAAAATTAAGTGAAACCATACTAGACTTCACCATGCCTATGGTAAAAGCCATGCTTTTTTCCGTGTAAAAAGTTACACCCTAAATCCAATAATTCTGAGCGCCCTCTGGGGGGGGGGGGGCTGAGCCGCGCACAGAGGAGGATCCAGCAATTTGGCAACAATGGATTTCCTCCATTTAAACCTATGTTGAATAATCGATTCTTGTCGGAGCACCTGGCCCCTCCTTAATCGATACATTCCCATAGGTTTAAATGGGGAAAAACAATGTTGTCAATTTTCTGGATCCGCCAATGGCCGCGTAGCGGATAGAGGTCGTGCCATGTATCCCCTAGTATTTGAATGGAGCGCATGACCATCCTACTGAAGACACGATGGTGGGGAATAAGCGTTGATTCGTTGCTTGGGTTTCTGTTGGCAGGAGAAGTACGACAACAACTGGTGGATCGGGAGGCTGGTGAAGACCGGTTCCGACGTTGGGTTCATCCCGTCGCCGGTGAAGCTGGAAAACCTGCGGCTCCAGCAATCGCAGGCCCGCAACTCCAAGCTCTACTCCTCCAAGACTTCCTCGTCAAGTAATTTAGGTGCGCTAGCGTTAGCCAATGACATCGTTTCCACCTCCAAAAGCGCCAATGCTCACTCACGTGGCTCCACCCCTCCTACCCCTGGTACGTCAGCCCACGTCACCCCTCCCTGTTCGGCCATCGACTCTCTTCGACCTCCATCGTTAGCCGTGACGTCACCAGGCAATGCCTCATGCCCCATCCTATATATTTTAATCAGCATAATTCGAATTCATGAAAATGATTTTATGAAGTCATCAATGATATGAAATTATAAAATGTTTCACCATAATTTGAATCATAATTATACTAAATACAACTAAGAAATACATTTTTAACTATTCAGTTACTATATAATTATTTAACTTAAATTTACAGAAACAAGAGGTAGGTAAAATTAAATATTTTTTATGAGGAGATCAATAGGGTCAGATAATTCTGCACGTAAATCAATAGAAAATGCATAACCTTAGGCTGTATAAGGTAAGGGTCGTATTAACATAGCATCATAAAATCGGACAATTGTTCCCAGCCTCGTGTAAAAATCAGCATAACAATTTTTCTCCTCATCATCAGTAATTTACAAATAGAACATAACAAATTAATAATGAATACAAATTAAACAATGCTTGAAACGGCAATTGGAAAATTCTGGAATAGGATGTAATAATACTATTGAAATGAAATTAATCTAGGTACCACTACTACTGCTACCACTGTTACTACTACTACTGTTACTACAAATCAAGCCCTCTTCGGCCTTTCTAAAATAAATAAACTAGTTAATGCAATTTATCAAAATTGAAACTATACGAAATGCTGCAAACTCGCACAGTATGTAATTGAAATGTTAAGATCTTGAAGGTTTTGAAGATAACAATGTTCGGTTTTTATTTGCGGCTGTGAAATGTGAGCGGCGACGTATAGGCCTCACAGAGTAAAAATATTTTTGTGGTTCCAAGCACAACTATAACTTGAAACAGGTACTTAAGCCGACTCTAATGTAAAAATTTACCATTCATTGAGAATTTTCCTACAGTTCCGTACTTGTTCCACTGATATCAAATTAAAATCAAATAATGTTAACAAAGATCCATAAGGATAACAAGGAATAAATCGCCAAAGGTGACGTCTGGCCGATTGATGTTGGTCAATCTCTATTTTACAGAGCTCTCCTATCAAGTCACCGGTCTGTTCGCTCGGCCTATTTTCTTAATTCTCTTTCTTCCTTTCCTTCTTTATTTTTTCTCTCGTTTCCTTTTTGACGTCATCCTTCAATGTTCTTCTTAGTTTCTTCTCTTCATCTCCGCACGTTTTCTTAAAGAGTATGATTCAGCTTGAATGAATGAATGAAACGCATGAGAATGAAACATTAATGAGGGATTAGATTAAAATGTAAGTAATTGATTTAAAAAAATAATTCATCTATGATTTTTTATGTGCAATAGGCCCTAATCAAAGTATGACTCAAAGCAATACGCAACTTAGTTTCTTTTGAGAATTGGACTTTAGGCTTAGAACATTTTAGAATTATGAAAGAGGGTTTGAACTAGAAAAAAGTCACGTATTTCCTCTTCAAAATGCTGAGTAAAAAACTATTTATAAAACGGAAGGCTCGGCATTTAACTCCAGAACGATACATTATAAAATATTTTAAATATAGAGCATATGCAAGTTGGATTTTACAATTGAATTTTAATTTTTTTTGTCATTTAAATGTTTTCCATTTAACGAATGCATATGTTAGTTTTAACCCTGAGATGTCCAAACCTGGTCAAATTGACCCGAGACTAGCTAAGGCACGTGTTACGCAAGCTATATGGGGCCAATGCAATGGGGCCTGGACATATGAGTTTCAGATATAGAATACAAATTCAAAGAGTCAGTCGTCAAAACTGACTATTTATGCTAAAAGAAACCATGTTACAGGCGAACTGTATGCGCATGGTTCCTATTGGCATTAATCCGTCGTTGTAAAAAAAAAAAAAAAAAAAAAAAAAAAAAAAAAAAAAACACACACAACCGAAGGTAGGAAAAACTGAGAGGCTTCGTATTTTCACTTTCCTCCCAAATCTGAGGGATATCTCATTGCTAGCATAGAGCGGAGCGCAGTTCACGCCTAGCGCCATCGCGCCTTCAATTTTGTAGACGCAACCGGGGCATCCATCAAGTACGAATAGTTGTATCTCTGCGCCTGGGCGCCGTAATCAACGCGCATCCTTTCCCTCGCCCTGTCTCCAAATTGTGTTGGTTCCGTTTGTCTAATTTGCAGTGTAGAGGTGCCTCCAGGGCTATGTGAGCTACACAGCTGAAGATAAGAGAGACTTAATCGCGCCTTATTATGCTTATGTATGACAGGTCATGAGCGTTTCCATCAAATAAATCCCTCATTGGTATACTCCTCTCCTCTCAAATGTTTGCATTGGTTGTACGATTCCTTCACAACGTAGTACCATATTCCTTACTTGTTTCATTCCCATTATGTTTACCCCTCTTTCTTTCTTTTTATGTGACAATTTACGAACTCTAACTGTATACTTAAGTGCAATCACGTGTTTCATTATTGTACCAGTTTTCACAGCTACGATTGTTAAGTTTGCTTATCGGAAACGATATTTATTCATGACAACCACACAGCTTGCTCGCTGATGATTTTTCATCGATTTTGTTATGGGGGTTGAAAAAATTATCAACCGAATAACACGGACTGATGCTGATTCTTTAAACTATTTAACGTGAAGAAGTAGGTCTCTGATATAGTTTTGAAAAACTTATGGTATAAGGTAATATTATCGCACATAATATTCCAGAAGAGAGTTCAGCTCAACATGATAAGATTGAAGAGGTGATTGCAGACGTTATGAGTGTTCATTTTTTATTCAAAAATCTGTGCAATAATACGACCTTCCCGCGAGTTATTAACCGTTTGTAAACGTTAGATTTGTGAGATGTTTGTAGGTCTTGAAAAATAAAAAAAGTAGGTACAGCGGGTTACTTCTTTTTAATACGGAAGGATTTAAAATTTTATGACAGTGGGAATAAAGTGGATGAAGATTTGATCCAATGGAAACTTGTGAGGAAGTGGATTCTTCCTCGATCCCTAAACACTATTTATTTTATTTTTAATACACTTTTTGTAAACAAAAAACTCGCATCACTTTTTACTTTGAATTACTTTAGGAAAAAGCATCCACAATAAACAGTTTCACTTTTTGTGTTTTTGGTAACCTTAGGCTACTTTTTTTCTGCGAGATCATCCGAAATTATTTTTTTGATCAGACAAATTTTTTGATAAATGGACAGAGACTTAGGTTACCCTGAAATATCTCAGGATTAAGAAAATGTCCTGCTGACTTAATGCACTCACGTTCTCTTTACTCCCATCCACTAGAAATTATACCATAAAAGTTTTTGCTGAGGATTGTACATCATGAAAAACCTATGTGCATAAAAATAATTTTTTACGTAAAAGTCGGGCCGAATCTCCGTCCTTTCCTCCATCCATGCTTTGCTCACTTAGGAGCAGTCCCGCTTTTTGCTGATTTAGATTTGACTAGTTTAGTTAGTTTAGGTAGCGTGAACGTTGTATAGTCTTTAAGGTTAATTTGTGAATCTTACTCCGCTTTATAGGAAAGACAATTTGGACCGCACTAATCAGAACTAAGCAGAACTAAGCAGAACTAAGCAGAACTAAGCCACATTAGCTTTTGTCAAATTGAATTGGGCAATTTAATTGTTTCGATGGAGACGGTTGTGCGGATTTTTGTGCAAATTTCTTTGAATTTTCTGCATTCTACGAAGCGAATCTTTAAAATTTTCAAAGGAGTCCGCACAAACGTTCCCCTGTAAAAAATTAAAGTGCCCGGTTAAATTTGGCAATAACTGATGTGACTTGCTTCCTTTTCTGCTAAACGCAGTCCATTTGTGGATTCATTGCAACTCACAGTAAATACTCACTTGTCGAGCACCGATGGAAAAAGTGAGTTGAACTCCTTTGAAATGAGGCTGCCCTGTGCTAGCCTCAGGTAGTGTGCAATTTATCCTGAAATCATCAGTAATCAGTAACTTTTTCGCAGTTACCGCACAAAACTAAAATCTGATTTTTGCATTGTGGCGGATTGACTTATGGTTTTTGTGGATAGTGCAACATGAAACACGGAAAACAAGAGGTAAGGGTTAAGCCTCAACTTGGACATTTCCAATCAATTGAGGTAGTACCCCAATTCATTATGGTAGTACTCCGATTAATTATGGTATTGTAGCCCAATAAATTAAGTTACTAACCTCAATGGTGATGTTTTACCCTAACTTGAGTTGCAGTACCAAAATTAATTAAAGAAGTCCATACCATCCAACAAATTGGGGTAGTACAACGATTTTAGGGGATAACCCCTAACTCTTGTTTTTCTGTGAGATGAAAAGTTAAAACCTATTTGAACCTAACCATACGGGATCTCCTTGAGGAAAGGAGCTGTTTAAAGAACGGCTATCAATACAGTCCCTAAACATCACATCAAAGCGAGAATCTGTTTTTCCGGTGAAAATGTATCGAACCCTGGAAGAGTGGAGCCTGCTCGTCCAATTTTAGCCCGAGCGAAGGTTTTATTCATTTCTGCGTGAAAGGCTGACAGGCGATCGGCTGCGCATTTCAGCGTCGAGCTATTGTCTTGAAGCGGCGGATGTACTGCAGTCAGGTTTGGCATGTAATCGATACCAAAGACTTTCGTTTGTTTCCGTGTCAAAATCCTCATTTGAAATTCAACGCTCACTCCGATACCGTGCCTCCTGATCATCGTTATGACACTTTAAAGAATCGATTTTACCCTCTGCCCGTGCCCCCTTCTCTGCGTGAAAAAATAAGAGAAACATGTTTCACCTACGATCCAGGCCTTCCGTTCTCTTTTTAGGAAGTGGAAAAAACAGAATGGGGTGGAAAATGACGCGTCAACTATAAAATATGACTCACAGAAGGGGTTACTAAACAAGGTGCGCAAGGTATTGGGCAAAATATGAACTCCTAAAATGGGACCGCGTTCAACAGAAAGGAACCAAGCTACATTTTACCGCCAAATTTGACCGGGCAATTTAATTTTTTACGAGCACGTTTGTGCGGGTTCATTTTAAAAATTATAAAAATATGCTGCGTGTGATGCGGAAAATTCTCTGATATTTGCACAAAAACCGCACAACCGTTTTCATGTAAAAAGTAAATTTTTTCGTTAAAAAATCAATTCATGCGTGTGGGTTTGTAATTAGCCTCACAGCAATCATTAACTACTCCCACACTGAAGGCGAGCCTGAAAACAAGAAAAAAACCTGAAAGAAATCAACCCTGTTAATATTACTACAGGGGAAGCTCGCGAGAGAGAGGAGGAGGGAGAGCGAAGCTTATTTAAGATCCTGGTGGAAAGTGAATTAGCAAATCGAGGAGGAATGATCAAGCCAGAGAGGAAATTGTTTGCGCATCCAGTTCCACCCCGTTATAGGGGTGCGATCAGGAGGGAGGGGTGAGGAGGAAACCGGGGGGAGGGGTGTAGGAGATGTGAGGTGACGCAGCGTGGAAGCTGAAACGTGGGATGTTCGTTACTCTGTCGATTTCGGTCGGATCGGGGTAGATTCCCACGTTATCCCCCATGATCGTTGGCGGATTCACCATTCAATTTGACAACGCTCTTTTACTCCATTTAAACCTATGGAAATGTATCGATTCTCGGAGGGTCCGTGTGCACCGCAAGAATCGATTATTCAATACAAGTTTAAACGGAGTCCGGTGTTACCAAACCACTATATTCGCTTCCAAATTAACGTGTGTTCAATGCTGGGACGAAACGAGAGTGACAAAACTACAATGCACGCAACTATTCGTGCCCTCAAGCCGCTCAAATTGTAGTCACGCTTATTGAAGGCGAACTTAGCAAAGTGAGAGACACGCAGCTGCAAATTTGAACGGCTCGGGATTTGAATTGAACCTGAGCTACGTAATGCGTTATGCTTGGCATTGTGATATCGATTTTCGCGTTTTCTCCGATTGAAGATCCGTTTTTTAACCCAACGACGCTTAACAGAAATAATCTTTACGGTATGATAATGATTATGGGCAGTGAGATACGAATGTTGTTCAGCTCAGGTGGATTCTCCGGATTTCCAAGATGGCTTTCCAACGAATATCCTAAGTGTCCATCGAGGGTTGAGATGCTGGCTGATCGCTGGGCTTTTGATTTCCTATCGTTAAAATTTTTTGCTAGCTTGTCGTGCTTATGTATCGGTCAGTACCCCCAATTTCCTAAGAGAATTATTAATAGATGACCTGAGATTATATTAGATATAAGTCGAATTCTTAAAGATAAAGGTCGAATTAACCTTCTGACAGTCTCAGTTAATACTATGAAAGAGATTAGAATTAGAGAGGTACCCGAGGGAACTAGATGAGAAAAACACAAAATTTCCCTGACCAAACGGTCCCCGAAGGACACAAGAGATTTCAATGAGCTAAGGATTTTGTAGGGACCCATCGAAATCTGGATGGGTCCCTATGGGTTGAATGAAGAGACCAACAGGAACTGATCCCATCGGCAGCTACCGTGATCTAAGGGAACCCTCTAAAGTTCTGACATGGTGGTCCGTGCAAGCTCGTCTAAGGTTCCTGTGTTCCGATTTCCAAAGGAATTCTCACAATATTCCTATGGAACCGATTTGACAGGTGTGTTTCCTTCTGATTACACCTAAAAATTAGAAGAATTGCAGATTTGAGCTGCGTTTTCATTTCCCTGAAAATAATTGAGTTGTTATTTGAGTCAATATTGCAATTTTGGAGTGGAATGAAGTACCTTCGTTTGCAAAATGACGGTAAGAGCAGTCTTAAATTATCGCCCATATATGCCTCTTTTCAAAAGTCTCAATGCAGATACATTTCTTTCGCTTAAATGCGTCCATTTCATTGTCTTACTGTGCAACAATGATCAAATATTTCCGTACATTTTTCTGTTTACATGTTTCACTTTACTTGTTTTGAAAGTCTGTTTCTGATGTAGCAAGTATCTGCGTGAGTTAAAAACCCCTCCCTCCATCACATCAAAGAGGACAAGTATAAAAAAGTATCCTCCCAATTAAAATCCTGCTCCTGCAGCGCACTTTATTTCAAAATCTGTTTGCGTGATACAACGCTCCATTGCGTCGGTTTAAAACCATACAAAAACCAAACGACTTTCCCCGAAGCATCGTCTGCCTTTGTGAGATTGCACGAGAAAACGGTCAGGATCTCGGGCAGAAACTGGCTGTCTACCGCCTTTCGAAACTTGGCAAATACGCTGAGGAACTGCACAGCAATTTTTCCCCGAATCGCAAGTCGGCCGGCAATAAATAAGGAGGGGCAGACAAATTGTGCCGCATAATTGCACTCCACATCCCGACGCTGCAACCCGCCGTTCCACGAACCTACGCTACGGCGGCTTCGCGATGCAAGCAGCTTTTGAGCTCCCGAGTCGATTCCCCGATACAACCCGCAGTGCATGTTGCTACTTATGTTATGCAATTCGCATTACGTCGTCGAATCCGCGATACACACTATACTAACTCCGTGCATTGTCGACCCAACACGAGGGATTTTCGTTAGATATTCTCCTTTAGGTTAAACAAATCAGCCCATAATCATGACGTTAGAGAGAGCGTTTTGCAAAAAAGAACCACAAGCATTCCAGTGTCGCTAAGATTGTGCAACTTTTTTAACCTTGCAAATAGAAACTGATCATCTAAAAAGTTTTATCTTTAATCTCTTTAAATTACGAATTCAAGACGAAAATCGCGCTTGTAAGTTTAATTTTTGTCATGATTTCTGTAATTTTTTGCAAAGAATTTAAGTTGTTCAATCCTAAAAGCATTGGTATGGCTCTTGGCTCTTTTTTGCAAAATGCAATCCAATTATACAATTTGTATTAAAAAACGGATCGCGTTTTGCAGAAAGGAACGAAGCCATATCAGCTATTGCTAATTTAATTGGGCAATTCGATTGTTTACAAGAGAACGTTCGTGAGGATTCCTTTGATCATTTTCGGAATTTGCTTCGTAATACGCAGAAAATTCACTAAAATTTGTACAAAAATCCAATGGAGAATTTGCAGGTGTCTGAAATTTGATGAATTTCGTGTTTAAGTGAATGCTATATCAAGTGTGCTGAACACGAGGATAGCCTTGGTTTCTAAATTGGACTATTATTGGAGGAAATATGACTAAATAACCTAATCTGCTAAAATACATGCGTTTAAATGGGAAATGTCTCTAGCTAACGTCACTTCGCGATGCATATTTCCACTTTTAAATCTATTTTTATACTGTTTCCCATAGCAGAAAAAAATTATAAAAATACTGCAGAATCAGCTTTTTAGGCCTTTCGGATGAAGAAAGAAAAAATGTGGGTGCAAATTCTCCATTGGCAAGTAAACAAAATTATCTTCTTCACGTCAAAATCTCATAAAATGGCACGCGTTTGACCGCGGAACGTATCGCTTGAAAAAAAAAAAAGATCTCTCTCCTTTCTCACTCTGTTTCCATATGACAGTATCCACGACGCACGATGTATTTTTAAGTTACGACCTTTGGTCAAAGCCTATAGTTTGTTTTCATTTTATTGTACGAACGGCTGTACACTGATATTATGAAATTATTTAAAACCTTGTAGTCGTATTTGAAAATGAAAAATAAAGAGGAGAAAAAAAGTGTAAGATTTTAAGCCACGGAAACGTGACGTAATTAAGTAGATAGAGCCCTCTTGAGGATATTAAGTAGCCTCCCCGAGAGTATCCTCCCAAACTATCACGAAAGTCTTCTGCTGAAAAATGTTTTCGTGTTTTCCACTGCGTAAACGCAACGTTGCCGATGCAAAATCGCACATCATACATCGATGATGAGAGACGTGGCATCGCTGCCATCGTGCGCGTTGTCAAATTGCACGGTTAGATTATTTCTCTCGCGTTTTTTAACGGAAAATCTGTGAATTCCACGAGACAGGGCAACCGCGCAGCTTGGTTCGCACGAATATCGATACCAATAGCGCTTACGTCAACGTCCCCGTCTTGCCCCCTTTCGTCCCCTCCGTTCTACCAACCGCGACCCTCCCAGCCTGTCACCCGGCCATTCATCAGTTTTCCGTGCGTAAATCGTAAGTGCCCGGCCGGGCGACAGATGGCGTTATGGTGGCTCCTCGGGAAAGCGCCCTGCCTAGCAACTACAACTTCCAGGTAGCGAGCGACGTTGGCTTCGTCGCGCGCAATTTTCCTCGAACGCGAGTCGGCGTTTAGCGGGAATTTAGTGTCGTGATAGGTCAGTATAATGCCGTGCTGTGGAAAAACGTTGTATGAGCATTCGAGAGTTGCAAAATATCCTTTGATAAACCGTTCATTTTTAAGGAGCGTCATGAATTTTCTCTCTTTAACTTTTCAGATAATTTAGATCTGATGGCAAACAAAATTCTCTGATAATTCGAAGGAAAAATCTTCACATGTTTCCCAGAAAATTTGCATTTTATCCAAGGAAACTCGGCAACGTCTGAAGGCTCGTACGACGTTTTTCCTCAACATGACAGTTTAAATGGTCGTGATTGAGCTTTCAAACGGTTTTAACCTCTGAGCTCACTTACCGATGAATCATACAGGAAAATTATCGTTGGAGGGAAACATCCTTCCCATCGGGTCAGCGCTACCCTATTATCCCCCCCTGATAGTGCATTTTCTTGGACTTGAGAAATATCATGAAGGTTTGATCAAAATTAAAGATTAGTCTTACGGCGAGACTGTAAAATTACGGCGAAATGTTACGTTTGCTATTGGATAATGCAATTCATTAGATGATTTATTCCAATATTAAAACACGAAAATACACGCCAAATTCGGCTATACGGATATATGGACTACATTTTGCAATTAGGAACCATAATTCCTAGCTCATATCAGAAACAACTATGGAGATACTTACTCTTTCGGGTGAGCCAGAGATGGTATAGTTCCTGATTGCATTATGACGTTATCTAAATTGACGTTTGGTCAACTCACAATTAACCTTTTAGCATGATTACAATTTTCAGAGGCAGCAGAGTAAAGTGCCTTGACTTGACTAGTTTATATACGTCACAAGAGGCTCATAAATATACTCCTCATTGACCTTACAAATTTATGGGCCGTTTTTATGAAAAGAGAAACTAAGATTTTGGGTTTATTCCTTTGTCTTGTGTCTCAAATTTAGAATCCTTCCAAGCAGCCCGAATATTGAATCTATGTCGTTACGACAAGACAAGGCATAGCCTTGGAATACATGCATAACAGGTCTCACGTTATAATGCACATAGTTCTGTTTGGCAGAAATACGTGCATCTATGCTTTATTTTAGCAATCTCCAGTATAGTGCGTATCTCATTCTCCTACATTGTAAGAGAAAAACAGCGACTACCCGAATCCTGGATATTATAATTAATATTTTGTATTTCTTTTGCAGGTGAAGATTCGGATTCTGTGGGGAACGCGAAGCTACCGGGGAAGTCTCTGACGTCTGCGCCGACGAAAGAAAAGCGGAAACCATTCTTTAGGAAACAAGAAATAACTGCACCCTACGACGTAGTGCCGTCTATGCGGCCGGTGGTTTTGGTTGGCCCCTCGCTCAAAGGCTACCAGGTCACCGATATGATGCAAAAGGCCCTGTTTGACTATCTTAAACATAGGTTTGAAGGAAGGTTCGTATTTTAACAGAATACACTTTCTTTTTTTAAAAAATTAATGGGTCAGTTGCGCTGGTCAAAGAATCGTGTTTTGATGCTAGGTTTTTGTCGATCAGCTAAGAATATTAGGATCTGTCCAAACCTCAACTTTCTACGTTCAATATTAACCGAGTCATCGCCCTTCGAAAAGTCGGATTTTTGACGTCATTCAGTGACATCCTTGGTTTCCTCCACTTGCTTCCATCAGTCGGTGTGACGCACATTTGCATTGGTTGTTCAACATGCAACTTGGATGAAAGCAAGGTGGAAGAAACCAAGTATGTCATTACAGGGGTGGATGACTTCAAAAACCCGACTTTTCAGAGGGAGATATCTCAGTTAATATTGAATGTGGAAAGTTGCTTTTTGGACAGATCTTATTATTTTTAGTTAATCTACAAGAATCAAGCGTCGAAACACGATTCTGCGACCAGCACAACGGACGCATTGGATTTTTAGAGAAAATAGGAGAAGCCACAACAATTAGCGAGCACATTTTAAGGTTTTGAGCATCAACTCTCAATCATCAGATGATTAACTCTAAAAATAATCCAAATGGCACCCCTACTACCTCTAAAAATAATCCAAAATGAATTCCCAACGAGTAAATGAGTGCTTTCAAGGAGTAGCAGGGGTGTGGCGATTGGGAAAGAAAGATATATTCGAGAGGCTTGGAGGACATGACGCACGAGTGCAATTTTTGAAAAAAATTAAGATATTAATGAAGTAAAGTAAAACTGGTCTTAATGCATATTCTGTGAAAAATTCGCTCCAAAATTCCAATTTGTAAGCATCAAAAACCAGTTTGAACTTTCTATCCGCCATTAGGATCCATGTACTTCCGAAACGTCAACCACGTATTTCTCGAAATAGCAAAAACTGCACTTATGCGCCTTGTCCTTCAAGCCCCTCATTCATCCTTTACTTCAGTGGTCATATAATTTGACTGCTCGAGTTGCAAAATTCTCAAAATAGATGCATCAAAAAAAGTGACTTTTTGCGAATCGTGAATTCCTAGTGCAGGTCTCAGTTTTCATACACATTTTTTTTAGGGGAGGGGGGAGTACCAACAATTTCAGGTCATCATTGCTCGTCAAGAAATCTGATTTTTTTTTTTTTTTTTTTTTTTTTTTTTTTTTTTNTTTTTTTTTGAGTACTTACACTGAAAAAAAATTCTCGGCGTTTTTACCAAGGTCCGTTGGTACCTTTACCATCTCATTTTTTTTTACCAATTATTGGTAATTTTACCAAGACAGACTGGTAAGCTTGCCTAAAAACCGGTATTTTTACTGTTTCTTCCAGGCAAGAATACCACTTTTATTGGTAATCAATTCCCGGTAACTTTGCCATTTTATCTCGGTAATTCTACCACAGTCGATAAAAAATATTGGCGTTTTTACCGGGGTCCAGTAAAGTTACCGAGAAAGTCAATAATTTTACCGAGATTTCTCGGTAAAATTACCAATTCCATATGTGGTAATTTTACCAAGAAAAAACTGGGATCAAATAGAACCCTGAATTCTTGGTAATTTTGCCCTTTTCTTAGTAAATACACCGAGATTTTTTTTTTCAAGTAGCATTTAAATTTTCTAATACGTAAAATCGTCAATATACGGTCCGATGTTAAGGTTCTTATTGTAAGACGCTGTATGGACCCCCAGCATAAACCCGAGAACGGAACCACTGAGAGCCAGACAGGCTGAGGCCCGCGCCTGGCGCAGGTCCAAGCCCTGCGAATCGAGGCTGCTACGTCAGACGACAATACTATGCTCGACACAACGTAAAAACCAGGATTTGAATTGGATATTTGGCAAGGGTGTGAGAATGCGACTGCGACTACACAGTGCAGCATGCGGAAAAAAGAATCCCGTATTGTCGATAAAACTTGCCCGCAGGGAGAAACGTGTCAGAGGCGGATTCAGCAATTTGGCAACACCGGATTTCCTCCATTATGCGTTTTTACGTCTGTTAACGGTTATGAAAGTTAGAAAAATTGTTATTTTTTTTCAGCTCTATTATTTTGGTAAGAAATGACACTTTAAGGTGAATTGACGGAATAGCAAATATTTCGATCATTACTTACAAAAAGCATCATGATTTACGAAAATTTCCTCCTCCTCCATTGAAACCTATGCTAAATAATCTTTTCTTGCCAGAGCACCTGGCCCCTCCAAAGATCGATACATTTCCATAGGTTTAAATGAAGAAAAGACAATGTTCCCAATTTGCTGGATCCGCCAATGAAGCGTGCGCGCCTCAAACGCGACGGAATTCAACTCGAGGAAATGCGATAGAATTAAATGCGTTTTTACGCCTGTTAACGGAAACGAAAGTCAGATAAATTGATATTTTTTTAGCTCTATTATTCAAGTAGAAAATGACACTTTAAGAGGTGAATTGACGGGATAGAAAATATTTTGATCATGAATCACAAAAACATGTTTTATGCAAATATCGCCACCGGTGGCGCACTGGCGCAATGTGCCCAATGCGCACAGCCTTATTTATTTATTTATTCATTCATTTTTTCGGTCTTTCGATAAAATCGAAGTAATTTTGTTGGAAAAGGGGCAATTTGGAAAAGCATCTTATCGAAGGACAAATAACTGCGCAGGAAGCAAAAAATTAATACGAGGGGAAGGTTTTAAGTTCTTAAGAAACGCTTGAATCAGGAAACACTGTTGACACTAAAGTTGGGAACCCTGTTATTTTTATTCATTCCTAAACAGTGAAACGGGTAGCATAAATTCTAAGAGGTGGTGCAACTTTATAGAAAAATCAAATCCGAGTGTATCTTTTCAATGTAATTCTAATAAAAATAGAGGAGATAAAATGAAAGATGAATAGGATTTTATCAAACATTTTCCTGCATAGATCAGAATTTTCATTTTTGTCAAGTTGGACCCCTTTTAAAATAAAAAAATTCCGTTCCGATGAGTGTACTTATAACATGGGAGTGAAAAACAAAAACATGAAGAGCACCGAGGCGCGCTAATGTCCCTCTGCTCAGTGCTCAGTTCGCAATTGCTTTCGTGCGACGATGATAAGAACGCCTGTTGGATACAACTATTAATGCTCGATGGATGACCGCGTTGCATATCCAATAACTGAAGGCGTTTTTTACGCGCACGGAGATACGCGACGCGACGGAGCGGTGCACGGCATGGCCGTCCCTAAATGCTATGCTACCAGGGCAGGGCGTTGCTCCCCCGACGGATACACGAGATGCAGTACTTGGAAATCGACATGTTAACGCCCATGCGTTAAATGCACACCAGTAACCTAGCCACTATGGTGCTTTTTAAAGTTTCAAACATGAAAGAACTTTGTGCAGCGAGTTTGAAGAGAAAATGGCGCGCTCTTTATGAAAGGAAAGTGATACTGTTACATCACGCTTTGTGTCTCTACGTTTAATGTAGGCGGCTAAATGCTCAGCCGGTTGCATACACCCACGGATCAAAGGCGCATACGAGGCTTGTTTTTTTTTTTTTAAAATAATGTATAAACCAGGAAAACTTTGAGTTACCTCGCGCTCTGCAGGTTTGCTTTTCTGTCCTGGATCTCTCTATAGTTAGTTTAGAACATGCTGGTGAAATACTGCTATATTTGTATTTTTTTCACTGTTGATGCACCCTGCTTAATCCTGTTTGGAGACAGGGATGATTCTCGCATTTTGGTAATGCTGCACGGAAAAAATTAAATTGCTGATTTAACAATTTAATTGCTAAAAAAAGTGACTGCAATGTTTTAACGTAGATGTTACAACAAAAATATGCTACTTTAACCACTATTGTAAGCAATTTTAATCACCCGTGATTAAAGTAGCATTTTGTGTTGTGAAATCTACATTGAAACATTGCAGTCAATTTTTTTAGCAATTAAATTGTTAAATCAGCAATTTAATTTTTTCCGTGATGGGTTGTAACAATTGAAGCACATCCTTAGTTAATGTCAAAAAAACACCTCCAACTTGGCAGGACAGTACACAAATACCCGGCGCTCTATTTTTCAGGCAAAGTTAAATTTACAATATTTCCGTAAGAATCTTCATTAAAAACTCAAAAAACTTATTCTATGAAATTTTACCTCCGTGCTAATGATCACGTTGAATATTTCATTATGTTCCAGGATAATTATAACACGAGTCGAGGCAGATATTTCATTAGCGAAGCGATCGTTGCTGAATAATCCGTCGAAGCGAGCTGTGATGGAGCGCTCTAATTCCCGATCCACCTGTCTAGCTGAAGTCCAGGCCGAGATAGAGAGGATATTTGAACTAGCCCGAACACTACAGGTATTCACCGTTTTTGCTCGTTTCATCTTCATGTAACGAGTTCTGGACGGAGAGGGTCTTCTACCGATCATCAAACCAATACCTCACGCTTCAATATTCATTATTATTTATTACTACAACCGCTTGACCGAGTAATGTAACTACATCTCAACTTTGCATCGTTTCTGCCAGCAAATTGTATTTCTATTGGAAAATTGTTGAGCGTTGCTAACTGAATATTTCACTGATTTTTCTTTGAATTACACGAAAAAATTAGCCAAATTTTTGACACGAATGTCACAGTCATACTTTTGAAAATGGGTTTATTTTAGTTAATTTTGCAACCATGAAATGAAGTTTTCTGGAACTTGTAAATAGAAGTAGTTTCCCAATCAAGACTGACAACACGATAGTGCAGCATTTTTCTTCGGGAGGGGGGGGGTGAGAATTATAATCAATTTTTGGAGACACTCCTTTGGGCTACTCTATATAAGTGTCAAATCAGATCTAAATTTTATCAAATGCATGGGCAGGAACGCATATTTATTCTTCCTTACATTGAAATTCTGGGACCTAAATTAATTATTGGCGAGACGATGCGATGTCCCGAAAATTAAAGAAGACATTCACAGTAAAGTTTTTGGTACATGTAAATCTGTTACATTAATGACTTACGCATTTATGTAGACCTCAACATCACGCATATTTTACCTTTTCAAAATGTGTTAAATTTTGCCTGTGTTCGAATTTGAATCTTTCGGCTATGAAGACTAGAGAAAAAATATTCTCTGTTTCATTAATTTTTCCCGACCTATAGAGGAAAATTCTTCACGTTCAAAATCGAGAGGACTCTTCATTAAGAACAGACAGAACTGTTAAGTCTTCATTATTAGAAATTTGACGATCCACATTCAAACTCACGAGGAACTAAGTAATAATCTTCAAAATTACTCGTAAAACCCCTCCACTCTCGAAACACTTATTATGGATGGTATTTTACAGAATCTTTTGATGAAACTCAACTCCAGCTGAAAATGATTCATTAGCAAAGTAAATCAACACTATATTTAAGAAACAAACACAATTAGTGCGTTTATTAACGATATATTATAGAGATATTCATTTCATTTAACTCATTAATATTTGATCTTTCTGTTTTACAGCTTGTAGTTTTGGATTGTGATACTATCAACCATCCATCTCAGTTAGCAAAAACTTCGCTAGCACCATGTATAGTCTATTTGAAAATTTCCTCACCCAAAGTAAGTCTAAGTCTATTATTCCTTGTTCATTTACATAAAATGTATCTCCATTTTCCACGCGAGCGCAAAAAAGTACTCAGAAATGCGAATAGTAGGAATTATTATGAAGTATATTCATGGTTTTTCACATTAGCGCAGCGAAGAATCGTCTCTTCCTTACAAAGTATCGTTTGTTTGTTCATATTTTTAAAAGTTTGAACAATGATTAGATTTTAATATTATTCAAATTTCATGTAAATTCTTCGTATGCGGTACAATAAACAGTAAAAGTTCCTAGCTCCGCCCAGAGACAGAGGGAGACATTCCATCGGTATCTTGACATTGTTGGAAGCTTTTACTTTCGGGGCTTCAACAATTAAGTGTTGACTAACCTAATAGTTAGATGCTACACAGCGTGTTGGGTATTTTGGTTCGCAATCACACCGAAGTTTGGCATAATTCTTTGGCTCATTACGTCACCCGAAGCTCACTGTTTACCTATTCGGTGGGTCAAACGCCAGAAAAGGGTGATGACTTTTGCTTCCATAGGTAAGTGTTGAATCTCCAAAAGTTAAAGTTTCTAGCTGTCGCCTAAAGACCAGTGGAGAGTCTCTCTTTGTCTCTAGTTCCACTTAGAATCCCTTTATAGAGAGCGTTGAGAGAACGCCGATTGTAGATGTCACAGACGGGAATAAAGATCACACAAATCGAACGTTAGCTGTAATCTTTGATCAACCTTTTTCCAAAGTCCTGTCTCCGTTCCCAATCTCATTTCATTTCTTCCTTGCTGTGCTTCCTATGCAGTTCCTACGTTCCGGTCCATTCCACTTTATAATATTAGCAACTGGTGAAACTAATTTTTGTTCCCGTTTGTGACACTGAGTAGGCCTAAAATACGGAACCAATCAGAAATTGATTCGCATTGTCTTTACTCTTAGTAAAGAAACAACTTAAATATATTTCGGGCCGATTAAGTTGTTATTTTTTTTTTCTACTCTCAGTATAAAGGGACTCTAGTGCCGCTCATGAATGTTCCCGAGTTTCTGATGATCCGGGCTGATTTCAGGTGCTACAAAGACTGATTAAATCCCGGGGGAAGTCGCAAACGCGGCACCTGAACGTGCAGATGGTGGCGGCGGAGAAGCTGGCCCAGTGCCCGCCGGAGATGTTCGACCTGATCCTAGACGAGAATCAGCTGGAGGACGCGTGCACGCACATCGCCGACTATCTGGAGACCTACTGGAGCGCGACGCATCCCACCGTGGACCAACCGCCGGCCCCGGTGCCCCGACCCATCCAGCAGCCCTCGCCCGCCCTCGACCACCCCGCTAACCTCGGTCGTGTCACTTCAACACCACCCGGTGAGTCAAAACTCCCAAAAT
Source organism: Bemisia tabaci (assembly GCF_001854935.1). NCBI lineage: Eukaryota > Metazoa > Arthropoda > Insecta > Hemiptera > Aleyrodidae > Bemisia > Bemisia tabaci. Next base: position 2,674,253 of record NW_017551372.1, read on the forward strand.
CACACTTTTCTTCCTGGGGACTGATTATCGAAATTGATAGACAAATCTATAGACAAAGAACACATAGAGAGTATGGAGTCATCCTATTGGTTGAGACGGGTGCTTCTCATGGACTTAGGGGGAAATGACGGACCAAGTGTCTGGCCTCTCATGGCCTGCCGTTAGTTAGTCCTCCTTTGTCCTACCCAACCACCCATTTTAACCAATAGAATAACTTCGTTTTTCCTCTATCTCCTATGCCTGTCACTTTGTCTATTGATTTCAATAATCAGCCCGCTGGTTAGCTTGTGAGAGAGGGCATTTTAACCGTATTCAAAATCGTCAAATGAGGAAATACCGAATTGATGATTCACCCTTTGCCACTTGCGTGGCTTCTTGGAAATCACCTTGTTTTCCTGGGGTCTTAGGAAAAGTACTTTTGTATTCTGTGTCAGATGGTTTGTTCACCAAAGCATCGGAACTACACTTACCGATTCGTGCAATAAGAAGTCCCTTTTCGGGCTGGTTCTTTCATAAGCAGGGGTTTAGACGTTTTAGATTTATCTGGAAAAGAGTTTAAAATTATTGAGGCATAGGACGATTTTTGGTAAAGCAAAGAAAATAATTACAAATACCTAAGGTAATTATAGAAATATTTAACACGGATACATTTCTACCGTAGATAGGGGTAGATATATTCGTGATAGATATTGAATGGCATCTTTTAGATTAATGAGAACTAACTTAACTTCATAATGATCAACATGTTTAGTGCTGCCTTTTCTGTTTCAGTTTCTAATCCATAACTAACAAGCGTACATAAAAATAGCAGATTAGTATCTAATTACGTCTATAGAATTCTAAATTTGCATTTTATATGAAGAAAATGAGTAATCATTGGTTACCGCGTAACCAACTTGGGAAACGCCTTCAAATTTGTAGGATGCAACATTATATACAACTATAGTTTCGTAATATTTCAGTGTACTAACTTTCAATATTAGTTCATTTTAACGCCTCTTGCTATGCTTAACAATTTACAATGAAAACCATAAATGTTTCTCCGTTTATTACGCACATAAGTTTTCTCAGATACAAAACTTTTGAGTTACTGCAATTTTTTTTTTAACTACGATCAAGCATTAATATAAAAATATGTCGTGAAAATTAAGGCAGTTTCCACATCAATCTTCTGAACGAATTTTGGCCCTATAAAATGTTTGACTTTGGCACCGAATCATGATTGAGTCAGAGTAAATTAATTTTAATGGCCCCGACTAGTGTTCAACAAGCGAACAATGAGTTTGACTTTCCTGGTGCTACCGAATTTTATGACGTAAAAGCTTGTTTTTTCTTAAAAATAATCCGAGGAAATTTTTCTTCCAACCAGGCCTGCACCCAGAAGATTATGATTATCCTCAAGATCAAAGAGGTATGCTGACAACACCAATATTCATCACCCAATATGATTCATATTGAAAGCAGGCAGCTCACCGCTTTTAGCTTGTTTTTCGCCAATTATTGCATGCGTAGTCTAGATATTATTATTTTAGATTAACCGATTGAAAAGGCTTGTGATAGAAAATAAAATGCTTCAAAATGGCTTAAAATACTTTATAACTTTACTTGTAACCGCCCACAGGAAGATGGTCTTTAAAACATGAATGTAAATGTTTCCGATATGTATTTTTGCCCATTAAGTCGGGACATAGTGGTATTGAGTTATCGATTTACATTCTTAAGTGCAAAGGCACAAGGTTACGACCAGTTTTGTTTTATTTCGAGCCGACAGAGGTTGTAAAATGACATTGCACTCCAAAACCTCGAGTTCCGTAAATGTTAAACACTTTTTGGTATATTTTGTGCAAAATACACCCCGGTAACCAATCTTATGATTAACTCGATATTTAACTTTTTGTAGCTGGAGCACCTTCTCCTGTGGGCGATCACAGTTGATTGTAATTGTTCGATGTGCCACGGATGTAATGTTTTCATGTTTTTGTTGTAAACTTCAGTAGCATACGTAGAAACAAAATGTAGCCATGGCTGCTTAAGTTTTATTTCCTTCCATTGACGGATGCCTATTATTTTTTGCTTCTGTAGTTATTAATTGGCTTGATTCGGTAAACTCGGTAAATTTGACTCCTACCGAAGTTAGGACAGTAATGAAATCTTAGAGAAAAAATTATATGATCTAGGTTGCAAAAGTATATGTTTTATGTAAAATTTGCCTTACTATAGTAATTTTCTTGAATAGTTGTGTTAATCCGCTTATAACTTTGACTACTAAAGATTGTTACAAAACATGGAATCCGTTTGAAACAAATCCAAGCTGGTAGGGAATTAAGGTTTAAATAAGGTGTTTAATGCTCAGCTCTACAGCCTCCAAATTTTACACAACTTATGAAATACTTGTCCTATGGATATCCTTGGGGGTTTAGGAAGGGAAGAATTTTGAAAAAAATTGAGTAGTCTTGAAAGCAGTTTTGAGCTGCTCTTGCCGAATTTATTGAATACTGTTTCAAGGATGGAAATTGACTTGCTTGGCAAAATTACTCCGTTTTTTTTTTTTTTTTTTTTTTTTTTCTCATTTTTTAGAAAAACCGAGTAGATTTCTGATGGATAGCTCATCTGCTCCCTAGTTTCGCCCATTGTATGTTTTCGCAATACAAGATTATTCAGTAATGTCTAAGACTCCAAATATCAAGCGAAAAGAGTGAATTTAAAATTTAATTCATTATCATCTGTTAAAGGAATGTTTACTTGACTTTTTTTTCTAAATATAATTTTATGATTAAGTTTAGTTTCCCTGCATGAATTCAATGTATATCTCAAGAATCATAGACTCACGCGCCTACTCACTACACTTCAGTATGTGCGATCTGAATCTGTCTTTAAAAGCTTTTAGAGCTTTAGTTATTTCTTGGCTCTTTCCTCTAATTTTCTGAGGCGTGGCATGATTTGCGATGAATCGGTTGATTTGCCGTTTAAACCTATGGGAAAGGATCGAGTATCAGGATATTTGAAATGACCACTGTAATAATCGATTTTTTTGCCATGACTTCAAATGCAAAAATATCGATAGCCGATTATAATACGCTTCACCACTGTAAATTTCTCAATAAGTTCGCCCTTTTCACTTTTAATTCCTCACTTTACTTTTCAAACTCTTTATTAAGCTTCTTGTATCGTTTATTCATTGTTTACTCATTGTTTATTCATTCTTTACTCTATTATTTTATTTTACACCTCTCATTCAATTGTATCACTCATTTATTTCTTTTCATAAATGATTTTCCGTCAATATTACTAATTAAATGTTCTCTTTTCTTTTTCTGCTCTTCTATTTTTCTGTCCTATCATCTCTTTCCGCTTCTTAACTCTATCTTGGCCGCATCGGAAGGAATGAAAGGTGTCATTAGAAATGAAGTCACAGTCCGATTTTAGCCGTCTTTTTGCCTATTCGCTAAACGGACAGTTACTCTTAACCAACCAATAACCTTTATCAGTAGCAGTAAGTACCATAGAGTAAAATTTCAGCGTGCTAAAATTATTTGTTTTTACCATCAATTTATTTCTTTTTAGCTATTTAGTCTTCCATGTTTGCAATTGTCTTCGTAAATTCAATTTTTTCTTAAGGCAGAACAAAGACTTCGAGTGCAGTTAGCAATCTTATACGAATTACATTTTGCAATGAGGAACTACTATTTTGGTTCATTTTAGAAAAACGTATGTACCATAAATTCTCCAATGCAGATACACTGAGAAAAATATTCGTGTTCTTGTGTTACTGTTGCTTAATGCAGGAACTAAAACACAAACCAACACGAATTTTGTGTTGATTTTGGTATACAGTTTGCGGTGAATTCCGCGCAGAAAAAAATGAAGAGACTGGGAAAATGCATTCCTCCGATTGCGACGTTCGTCTTCACCTCTCGTTTTTCATTTAATTTCTTCAAGAAAACTAGCTGACATTTTCTTTTAAAGTTTTCAACCAATTGCTAGCATTATTTTGTGTTTTAGTTCCCATATTAACCAAATTTTTGAGTTGAAATGTCCCTCTGTGTATGTGCTCTTATAGGTTAGCCGTAAATATTACTCTCCAATTGCAAAATGCGGTTGTTGAGGAAAAAAGAGCCTGCCCAGTTTGAAGAGGAGGATTAGACTTTATTTCGCAATAAGAAACTATATGCGCCACCAGGCTCCCTATGTATGGATAAAAGTGCTCTTTAACATATGCCAAAAATAATAGCTCCTTATTGTAAAGAGAAGAATCGCTCAGGTGAGCGATTTCTGTTTGCTCGGTCGGAAAATCGAACTTAAATTATTTATTAATTATTATCAAAAAACTGCGAGTAGTTTGCTTTGTTTTAGTGCCTAGAGTATGTAACGTTGCGTTTTGATCAAGCAATTTAAGCTGCGCACATGTAGTAATTACACTCCGTATAACATAATTATATATTCTCAAAAACTCTTTTCTTGAGCCGGCGTCTCTAGATAGTTGTACTTCATGTTTTGTTTGATTTTTTGGGCGTCTGGTGTGTCAAATAGATTGTCAAACACTTCTCTTACCAATTTGTCGAATCTCAATCAATGTCCTCGACGATATGGTCCTTTTTTCCGATGATGATCACATATTCATCGAGTAGAAATGTAGCCTAGTAGTTTATTATTGCTTCTTTTTTTCAATCTAAAGTACTCAGGGATTCAACTGCTGATGATGGCTAGTCAAATATGTAGGGAAGTTTTATATCAAATTGACAATAGTAATCAGAGGAAACATTACGCACGTAACATCGAGGGTGCATTGAATGTTCCTAATATCTGTCAATGGTCCAGTAACTTTATTACGGCTTGAAATAGCAACTCTTGGTATTTCACAAGATTTCGAAGGCACTTACATAGCTTCTGAAGGTAATGATTTAGTCTTTTATCATTATCTCAACAGTTTGCAAATTACGCACAATTATTTCCTTTTTGACTGTTATATAGAAGGCATGGTTTTCGTAATTATTTTACTTGCCTGCTCTTCCATTGTTTTCATCATTTGAATGTTTTATTTCAGTTACTTTGTAATTTGCAATTTATTCAATAGTGGCATTTTGGTGGAAGCGGGTCAAAATAGTCGTTTAAAAAAAAAAGAAAAAAATGTGCATTTCATAAAGGTATAAGACTCCGTTTACATCTTTCGAAACGCATAGGGGGACTTTTGGAAAGGATAATATTGTGCTTGAAAATATTTTGAAGCGTTTTCCTCGCATCCTTTTATAGCAACTTTAAAAGGAAGAACTTTCAAAAATGTCATACGTGAGGGTCTTAAAACATGTTTGAAATAGTGTATTGACGTGTGCCCTGAGCCTCAGCTCCAAGAGATGTTCGCTCATAGTCAGAGAGAGAAAAAAGTGATTAAGCTCCGAAGTCAGTATTGTGTGACTTATCCGAGATGAATTCCATTCTTGTCCCCGATAGCGATGGATGGCGCACGACAGTAAACTAAAATGATCATCGTTGAGCACAATAATGGCAACGCGTTGCTTCATGCAGATAATCACACACAATTAAGTGGCAAGAGCTATTTTAAGGAATAAGAAAATGTAGTTAACCAAAACAAATACAAATATGTAACACATCTGAATGGGCCATTAGACAAGGTACAGATTTAAGCAATCTGCTACATGCTTCCTAACCAGAATTTCACGTAAAACACGATTCACACAACGAAAATTACTGAAACCAACTCTCAACGAAGATATTAACTCTTTCTTCACACATTGGTTACGAGGAATTTGAACTGCCTGCTCACAAGAAACTCAAAGCTCTACGTGAGTCAAATCGTGCACTACAACGGTTTCAGCAAGCTTTTCAATCGAGCAATGTTCATCTCCCACTATGTGTTGTTCAAACTATAAGCAATTTGCTGTAGCTGAGCCAAAGCGTCCAGCTTGAGGTTGCTAGATTTTTTTTATCGCAGAGACGTTCATGATAAACGTTTAGCGCGTGATGTGAATCACGTAGAGCATTGAGTTTTCATTAGCGGGTGGTTTGAATTCACGCATCAAGAATTATTGAATATCTTCGCAAGGAGTTGATTGCGGTGATTTTCGTTGTGCGCATCGTGTTTTACGTGAAATTTTGGTTGAGAAACGTGTATCAGAATGCTGAAATTCGTACCTTGTCTAGTGGTCCATTATTAACATCCTTGAGCATATGAAGGGAGGGAAAATCAGGTGTCAGTTGCCAAAAAGGGGTTTCTCGGTTGTAGTGCGGACTGCGGCATAATGCCCAAGGTGCATGCGCTAAGTAAAACAATCTAACTGCATGAAATAATATTGAATGTTTTGTTCCTTCTCCCGTCTTTCTTTATCACTCTGGACTCTAACCTAGTGAGTCCGAGCTGATACTTATGAATATACTTCAAGCGCATAGTTTAGTTTGTGATGATTTCGGGACGCTCTTTAAAAAAAAGAAAAGAAGATCTGTAGCAGGTACTTCACTGTACAGTCCAATCTGATAGCCAGTGTTCCTGGCAGTGTCACGCAAATATCTCGTAGTTGTCCACTTAGTGGCTGGTCAACCCTGCCGTGCTAAGGAAGAACCTCGTATGAACATTCGAGTGTTGCCAAAATTTCCTTCGATGAATATTTTTTTCGGAAAGTTATGAATATTTTTCCTTTATATTTTAAGAGTCTTTAGGTAAAATTACGAACGAAATCATCTGAAAAATCGGGAGGAAAATATTAATAAATTTACCAGGTGATTCGCGTTTTATTAACGCCTGAAGGTTTATACGACGTTTTTTCTTAGCACGGCAGAACACTGCTTAAGAGCAATGATTAGTGCAGCGGCCATTAGGTACTTCCTTGGAGAGCATATATATTGCTGAACTGTCATGTACCGCATCAGTTTTTATTTTTTCCATGTCAGTCACTTCATCTGTCTCTTTTGTGGCTAGTCAATCCCTTCAATTTAATCGTTTTATTGACATACGAAGGGCTGAGGTGTGCATCAAGCATTAAAAGTAATGAAACCCACCTAGGACTCCTGATTTTGAACAGAATGTTGAGGTGTTTTTTCATTTTATTGCGTTGTTTTTTCAAAGCTTTCCCCGTGCTGCTTGTTTGCGAGACGCAAGGTAAACCTTGGGAAAGTTAACCACGCAAAAAGTTGAATTTACCAGCTGATCCCATTTTAACATTATCAGGACTCTAAAAAATGGATGCAACACTAAAATTTCAACTTCCTCAACTGTCATCGATGAAAATAGAGTCCCTTTATACCCTGAGTTGAGACGGCTCGATTATCAGCTGGCCTGAACTGGTCATGGTATCACAAAAGTGTGCACCCAAACGAACGATATTGAGGGATAAGGATAAAGAATCCTGCGATGTCTGTCATCCAAAAACAACAACATCAACAAAACTGATCAAAACCTAACCGAAGAAATTGCAATAAAACAAAATTAGATTGATTAGTGGATAATTTCTTAATCTACTTTCATTTTGGTGCGATGAAAATAACAATTCGCTCTTGATAAACTACAATTTGGTCATATTTTCATTATTTTTGTTCACATTAGAGGCACCGCCATCTTGATGCACTCATTTGTGACTCCAAGAGCGAGAACCGATCAGAATTGGATTTTTTTAAGGCCACTTTCAGCCCAACCAAAAGTGAGATGTCGTAACTCTGGGTATAAAGGGACTCTAGATGAAAGCATTAGCTAATGACGATTCCAGCGAGTTGGCAACACTGTTGATACTCCATTTAAATCGATTTAATATATCGATTGAATAGATTGTTCTACATACAGTCAAATGGGTAAACAGTGTTGCCAATTTGCAAGAATCGCCAGCATTAGCAACTCCCGTTGATCAACTATTGAGCGCTACTTCGTCCCCACTAGAGTCCTAACATCATTCTCTTCTCCGTATTACAACCTTAATTTTTGCATCATCTGCACGCAACACACCTTATTTTTTGGATTCCAGATAGTCTAATGAAGCGCAAGACGCCAAGCCAATCAAAAATTCAGGTTTCAGGACATTCCGTCAGCGATTTTTTGTCCGCACACTTGTTTAGTCCAGTAATTGACGTCCACGCGTAAAATAAGCATTGAGTGACTCGGTCCAAGTGTTATATTTTTGTCCATGTAATATTATAATGGCAGTATCAAAATGAGAAAATTGAGACTCTCAATCTGACTCTCCCCCTCAATTTGAGAGAGAAAGAGGTGTTGTTATGGTAACTCATGTTTTAAATGAAATGTTAGGTACTTCCTTCCTTTGATTTGTCTTTTCAAATTGTCATTGGTGAGTATTTGGATTTATTTCTATCCTTAAAATTGTCGATATAAAATATATCTTGTGTTTAGCTTTTTTATTTTTTTAATGAAAATATTACTTCATTATAAAAGCATTTACATTTTTAAAACGTGGCAAATATTTGTAAAACCCTTTCCAAGCGATGGCATCGACATCAATCTCAATGAGCCGTAGTTGGGTTGAAAGAAACTATACACAAAAATGAAAGGAAGAGAGGAAAAAATCAAGAAGCTTGCAATCTTTAGTTTTAAACCATTTATACATCGATCTTTTAGAGTCAAATACGTCCAATTCTGAGCGTTTGGCTGCACGTATACCACGCTGCAGCCCAGTAAAAGCGCAAAATATGAAAGACAAAATCAAAGTGCTTTGAAAATAATTAAATTTGACAAGGAACCACCTTAATATTTACAAAACTTATTTTCCTCATATTTTCCTTTTATACTTATTTTTTCCATCAATTTAAATGAGAATAATCTATGCAGAGTGTGCGAAAATTTCAAAATCATGAGTTGAAAATCGCGGATTCCGCGAGTTTAAATAACACAGAGCGGAGCGGCGCGGCGTGCTGCCAGCGTGAAACGCGCATTGGCGCCTACAAACCTAAGTGGAAACTTCACGCATTGCGCAATGCTTCAAGTATCACCTTAGGTTTGTAGGCGCCAATGCGCGCTAGCCGACCGCCCGCGCCCGCCCGCAGCAGCAGGTCACGGCGCCTTATTAAACAACTATTTCATAACAGAGGTGTTGCACAATATCATACGAAATTGAAGGCGCTCTAACATATTAAGAATGGCAGGCATCATTTAAGAATACGGAGCTTCTCTCGCAAAATAGATCGAGATTCTACGGCACAAAAGGAGAGCGGTAGTCCAAAAACTTACTAAATCCTAGCATCGGTATTTAATAACGTTTAGCATACAATTTGCCAAAAAATGCGTGGACGTAAACTACTAGAACAAACAGGTACGCGGACAAAAAATCGTTGACGAAATGTCCTATAATCGATGATATGGTCAGTTGCGCCGGTCATAGAATCGTGTTTTGATGATTGATTCTTACAGATTAGCTAAAATTATTACGATATGTGTAAACATCAACTTCCAGCGTATTAACCTAGCAATCGCACTTTGAAAAAAATTGGTTTATGATGTCATCTACCGCAGTGGTGACACCCTTGGTTTCTTCCAACTTGCTTTCATCCAAGTTTCACGTTGAGTGACCTCAATGCAAATGTGTATCTCCCTGACTGATGAAATCAAGGTGGAAGAAATTAAGGAAATTTGTCACTACCGTGGTGAATGACGTCACAACTGCATGTTTAAAAGGGCGATACTCGGTTGGCATTGAACGTAAGAAATTGCTGCTTGGACAGATCTCATTATTACTAATCTAAAAGAATCAAGCATTAAAACGGGATTCCATGACCAGCACAACTGGGCAATTCAAGGAGGACTATTAATGCGACCCAAAATCGAGGGCTAACGAACATTACCGCCTAACCGACAATTTTAGCAAGGAGTATAGTCAGCGACTTTGTTGTATTCTGTAGTATAAAATACGCAAGCTAATAAGTTTAGTTTTTCCAAGTCTGTAGAGGGAGCGCTTCAATGACGCTGAAATGTATGTAAAAATACAAATCTAACCTCAAAATTACAAAAATGACGAAGTTTCCTCTGCGCTCCGCAAAATCGTCAGTTTGTATAATACGGAATAGAGAATTTGCAGGTGTCTCAAATTTCGTGAATTTCATGTTTAAAATGGTACTGCTAGGAAAACTGACATCCTTTTAAATCTATTTTTCTCTAATTTCCAGTGTCAGAGAAAAATTATGAAAAATACTGCAAAATAAGCTCATCAGGCACTCTCAGATGAGGCAATAAATTTTTTGTGTGCAAATTCTCAATTGGTTGCATATAGGTTTGCATTGTTCGTTAGCCATCAAAATACTTATTGCACGAGAATAATATGAGCCCTTCATTTGATTTATTCGTAACTTGGATGCGTTTTTCAGGGGGCTACCACCACCCACCCCGAGGGCGCTCGCGGATCGTGCGGGAGCGGGGCGAGATGTCCGAGTACGAGGACTCGGGGGTGTCGGTCGTGTCGCGGGACGGCATGATCATGTACCACCCCCACGGGCAGCACCCGCACCCCCACCAGCAGCACCCGCACCACCACCCGCAGCACCAGTCCCCGCCGGGCGGGCCCTACGCCCACCCGGACCCCCGCGGGCGGGAGATGTACCAGCGCGGGCTCAGCGGCGAGGAGCGCTACCCGGAGCGGCACCGCGCCCCCCTCCACGACCCCGAGGAGTACCACCCTCACCACTCCCATCGCGCCAGCTCCAAGCGGGCCCTCAACGCCGTCTAACATCAGCAGGTCCGGTTCTCTCAGCCGGGCGTCTCCAGTGATTGAACCGGAGGCTACAGTTAGTTGTCCACGGATGTCGGACCCCGCCTCAATCGGGTCCTGTCAAATCAGGGTTGTACGCGTGAAATGAAAAATATGAAGGATTGGAAATTTCCGTGGAAAATTTCGTGAAATTTTACGAGACTGTGAAAAATTCCATGTTTTTCAGGGGTTAGAGTATGCAACCCGCGCTCAAATACACAAAAATCGAGGACAGTCACAATTTTCACACTTTGCGAAACATTAAAAGGAACTGGTATTTTTCAATATTTTTCACAAATTTCTGAAATTTCATGATATATTTCACGAGAAATTTCAAAACTTTATTTTTCATGAAAAATTGCAACCCTGTGTGAAATCCAGTGATTGAACCCCTGGCACCAGATTTGAGGCGACTTTATCGCTTGGATCCAGGCGGCTCACTGGAAAAAAAAGTAGCTTGGATCTAGAGTCCAGGCTCTTGAAAACAATGACATGAAAAAATACTCTTATTGGCTTTTTGCTTGAATCAAAAGGAAATCCACTTAAACTAAGATACTTGGTTTTAGATTTAGGCAAAAATCCGATTGAATCAAGATTATTTTTTCTTGTCGGTGTTTTTAAGAGTCTGGACTATAGATCCAAGCGACTTTTTTTCCAGTGCTCCGATTCTCTTTCTTGCTCGTATTCAGTGGCAGGGCTACCAGACGGAGAAAGGAATCGCAGAGTTTTCATAGGAAAATCTAGTTGCTTAGAAAAAAGGCCGTCATTTAGTCAAATTTTGTACTGAAAAATTGCTTTGAGTTTTTTTCCAGCATGGAAAATTAAAGAACAAAAGATTAAAATTTGCGCGCGATGTCATAAGGAGAGCAATAAAGGCAGAAATAGCATTTGCAAAAATGAAAATAATCCGAGTGGCATTAATGGAACATTGAAAATTGAAACGGATGCTCTCTCTTATTCTGGCGCCCGAAAAGAAAAAAAAAGTAATCAGGCTCCAGTTTCCTTGTTCAAATTCGTATTTCTCCTGCTCATTCTAAACTGGAGCTTCCAAGTTAACGCTACTGATAGATGGAGGGGCTGGGGCACTCATAGTTGTTCGTAATTTTTTGTACTTCCTACTGTTATATCGTTCTTGTGTCTTTTTTTATCGGCTAGTTTAGTCAGCGTGGATGATTCGGCTGGCTCGAATTTTTGTAACGTGTTCGACCCTGTTTTAAATGAGAATACCTTTTCCATCTGCATGCAGATATTAATCGTATAGTATCTGCAAAAGTAGATGAAAAAGGTAAATTTGTCTAACTCGAGGTCTAGCGATTGAAACTAGTAAAAAGAAACATGAGCAGGAGAAACTATATTTTCTTCGTGCATAGTTATAGTCGGACCAAATTATATTCATTGTTATGGGTTCCACGACAGATTAAAATGAAGAAGAGGAGAAATGCAAATGAGCTGTAACTCTCTGATAGAAACTCCATACATTTTTCTATGACTGTAAGAGCTATGATGGATTACCGACTAAGCATGACTTTTCGCTGACTTTCAATAACGTGGACTTGTTGTGCGGCCAATGCAACTCAAACCTGTATGATGATGATACCTTACATGTAAAAACTGACTATGGACATAGTAAATTGTATGGACACGAAATAAAATATTGGCGGTTGCAAAAATTGTAGGTGTCAATGTGGAAAGAATTACAACCCGATAAGATTTTTCCAGGCCTATGCGCTAAACTACAGGCTAAGCGTACTCGTAATAGAATACTGTCATCTAGTGAAGAAACAAATTACTCACTAAAACAAAAAAATTAGTTTGAATTGCTCCTTAACATGCCGTTAATGTAGAAACTGATGAAAATTTATCGGGCTGCGTTTATGGTTGAACCTTGATTTGACAGAAAGTGTTCAATCAGGGTTTGTACCATGAGCTGACTCTGATTTTTCTTAAAAAAAAAAAAAAAAAAATGGAAAATTATTCATATTGTCCTAAGCTAGTATGCCTCAGTAGGTGTCTGCAATCATACTTTTTGTTATTTTTGTCTCTTAATATTCAATGTAAATGTCTTCATGGTCCTCAAATTGATGAAAATAAGAAGTAACCCTTCATAAATATGCACTCTTTACTCTGTAGTAAATAAACCGGTATGAAATCGATTCCTTTTTGTAAATATACTACCTTTTGTAAAGGGTAGGATTTTGTCTGTTCCTTACTTGCCTTAAATATTTTCTGCTATTAATGAAAACAAGAAAAATTAGGTTTTCTTTAGATTTATATTTTTGCTTTACCGAAAAACAGGAAAGGGGAGAGAGCAACCAAATAACATAGTGTAAAAGACTTCATTGAACGGAAGTAATCTTTCGAACGCAAATTAACAGCCGTATGATTTTGTCGTGAGGAAGCTGATACTTTGCACTTATTTTATGCACGATGAAATGTGAGAAGAGAACTGTATTACATCCGATAAAATATTGAAAAGCGTATATTTATTTTGCGTCGGAAAATACCTCCCATCTCTTCATTTCTATAAATAAAAAAGGTCGAGAAATAATGAAACAATCACTGTTTGTTTCTCTTGGACTAAAATAATGAATAAAATATCTTCATCGTTTTATTATTTGAAAACAAGGCATTGATGATTTTTCAAGACGCTAATTGACCATTATGTGATCGATTACTAGTAAGCATCAAGTTTGACTTCTAATGCTTTACTTTTTTTTTATTTTCTGATACTTAATAGTTGCTGTAACCGTTTAATCACTGGATTTCCTCACCTTCCCTCTCCTTGAAGCGACCTTTAAATTGAAGGATCGTCTTCACTCTTAACATCACTTATAATTAGATGAATATGAAGTTGGAAACTTCTTCTGAATTTAATTTTTTTTTTTAAATAAAACAAGACCACATGTATGAATTGTCCTCTTCGTCGAAGAACCAAACCCCATGTTTTGGTCATCTCCGGCAACAAGTGGATTGTTTAAATTTCAATTCTATCCGCGTATTTGAAATACGCATATTCGTGTATATGTTTTAAATAACTTTTCCTTTTTGTATCAGTGTATATAAAATTCTTGTATTATAGAAAAATCTATGACATGATTCTAAGAAACTGTTTGAATTTTGAAAAGTCAAGCTACCGTTTCTTTTGTAGTAATGATGTGATCTATGTTCAAACCTACCTGTTTCGTCTCACCACTCGGAAGGTTTTTATAATCCTCTTTCTACGTATGATTTTGATATTTTCACTTTAGATATGCACCACTTCAGATGATGCTAGCAGTAGATGAACTATAGGGTACTCATACAAATATCTCAGACCACTTGCAAAAATTATGCTTTCATTTTCATTGTATTTTTTTATCATCATTAGCATTCTCATTGATCACTTCTCTTAGAAGTGAGGAAAAAAATCATTTCAAACAGCAGAGATTAGGATTATAATTGTCTCAAGACTGCAAATTCGCATCTGTAACGCGTCGTCACTCTTAAACCCTAATATTTAGTGGAGGTACTCCGAATTTTCACGTGTAATTATATTCAAAAATTTGGATACTTAAGCTTATACTTCACCTTTCTCAATAGGTATTCTGTGTTTAAATCGCATGACTTCACTCAGAAGTCGTTTAACAAGATTCCACTTCATACAAGTATAGCCATTTTCCCGAGTTGGGGTTTTCAACCCGACAATGCGCCTTTACTTTCGCTTAGAATGCAGAGAAATTCAATCTGAGGAATGAATTCAGGCATTTTAGAATTAGTTCTCTCAGTAACCATTTCTTTTACCTCGAATACACCAGTAGCGTGGCGTGCTTTGCGATATATCGCTGGATCTGCCATTCAAACCTATGGAAATATTTCAATTCACAGGGTGTTCGCAACGAACACCTTAATAATCGATTCTTTACGATAGCCTCAAATGGAGATGCTCGATAAATCGATCATTCGCGCCTCGCCACTGGGATACACTGACCAAAACTAAGTTATGAAATAATCCATTAAAAAGTTACATTCTCATTATCACTCATTTTTACATTAATGCACAAAGCGTAGAGTCCTCTCTGTCTGCCTTTTATCATATGAGTATAGCGTAGATGATTCAAGGCTGTTTACACCGTCAAAAAATCCTCCCCTCCCTTAACCCCTTAAACGTTACACGCGAGCCAATCTTACAAACAAGAGAATAATAGGTGCAAAATATTTGAGTTGGATCAACTAATAGGCACCTTTCGTGGCATCCTGGCATATTTTCCCATTTTTCATGACTGATGACTAGAGAGTCTATCACATAGAATCGATATTCAGCAATGCGCCTTGAAATTACTCTAACAATCGCTTCCTGAGCGAATTTTAAGAATATATGTGCATTTCTGTTGGATTACATATATTTTATGTACAACTATTTAGAGACAGGATTTGAATAATGTAATGCACATACTAATTAAAGCGCTGTTGAATATTAGTATAACATGATGCTACTGGATTGCTGCTGGAAAAATATCTTGGACTCTATGCAAATAGTTTTGAGTTATTTTTTTCTTGTTTAAAGATGAAAGAAAAGAGTAAGTCCATAAACTGACGTTAAATGTCAGTATGTAGGAAGCTATCCTGTTATTGAAGCTCCTACCTGTTTTTTCTTTCAATATTTGACATTGTGACATTTCTTTTAATAAATGAGGACAAAAATAAAAAATTAAATAATTGAATGTAGAAATTCCCGAAAAGACAAATTTAGGAGCTATTCTAATTTTTTGTAACGCAACGTTTTTTTTTTTTTACACACACAAAGTATGTTATTGGACTTACTTCATTTCTCACTAGAGCAGCTCGTATGGCCCATTATTTTAATTTTGTTTATTTTGTGTCATTCAAAACTTCCATTAGAATAACGCATATAATAAAACGCAAGCTCAGTAAATCTTGACCACAGTTTATGTTAAAATAAAAAAGAAATGAGTTCATTCCAAAAAATCTTCAAGCCCATTATTGCGTTCCCGTCTGGCTAACCAACAACCAAAGCAGTCTTTAAAAATTGCTGCATATCGTCCATTTGTTGTTAGCAGATAGTTGGTTTTGTAAGTTTGGTGTCATGTTTTGAGACGAATCGATTTATCTGCCATTTAAGTCTATAAAAAGGATCGATTTTAAGAGTATACAGCTTGATAATCGATTTTTTATGGTAGCCTCAAATGGGTGAACCCAAGGCCCACAGAGGGATCAATCCTTCTTTACAATGTCCTAACGGCAGGAGGCAAGACACCTGAAGAACAATCGGAGAGACGGTTCTACTTCAAAACTTAGTTGAATTTCGACAATTTTTGTAAGTCAATATAATTGTGGGTAAATATCTTACCAATGTGTTTGGTTTGACCAGTTGAGATGTTGCTGTTAACTTTATCGCTAAATTATTAGTTATTGTTACTATTGTTTTAATTCCGTATATTTATTGACTTGTTACATGTTAAGACATACAGTGAAATATGTTGAGCACTTATTGTGTTAAACCATTCCGTTTCATTGCAATGACCGATTAAGGCTTGGTGCCAATCGATCTCCCCGTTCCTCATTTAGGCTTTTGAACCCTAAAATACGAAGGACGAAGTATACAAAAATGCAGGTATCATGACCAATTGTGAGAAATGACACTTGCCTTCCATGTTAGAGTTCTAGTACGCAACGGGGATTTTTAATTTAATCATCGAATTGTGTACACAGTTTCAGGGGAGAGACACGGTCGTGGAAACGGGTACGCCGATTTTAGGTCATTCTATTCTTTGTGAATACCGAATGCGGGGGAAAGAAATTATTCGAGCACATAGGAACAGATTTATATTTTTTAGAGCTTTCGGCATGCCTAAACTGTAAACCAGGAACAAAGTCAGAAACGTCCAGCGTCACGTGATTGATGAAGTTATTCCTCATTAAAATTAACCTGAAGTATACATACGTTATTACGTCTCCTAGGACTCTAAAGTCTCAAGGTACAGTTGATTCTTAGACATCTCCGAAGAGATCCACCGAAGAGATAAAGAGGGAGGGGAGGGGTGCCTTAAAGAGAAATTAAGAGAAGTATCTATCGGGGAATTCGTCTTTAACTTGACCTCTCAACGTCGGACACACACTGAAAAACTGTTCCCACGCTTTGATCTTTTTCAAACGTTAATTGTTTTGTTTAAAGCTGTTTTCAAACGGACAGAAATGAAGGAAATATAATTTTATGGATCACATCTTTGAAAGTTATAGACTCAAAAAAACCAAGAACCTCCTATATTCAAGATACACTTAACATGAATGACATTTTCATACAAACTTCTGAGAGTAAAATCACACTAAGTTTCAACACCGTTGACGACGAGTTTGACCATGTTGTCTTTGGTTTTACACCAAATATATCCATTATACGGTCGTCTCCAAAATATGATATCTTTCTTTTAGCAGGTATTATCCGATTTTTCCCTTCCTCGGTGACTCGGGGATGTTTTTGAATCAATCATGGATACAATTGTTTGAAGTTCTCAGCTAATCTACAGCTATTTAAAAATATTTTGTTCACATCTGTCAATGAATAAATTATGGGGTCACCAATTTCATCATTGACTTTACATTTACAGTCAAAAAAAATTGTCAGGCATTAAGATATGATACTTGTAAAACACGGGCACCAAAGAGAATTTGCCTCAACAAATTGATAAAGTCAAAACTAAAAAACACTAAGCTAAGACTCTCCTCACATCTGTAGAATATACTGTTGGATGAGGGAGTGTGAAGTAGAGAAAAGAAGCGATATTGGTCGAAATGCTGTAATTATTTACAACATTGTGCTTTCAAAAAATGTTCTGATATTTTCATGTGGAAAATCTAGAAGTTCGTGGATTTTCAATTCTGAATTTTTTCAAATAATAAATCGTACTCTTGCTGAGAGTGCTTTGAGTAGCAGGATGAAATCATTTTGATTCTTTATGGATTCCATAGAAAACGTGCTTTAAGGTTGTATTGATTTCTTTCGATGCTATATTTATCTGCAGTAAGGAGGATGATATTACAGTCGATTTAATATTCTAATTTCCTTTGTGCTCGTGTTTAGTTTTTTTCAACCTCAAAATTTTAATTTATCATCTCTTGAAAGATAGTGAAGTATCGGTGATTGTGCTGGTCCATCTAGTGACTTACATTAATCTTTTAGGAATATTAACTGTGATGGACAGATTATGAATGTTTAGTTGATCAAATGTATTTGTAAGTGTTGAATGTTTGCCCCGGACAAAGATCCGGATCTGTGTAAAAATACCACTAAGTGTATGAATCTAACCTCACCGCCGACGCGCCGCAAATGGAAAAGCAAAAATATTTTGAAAACAGTCAGCAATTGTGTGTTCAACTTAAGTGTCAAATTCTGCTGGAGTTTCACCACGGTTCCGTGTTAATGAAATTCCATTATTTAAATATTTTTGTAATTTCTTATTATTATTTTGTAAAAATTTCTTTGCACCCTTCGGTGCATAGCTAGCCTGTGAGAGGAACAAATATCCAGTAAAATAAACAAATTAAAAAATTAAAACAACTGAAAAATTAAAACAAGCGTTTTATCATGTTCCTCCTTCTTCTCATGTTGCGCACCCCTGCATGCTCCCTTAACTTAAATTATTCTTCCTTCGTTTTTAAAATGTGCATTTTTTACGATTGCACGGAGTGTATAACAACAAGTAAGTAGGGTGAACTACGAGAAAGGGTGAAAAGAGTTAATATTAAAAGTCCCGGATATCTTCATTCGTTGTTGAATCGCACTTAAGGTGATTCGATGGACGCCATATTTTGTGTCAGAACGGCATGCGATATATCGCATCAATTGGTTCCATTTTTTCAGCTACTCGTCATTTTTCTCCAATTTTGAGATCGCAATTCTGTTGTCAGGAGACTAAAGCACTCACTTATCAATTTTAAGGAAGAAATTCAACGTATAATAAAGGCTTGGCTTTTTTAGAGAGAAAATATCGCATTAGAGTGCAGTTTCGATATCAGTATCGAATGCGATATTTTCTCTCTAACAAAACCACGCCTTTATTACGTTGAATTTCTTCCTTAAAATTGGTAAGTGAGTGCTTTAGTCTCCTGACAACAGAATTGCGATCTCAAAATTGGAGAAAAATGACGAGTAGCTGAAAAAATGGAACCAATTGATGCGATATATCGCATGCCGTTCTGATACAAAATATGGCGTCCATCGAATCACCTTAACTACAAAATACTTCAAAATCAATAGAAGTACAAGCTTTCGTATGATATGAAGAAACTTTTTAACACACCGTACCTATTACACAAATGTTTTCTTGAACTCAATAAGAATAATGACTGTATTTTGTATCTAGTATCTAGAGGAACACAGATGCATGATAATACGTGCGAAGACGATATAACTGAGCCTAACGGTAGAGCAGCTACCAAAGTGTCACGATTTTCGTTTGAAACATTGATAAAAAATGTTTACTGCATCATGGAAAGGGTAAAATCGTGAAATATTCAACGTAGAATCGTTACGAAGAATAATTCGGAATATTACCAGAATCTTAGAAACATTATTTATTTATTCTTTTTTAAATGATAAGACTTTTGGTGATTTCGCCACGACTTGGAGTCGAATAGCTATCTGAATTGTATAAAGATACTTTTTGAAGAAAAACTTGTAGAATTTACGGGTGGTAAAATCAGAGGTAAAATGAAATATAGGTATGACGCAAAAGTGCATTTATCATGTAACACGATCGAAAGGTGTGGGTTTCACAGTGATCATTGCATAATGTCACACTTGTGCAAAGATCCCCCAACGGTTCAAGCAGGTGTTACATGTATAACTTTCCTCTTGCTGTAAGTATCGCATCTTAATTCCTTTTACCTCTCATTGTTTCCTTAATCTAGAGTAAAAAACGCCTAAAGGTTATTATTATATTTTTTTCTTTAATAAAAAAAATCGTAACATGGACGCAGAATGGTTTTGGCGTCATTCAAAATATTACGTTCAGCTCCTTATCTTTTTTCTCGCCCTAAGTTTTGAATTCGCTGAGAGCTTTGACTACAAAAACAACCAAATGGCCCCCATCATACTAGGTAGGTTATAATGTTCATTTATATTACTAGTCATATTGAGATAAGTTGATCGATAATGTGCTCTCCTTACTCATTAATCCTGGTTACCTTTATCATAGTGAAAATAATTCTTTGAAGAGCCATAGAGAGACAATGGCTTCTAATTTCAATCGCTACTCGAGCCGATTCAATTATATTATGAATCAAAGCAATCAGAATAGAAAGAAGAGCTACCATCAAATCCTCAGGTTGAAGTTTGACAGAATTTTCTGCGGCGCAGAGCATGTGAATATTACAATTAACAAATCCTTGACTTTTCTATATTGATTCCTATGCAGAGCATGTTTTCTGGCCTACTATACTGCCGTGCTAAGGAAGAACGCCGTATGAGCCTTCAGGCGTTGCCAAGTGTCTACCACTAAAAACCGAAATTAATGAGAAAATTGTGAATATTATTTTCCAAACATTTCAGACACTTTTGTCCGTAATTTAACCTAAATTAACTGAAAATTTCAAGGAAAAATATGCATGAATGCTGTCAAAAAAATATGTTTAATGAGGGGAAATTTGGCAACTCTCGAATGTTCATACGGCGTTCTCCCTTAGCACGGCAGTAAAAAAATTTAACGTCGATATAGGAATGTGCGTAGCCTCCATGTCCGCTTTGTCTCGTCAATTCGACCTCTTTTTAGTCCAAGCTTAAGTTAAGAAACGATACTGCTTCACTATAACTGTTCTCATTTGAAAATGTACTAAGCCGCCGCCGCGCTGCGGTAATTAAAGTTGGGGAGCAATTTTAATTAATTGTTTCAAACAAAGAAACTCGCATTAAATTTGGCGTAAAAAGATTGACCCGAGCACTAAATTTTCAGCTCTAAAAATAACTCTAACCGACTAGCTTGCTCTAATATGCACAAGTATCATGATTAAAGTTCCAGGGGTTGCCGGTACCAAAATCGAAGCAAAATATCACACGACTGGACACCCTAGGGGATGCGATGAGGATTCGGACTGGGAATTAATATGGATCAACCTCAAAGCAGCGGCCGGTGGCTTACCCCTTAGATGTTGGGTACGGAGCTTGGATTTCCCTTTTTACATTCCTAGCAAATCAGCGCACACGACATTACTTAATAGGAAGAGTGGAGAGTATTGAAAGTGTCCAAACATCAGGGGAATAAGTAAATAATTAGAAATAAAAAAGTAGCTGCTCTACACCAAAGATATGGATGATTTGGACCCGCCTAACTTAGTTTGTGCAGTAGACTGACAACTTTGCTTTTGTGCACCTATATAAAAGTCAATGAGCAGTAGTTGTGTTGAAAGAAACTATAAAAAATGAATAACAGGGGAAATAAACCAAGAAGCACACAATTTTTAGTTTTAGCCCATTTGTACATCGATCTTTTAGAGTCAAATACATCCTACTTTAAGCGTTTGGTTGGGCGTGCACCACAATGTAGCACAGGAAAAGCACAAAATATAAAAGAAATAATTCATAAGCTTTGGAAATCATTACATTTTACAAGGAACTAGCTTAATATTTACAAAACATACATTATATTTTCCTTTCATGCATTTTTTTTTTTTTTTATCATTTAAATGAGAGTAATCCATGCAAAAATCACGAGTTGAAAAACGCTGACCCCGCAAGTTTAAATAATAGGGCCTAACATAAAGCGGAGTGACGCGACGTGCTGCCAGCACGAAACGCGCACTGGCGCCTATAAACCTAAGGGGATACTTCACGCATTGCGCAATGCGTAGAGTATCCCCTTAGGTTTGTAGGCGCCAATGCGCGTTGCGTGCTGGCCGGCCGCCCGCCGCGCCGCAACGTGCCACCCACGGCGCTTCACTATTTCAGAATAGAGGTGTTGTACAGTATCATATGAAATTGAAGAAGCCCCAACATATTAAGAATGACAGGCATCCATTAAGAGTAAGGAACTTATCTCGCAAAATATATCGAAATAAAAGAGATAAAGAAACATTCTTGAGTATGCCGTCAAGAAGATTTTACTTTGAATCAAGAATAAAATAGGTGAACAAAATCGGGTTTTTGCTTGATTTAAGTGACTTTCCTTCTTATAAAAGCATCTTTTTTCGTTTGAAAAGCATTATTTTCTTTATTGACTCACAAGGAAATCTTCTCGGCGGTAAATTTGAGGATATTTCTCTTTGATTCAGGTCACTTTTTCCTCTAACGGAGTTAAAAAAAAAACTATGCAAAACGTTATTAGATACAGATACTATAACTGTTTCGTTGGTTTACATATGGTACTATCTCTCTGACTCGTACTCTGACGTACGGGTGTATCTCAATTTCTAAGTGAGCCCTGTTCTACATATAAATCGATTTTTGCTGGGGCTCATACCGAAATTGAGTAGAGGAGTTTGCGACTTTGTGTTTAGAGATCCTGCAAAATTGTTTATACATGACATGAGGGAAATTTTGGTTATTCCCTTTTTCCTGACAGTTATAAAAATCAACCCGCCCTTTGTTTCTATACCTTTTATGAATTAATTGGAATATGCAAGTAGACCTATTGGATTTGTTCAGGTTTACAGGTACCGATTGTTCTACGATAGAGCTGCGCACCGATGTCGTAACCAAGCCGGTGTTGAGACACGCGTTATGGGGAGATTCGGGAGTCTGAAGCCAGTCGACTACTTGACGAAAGACCCTTTCTCCCGAATCGGCACGAACTATTTTAACGACATGTCTGACGCGTTAAAGGACAGTGGTTACTCAACGGACATAAATTTGAAGGCGGCCGGCTACGATGGACGCTATGCACCCTGTGAGTACAGATATCAGTACATAAGAAGTCTATTAGTCGTATTTTGTTCGCCGCAACAATTGTTTCCTGTTACCGATTTTGTGTTATTTGCGTCACTTTTTCACAACCAATGAGAGCAAAGCAGCTAGAAGTGAGGTTAGAAATCTTGTTACAAATGTACAAAACAGTCGTAACAAGACTCTGAGGACGTTCCGATTGTTTCGAAACAATTTCGCAAAACGTTGCCAAATTGTGCAAAATAATTAAACGAATAAAAATAGGCCACGCCCCTTAACATAAATAACATTCGAACAAAATACGGCTGTTACGAGATGTTCCGAGTTGTTTCGTCGAATAAAATACGTCTAAGAAGTCTACGAATAAATACAAAAACGAGACAGTACCAATACACCATTTTTTTAAGCTGTAAGGTACATACATAAGAGCTAGTTTCAGTACTCTTCCCCTCTCCGGCGCTATTTTACACTTAATCGTCACACTGCCGTGCTAAGGCAGAACACCGTATGAACATTCGAGAGTTGCCAAATTTCCTCCGATAAAATGTGTATTTTTGAGGAAACTTAAGAATATTTTTCCGATACATTTTTAAAAACTTTAGGTAAAATTGCAAACAAAATTATCTGAAACATTGAAAGAAAAATATTTACAATTTTTTCCGGAGGACATTTGGCAATACGTAATTGTTCATACGGCGTTCTTCCTTAGCACGGCAGCACAGTCCTCTATCCTCCCATAGCTCCTCAGAAAGATGTCCTCCCTCATTTCTTTTAATACCTCCTGTAGACGCCCTTACGGCGCGCAAAGGACCCCTTTGTCTCCTCTTAGGAGGAGCCCAATCAAGTATCGTGTTCGAGAGGCTTCTCTTCTGTGATCCTGCCCACGTGGCTATACCCGAAAAGCTGTTCGGTCCATAGACAGATCCAAGAGGCTATAGGGCCCTCCACGGGTGCCAAAAATGAAGAAGGAAGAAAAGAAGGAGGAAGGAACTGAGGAAAGAAGAAGTGAATACGCTTACATTTGAGGGGCTTGGAGGACAAGGCGCATAAGCGCAGTTTTTTAAATCATTGAGGTATTAATGACTTTAAGTAAAACTAGTTTTAAAGCATACTCTGTGAAAACATCGCTCTCAAATTGCATTTTTTAAGTATCAAAAAGTCAATTTGAACTTGCTTTTTACCATGAGTATCCATGTATTTTCGAAATTCCAAACACGTATTTTTCAAAATAGTAAATACTACAGTACTACACTTATGCGCCTTGTCCTCCAAGCCTCTCATTTGCTAATTACTCAAGATCAAATTGACTCAAGCTACATAACAAATGCGTCAACAATTTTCTGGGGGAGACCCCCGGACCCTATTTTCGCCCTTTCCACTTTAAGCTGTAGATCCGCTTATATGGTTTGATCGTAACGTAAAAAAATCTAATTGAATTACGCATTAAGAATCAAGATGAGGAGGACATTGCATAACTTTACGATAAATATTTTAAGAGTATCTCCAGTACATGACCCTGTTTAAAATTCATTAAAGCAAAAGAAAAACTTAGAGTCTTGAAGCAGACAGTTTGCAACTACACTGCTATTTTCTCTATGGCGTATAACGCTCAGTTTCCCCCGGTGATGACTTATATGTTCAAAGAGTTGAAAGAATATCCGTGCTTTAACTTTGTTTCTGTGTCAGTACAACAGAAGGAGTTCGGGTATTTCGACAGGTTTACGGAGCTTGTTGAGAAAGTTGCAACCGACTCGAAACGGAAAGTGTCGATTGTTTCGCACAGTATGGGAGGTTTGGTGGCCGCATATTTCCTCGGGTTGAAATCTCAAGAATGGAAAGACAAATACATACACAACTTCGTCGCCGTATCCACGCCATGGCTGGGAAGTGTTTTTGCTCTCGAGAGCTATATCCTAGGTAAGATTACAGAAAACAATAGAAACAAAGAAAATGAATGAGTTGGCTCCTCGGGGTGTATCGGTAGTTAAAATCGAAAGATGCATATCTCCGGTTTCATCTTTGCAAATCTCCTACTAAGGCTTATTTATTTTAAAAAGAACTAATAAAAAGTTTATCTTGAAATTCTCTGCGATATTACTGATATACAGATTCAATGCTACTTATACAAAATTTAAAAAACTTCTTTGGTTAGACTCGTATTAAGCAAATATAATTTAGGTGGCGATTTTCAAATATATCTCTGGAGATCTACATTTTTTTGCTGCAGTATCTTAATCCTAGTCTATTTATTTAGAATCTAATATTCTTCTGTCATTCTTTAAAAGTGGCTCTTCAGCCCTTTGCTTTATAAGTAAGCCAACAAAATTCTTTTAACATTTTATGTTGCAAAATTTTAAAAAAAGAGCTTTATTTGTGGTAAATCTTTACTTGATTTATTTACAATTAGCGCTGATTAAAGAGGACATATTTAATGACATTACAGGTTAACCAGTGATGTGGCGGACTTGGCGATGTATCGATTGATCTGCCATTTAAACCTATAGAAAAGGATCGATAAGTAGGGCGTTCGCACCGACCACCTCATTAATAATCGATTTTTTTCTATAGCTTCAAATGGAGAATTATCAAAAATCGATACTCACGTCTCGCCATGAGGTTAACTGCGAGTAGACATAATCTGAAAAAGTAATTCTATCTGTAAATTAGTTATTTGCATCAACTGTCTTTTAATTTGACTCCCGTGGCATTGAAAATTATTGAAGATCTAGTATCTCCTCTTCAAAAGACCGGTTACGCAATACACAACCCAGAGTTCATGGTTTCCGTATTGTTGTGTTGATTGCATACTCTCTCAGTTGAAGGGGTTTTATTTTGCACGAATGAATCATTGTACGTCAATGTGATAGAAACCCCCGGTAATGGAGCAATATTATACCTTTATCTATCATGAATTCCATAAAATAAGTGCCTGAATGGGCATGGTTTTTTGGCAACGGATCTTGAAGATGATCTAAGATTGATAAACCTACACAGTAGGCGTATTTTGATGGACTGAGGTAAGTTAGGATGAAGCGCCACGGATATAGATTAGTCTGGACTTTTACTCAGAGTGTGCGTGTAACACCCTGTAGAATATCTAAAATCATTTTGGAAACATCTTTGTCCTTTCTACTCAAAGCGTATTTAATTTGCCACCATCGAGACACACTATATAGTTAAGAAACTTACGGCATTCAAATATTTTTCGTAATATTAACGACACAGAGGTAATTTACTATTTGAAGATATTGAGCAATAATTCTTGGGAACAAAAAAAAAAAGAAAAGAAAAGAAAAAAAGGGAAAAATACCTCTTTGAAAGTGCTCCGTTGATTTTATTTCAGGAACATACACATTCAGACTATTGGACAGGTTAGTTTCAAAGTGATATTTGAAGTTTTCATTTTCTAATAGAATGTATCACTTTCGTTAGAGCCCAAAAGCTGGTGGGTTGAGAAATTATCAAATGGTTAAGGGATTACCTAGAGAGGAAGGAGACCTTCAGTCGACCTTCTTCTCTAGCGTTCGTAGGCACCTTCAGTGTAACGCCGAGCAAAATCGATGAGACAAGTAATATACCCTCTCAGAGTCCTCATTTGGATCTCTTTTTGTTCGGAACTAGGAACAAATTACGGGGTTCCAACATTTAAAAAGTCACTGATGAAAGAGCTCGTGAGGACATTCCAATCAGTGGCGTTTCTCTTGCCGGCAGAAGAGGCTTTTGGTGAGACAGTTCTAGTCGATTGGACTCTCAAAAACAAGAAATACACTGCCAAGGACTACAAGGAATTATTCACGTAAGCACAGTACATTTTGGTGGGAAAGCTGGTGGTCAGCTGAACTATTATTTAAAAACATCTTTTTTATGTTATTAATCTCTCCTCAGCATTCAAAAAAGAGTTTGGGGGTGGAGTTTTTGTACTCAAAATTTAATGGAGGGTGAAAGTTGACTCCGTCCTCACAAACCTGGAGAAAGCCTTAATTTGTCCCTAAAATATATTTACACAAAGTTTACAAAGGCTGTTCCCTCTGCGAAAAAAAAAAGAAAAAGAAAAAAAACATTTTCTTGCGGACCAGGAATATCAACATACTAGAGTGAATTCACTTGAATCTCTCAGCCTTTACACCTTCATTAATTAGACCATAAAATTATGTAAATGGAATGAATGGAGAATATTAATAAAGAGAGATTGGTCTCAACGATAGCATTTGATACATCGATGCCCAAAAAGCAGCAACCCCACATCTGCATTGCTTCTATCTTGTTTGAAATTATTTCTACGAAACTCTCTGCCAAAATAGGGGAAAAGGAAAAGCTTTTCAGAAATAACACGTTGACTAGTTTCCAAAGAAAACATAAATTATGTCAGGAAGTCTGCAACGTCTCAAACGTAGACACATGGTTTTGCACTTTGGCCATCGATACGTATCAGTTGTTTCATGATTACTCTGTGTTTGGTTTCCACCAGGGACCTTCAATATGAGGATGGATATTTAATGAGAGAGGATGTTCGCTCCTTCTTCCCTGTTGATATCGATAAGCTAGGAGTTAAGGTGGTTTGCATCTACTCGAATCTCAACAAAATTGAGACCCTCCAGAGGTAAGTAATAGAAATATTAATTTTAAGAAAGAGCATGTTATTCTTAACCAGTCTGAAACATGTTAATCAATTTGCCTCTCGCACAGAGGCTAATTCGTTTGCAAATGCTCGTTTAATTGTAAGTACCTACTTACAACGTCAATCATAAGATTTCATCGGAAAATATAACCATTGCTGCCTTGAAAGACAGGTTAACTACTCATCAGCATAACATAACTTTTGACTTAACAGTTCGCATAGCTTGGATTATTGTCTCTGTGACACATCCGGACCTTATCCACTACCTTTAAAATCGTTGTGCCTCAAATGGACGTTGGAATCATTAAAAAGAAGAAATGCTCAGTATTCACCATTGAATTGCAGATTTTAAATCTTTTAACCATTGCAGTGTGCACCTTCTTATCAGATCCTACATTTCATAACATCCTGATAGAAATATAGGAGAATAAGGCCTGCGCCTGCGCAACATCAGCCTGACAAGGTGCCCTCTCAATGACCGTTATTTTTAGCGAAGGAACTTCTTCGTGACTTAGAGCCTCGGCATGGTTACTTAAATCTTGACATGTTGATATTCGATCTTTGAATGTGTGATCTTAAATATTCTGAGAAACACACGCTTTTGATTTGTTCCAGGTATGAAATCGCAGATGACATATTGAATCCTAAATCGGTTAAGTCACATTTTGTCGAGGGCGATGGAACGGTGACGCTGAATAGTTTGCAACATTGCGACAAATTCAAGAATGTAACAGTAAAAGTTTTCCAGGGGTACGACCACCTGAAAATCATATTTAAGGATGACGTGATTGACTTTATCCAATCTGTCACAGTAAATGCACAATCGCTGTAAATGTTTTGTCCGTGTATGAGACCAACTCATAGTTATTTTGGAGTCTTAGTTTTCATAACAGACCAGTAAGAACAATTGACTGAAAGCAAAATAGTGCATCGTTAACGGTAAAAAAAATAAGGTTATTTCAATACTGGCATATTAGTCGTCATCAGCAAGGTCTACATACCCTCCAAGCATACTTTAATCTCTCCTTTTCATAGTTTGCATAATTTAAGAGCAAACTCAAGTGTTATTGCAGTAGTTGTACATTATTTTCACTACTTAGTAGGTAAATTTCTTCGTTAATTTACTACGAGGGTCATCCAAAAAGTAAGATTCCCTACCCTGTATCTTCCGAACGAAAAGAGATAAATCAAATCGGTAAAAACGTACATATTAGGCATACTCTGAGCTTTGAAACAAGTTCAAGTTTTTGGAAATCGGTTGAGGACTTCGCGAGAAAACTCAATTTTACTGAGACGACCTCCCGTCGTCGCGTGCCCACCTCCGAGGTCAGGATGCGCGGAGAGTCCCTTCCTTCAGACTCGGCTTATCGCCTTTAAACATCAAATCTAAAAGGAATTTAAAAGATTTTATCAAGTAGGCCTTACTTTACTTTTTGAGATAGTCTCCGCATCTTTTTTGACATTTCTGGTATAATTACAGCAGCTTTCATGCCTTCCGCGTAAAATGTCTCGTCTTGGCTCCAAAACCAGTCATTGCCAGCGATCTGCACTTCCCAATCAGTTGCTTACCGTGGTAAAATTTTTCCCCAATCCTCCGAACTCTCTTAATTTAGCCTTAAGTGACTTACGTCTATTCCTGAGATGAAAAACTCCCACTGTGGAAAGCGATTTCCAACCGCTTTAGAGGTGCAGATCGCTGGCAATGACTGGTTTTGGAGCCAAGACGAGACCTTTTACGCGGAAGGCATGAAAGAGCTGCTGTAATGATACCAGAAATGTCAAAAAAGATGCGGAGACTATCTCAAAAAGTAAAGTAAGGCCTACTTGATAAAATCTTTTAAATTCCTTTTCGATTTGATGTTTAGAGGCGATAAGCCGAGTCTGAAGGAAGGGAATCTCCGCGCATCCCGACCTCAGAGGTGGGCACGCGACGACGGGAGGTCGTCTCAGTAAAATTGAGTTTTCTCGCGAAGTCCTCAACCGATTTCCAAAAACTTGAGTTTGTTTCAAAGCTTAGAGTATGCCTAATATGTACGTTTTTACCGATTTGATTTATCTCTTTTCGTTTGGAAGATACAAGGTAGGGAACCTTACTTTTTGAATGACCCTCGTAAAAAGAAAGATTGCATAAATACAAATTGAAAAAATTACGAGGTTCTCAAATCGAAAGTTGATTGGGCACCGTCATAAGTTTATAAATTGGCATTGTGTATTTTATAAACCTCACTTTTGGTTTATTTAGTATTATATATTATCATTAAATACTTATATCCGTTCATCGATGTTTTTTCTACTATATTTTCTTTTAAGTGTTTTAATAAAAAAAAAACTGCGTACAAAAAATAATTATGAGAAATGAAAAAAGGTAAAATCTCTTACGTCGGATTTTCACTCTGTCTCACCTCTGAATAATATTTATGGCATTAATTTCTTTTTTTTATTTTTCCTTAACGTTAATAACAAAATTCTCGTACACATGATGCAAATCATCATAATGAGTTTACGGCAGTCATAGATCGCAAAAAGCTTTTTATCAATCATCAATTCAAGTATTCTACGCAAGTCTCTTCTTCTCCTTTTTATGTAATGAATTAGGTAAGCTGTGTTGTTAGCTCCTTCACAGAACAATTGTATATTAGTTCTTTTAAGTTTGCTTGCAATTACATGAAACCTAAGTCAACCTGAAGGACATTCCATATCGACGTTTGACTAGCAAACTTGTAACACTTTATCTCGCCCTGAATACATTCATTCATATTTTCTTTTTAAGCCAGATCCTGGTCTGATTCAGGACCTATCCGTTAAATTTGGACCAATTTAGTCACGCATAGTTTGACTGACAGTTGAAGTCAAACGTAAATTTGAGGAATGATTGCCGCTTTTCGCCACCCTTGCAAAATCAAATATTGATTTTATGAATCTACAGTTGACCAGGATATACAGGTTGATTGAAATTTTATAAACTGTGTCCTTTAAATGATGATTTGCACCGAAAGGTACACTGATCAAAAAAACTGCGGGCATGGAAGTCGTAGTTACGGGCCATATAGCACTACCGTCCGTTGCGGGCTGAGAGGCCAAAAGTTACGGGTGGAGCAATCGGAGCTACGGCTCCAGCACCCAGAACTCTTAGCCTCTGAGCTCGCAACGGACGGTTTTGCTGTAGAGCCCGTAACTACGACTTTCACGCCCGCAGTTTTTTTTTTTTTTCAGTGATGTTTGTGAATCCATTCTAAAACGTGCTTTATTGTAGAGTTTGTACTTCTATGGCTGAGCCGATTACTCTTGACATACCTACGTCAACGGTTGCCTTGATGGTGTCGCAATGAAAAGCACGTTCATTTTGATGAGAAATCGATATTTTTGCCCACATATTTAACTGTTTACAACGCAGCTGTTGAAACATTACCTGATTCATATTTATTGCTTTTCCACTGTCAAAGCTCAACAACTCGATTTTTAACAGCTCTTAACGAGACATATTTAGTGCACACCTTCTTGCAAACGATGTATATACTGAAAAATAAGTTTAATTATTTTCCGCTTTCTAAATTCTCCATCTCATTTTGTGTTGTGTCTTGTGTCCTTCCGACAGTTCTGAGCTTTAACTTCAGAAGAGGAAATGTGTCGAGCTATGACTTCAGAACCATGAACATGTCTCCGGTTATTTTAAGTAAATTTATGACAATAATATACTATTTACTATCTTTGAGTAGCAAAATAAGTCAATTGACAACACTTTCATGATCTTTTTTTTCTCTCAAACATTCCTCTTGTTCGTAAAGAATTTAAAAACTCAAAATGATTATTTAAGGCAAGGTTTTATGTTCAGCTGCATAGCTTTATTCACATTTATTATCCACAACTTTTGAACAATCAAAGCAATAAGAAATCCTAACATCATCAAAGAGGTCAGCTCTGGGTAAAAAAAAAAGTTGTGAAAAATAGTCATGGCAAATTTAAATTAGTCAAGTTGACAATCTTTATGGTTACCATACTGAAGCTTATTTTCAAGGCTGAGAATTTCAGTCTTCCGAATCGAAAAATTAGATGGGGTGTATGAATTCTTGAACAAAACTGCGGTTTTTCCTCCGCTAACGATAATTGGTAGAATTAACCTTTACACAAAAGATCTCAACTGGAGTGAACCTTCCTTATTTCTTTCTCAAGATGTTCCGTTGAAAACGATTTGATCATTCCCACAACGGGAAGTTCGTAAATCAACTCTTAAAAAAGACATGAACAAGTATTTTTAACAATGATCAAATGGAAGTGAGATTACACAAACGATATCATTTGTATTTTTGTCATTTAACCAATGTGAATTGTAAACACTTACGTGTACCTTGTTTAGGAGTTGATCTCCAGACTTTTCATCGTGTGATTCACTCTCCTCAGGAGATCTTAAAGAAGAGATATGTTGCATACTGCTTTAATTAGCTTCACGTTGTAGTAGCCATTCACTGATTAAACAGCTTCAGCGTTGAGACCTATACACTGCAGGTCACATTGCGCCACCTACAGGCAGTAGGGCTGACCCTACAGTCATAGGGCTGAAACCTATAGTCGTCTATAGCGTTCAGCACCAGTGCCTGTAGTTGGCGCTATTTGACCTACAGTGTAGTTCTTAACGAAAAGCTGTTTGTTAAGCATCCCATTTTTTGAGAGCATGAGAGACTCCGTTCATTTTCCGATGCATACTTTTCTTCCCCCTCCCTCCCTCTATCTTCCCCTCCCTCCCCCTCTCTCCCTCCCTCTCTCCCTCCCTCTCTCCCCCCTCT
>NW_017551372.1:2706329-2794251 GCF_001854935.1 Bemisia tabaci
TCTCTCTCCTACCTATATCTCTGATACATACTAAGTTCAAAACTTTGCCTAATTTTTGTAATTTTACTTTATCTCAGTCCCTGGAGTGGTTGGGAGTATAATAGAGGGTACATGGCGGACACACGGGCAACCACGCCTCTGCACCGCCAAGGAGAAAGACTGGGAAGTGCTGTGGCTCAGTTTGAAAACCGCATTTGGAGGAAAACCTTTAAAATGCTGGGTAAATTACATTTTTTTAACCGTCCATCGCAATACTTCAACTTGCACGAATCGTCACTAATACATTTCGACGGTGTAAGTCGGCAATCACATAACTCGTTTGAGGTGTCTGAAAATCTCCGGCTCTATGTTTATTTTTTTAAAGGAGAACAAATTGACTTCATTCCTTGAAGTTTTTGCAGAATTTTCTTCGCACCGAGAAGAAAAATCACGGCAGTTTAAAAGAGTTGCCGTTGAGTGGTTTCAGGAAGTCTGCGACGTCGCAAACCGAGTTATGTGATTGCGACTTTCACCGTCGATTTGCATCTTTGTTGTACGATATTCATATTTCTGTCTTATAACCAAGGCTCAAGACGAGATAGGCACCCCAATGCAACTTGAAGTATCCTAAAACCGATTTTTTGTCCGAGGCTTACCGCGCACGTGACAAAGGGACTCATCTGCATAAAAGTTCAATATCGAGATAATGGGGCCCCTAATTTATTCTGTTAATTTAAAAGTCTTTGGCATGAAATACACCCAAAAAGGTCAATCCAAATCGGAGTGATGACGGTTTCATGATTTCAATTGGGACGCACTTCCCCTAAAAAAAAACTTTTTTGGACGAAAATCCTATCCATGTAGTTGGGAAATCACTATTCAAAGCTGTCCAGCTTTTCATGTTCAACTCTTAAACTTGCACATGCTTTAATCAAAAGGAACTATCTCGATTGCATCATGAGACCTGTCATGCATGTATTCTTATGGATCGTAGGGTCCAAGTCAGAATAGATAGAGTTCCTTTTGATTTAAATACGTCCCATCGTATGATTGGAATTGAGGGGCTTGTAGGACAAAGCGCATAAGTGCGGTTTTTGAAAAAATTAAGATATTAATGATTTCATGTGAAACTTTTCTTAAAACTGTGAAAAATTTGCTCTTAAATTCTCATTTTCAAGCATCAAAAAGTCGGTTTGAACTCTTTTTCCGCCGTAAGGATCCATACAATGTCTCTCGAAATAGCAAAAACTACACTTGTGCGCATTTTGCTCCAAGCCCCTCAACTCTGCTTCAGCTGAAAGGTGTCTTCACTTCAAATAACATGACAAACTGAGGAGTCTAGAAAGACGTGAAATTCTTCAGGTTTTCAGGTACAAGCTAATCTACAACCGAACCGCGCACAAGAGCAGCAATCAAGATGGGGTGAAGACGCGAGTGATGGGAGATTTCGGAAGCCTGAAGGCTGTTGAACATTTGACAAAGGATTTGATCACTAGGATTGGGACTGGTTACTTCGATGACATCGGGAAAGCTCTCCGGAAAAGCGGCTACAGTACCAAACGTAACTTGAAAGGGGCGGCCTACGACGGTCGCTATGCACCACGTCAGTAAGATTTTTCTCTGTTCGAATCTACATGCAGCAAATGAAGTACCCCATAAATTGGCTGAGAATGAAAGTATCAAAGCACTTGGACTACATATTGTGATAAGGGACCCATATTTTTAACTCGTTTTAGAAACAGCATTTGGGCTATTCATTTTCTTAATCGGACAGTGCTTTTAGAAAAAATAGTTGCTCCTTGCTGCAAAGTAATAAAGTCCACTCTTAACTGGTCGCTTCCGTGTTACTTGTAAGGGGAAAATGGGGGTCTGAGCTTCCTTTATTGGGTCTTACGAGTGGATGGGAGTTTAGCTTAAGTAAGCGTCTCACATTGATAGAAACCATATTTTTCCAAAAAATTATTTTTTCAAGCTATGTTACAGGCTTGTCTTGTCCTTTTCCGAGAAATCAGGGGAGGGATCAATCCAATCTTACATAATTCTAAAAGGGGTTAAGAAATTTTTTTGTAGGTGGCTTACAAGAGGAGTGTCAAATTTGGTTAAAATACCGTGTTTAAAACTTTAATGGTCCCCAATCTCATCAAAATGTCTTGTAGAAAAAGTTAAACATATCAACAAATTTGAAAATAAATTCACCAAAAAGTAATTTTCATTAGAATCAGTAAACTTTATCTTGTGTCCAATAATGCCGTTGGTACAAGATCTTCTCCCTGTTTGGTGGACTTATAGGAAGCATAGTATTTTTCTTAACTTATTTGATTGTTTGGCATCTCAAAAAACGGATCAAATGAATCTGATTGGGTGCATTAATTGTAATTTCAGCGCAACTAGAAGAAAAGTATGGTTATTTCACGAGCCTAGCAAAATTGGTCGAACAGCTTGCCAATGACTCAGGACGTAAGGTAACACTGGTCTCTCACAGCATGGGTGGTTTAATTGGGTCTCACTTCCTGACCAAGCAACCACCGGAGTGGAAAGACAAATACATTAACCTCTTCGTTCCTATCTCAACACCATGGCTGGGAAGCCCTTTGGCTGTGTCGGGTTTCATCGAAGGTATGTTTTTATGTTCACCAACGCGGACGATTCTCAAAACTGATTACCGTTTGTTTTGTGTCACACGAGATGGTCTCAGAATTTCTACGGAAACGCCTAAATTCATAGCTAAAATTGTTTGAATCAACAACACTGCACAAGAAAAAACTCGGATTACGTTTTGGAAAAATTTAGGGTATAACACGTATCTTGTACTTTTTTGATGATTTATTACAAATCAAACGAGTACTAAGTATAGTTCCGGGTTCGGCTCTTGCTTTGTAAAATTCATAATAAGGGGATAAATAAAAGGAGCTAACTGGCTAAAACTAATCCACTTCTTTATTTGAGTAACGGAGCGCTAACCTATACTATTTAGAAGCACAACTTTGGCAGGTTGTCTAGGGTGTCTCCTTCTTTTGAGTCAAGAACATGACTTACAAGCTAAGTATAAAATAGCATTCCTTCTTTGTCTTAAGGATTGGATCTAATGCATTTTCTGGACAGAATGAAACACGGAGAATGATCTCTACTCGTTCGGAGCAGGCAAAATTTATAGCAACTGCTGTTCTTCTCATGAGGTTGTCATGGGTATCGCGATGTTCAGACCGTAAATCTGAACAGGAAAATTTAAAACAATTTTTCCTGGTTGACTATTCGGTACGGTTAATGGCATTCCTGTTAGCATTTATACTATAAAATGTGGTAGGTATAAGTAAAAATTTTATAAAACCTATCAGGGTTTTAATATTTCCTCCCAAAAGTTGATCTGGTTCCAAAATCTGGAACACTCAGAGTGCAACCAAGAAAACTTTTTCCCTGTCCGAGAATTGTTTTCGAACAAATAAGGCGCCCAAGAACGTTTTTTCCACCAAAAAATACGGGAATATTTCCTAAAAAATAGAGTCTTCGTCTATAAGTCACTTGCAAAGTACTAATTTACTATCCCAGTACTAATGAGACAAATTATATTGAAGAGTATTTATTCGCCCAAGGAGTTTTGTGGACTAACACTAATTTCCTCATTTTGGAATAGGGACTAATTTTGACGTTCCAACGTTCAAGAAGTCGGTTATGAGAGATCTCGTCAGAACCTTTCAGTCCGTGGCTCTCCTGTTACTTTCCGAGGAAGCATACAATAGAACAGTAATTGTTGAATGGCCGGAGCAAAACAAGACGTACACAGCAGCTGACTACAAGCAATTATTCACGTAGGTATAAAAGCTAAATCTACGCCGTAACACTGAAAAAAACTTCTCGGCGTTTTTACCAAGGTCCGTTGGTACCTTTACTATCTCACTTCTTTTACCAATTATTGGTAATTTTACTAAGACAGACTGAAAAGCTTACCTAAAAACCGGTATTCTTACTGTTTTTTCCAGGCAAAAATACCACTTTTATTGGTAATCAATTCCCGGTAACTTTGCCATTTTATCTCGGTAATTCTACCACAGTCGATAAAAAATATTGGCGTTTTTACCAAGGTCCAATAAAATTACCGAGAAAGTTCAATAATTTTACCGAGATTACTCAGTAAAATTACCAACTCCATAAATGGTAATTTTACAAAGAAAAAACTGGGATCAAATAAAACCCTAAATTCTCGGTAATTCTACCCTTTTCTTAATAAATACACCGAGATTTTTTTTTTTTTCAGTGAAAGGCTCTAAGTTATTGGAGAGACAAATATCAGTGAGCTAAACAAGAAATGATTGGTAGTAGTATGGTAGGTTTATTTTACCGGTTACCTTAATTTCCAGGGCTGTCTACACATCGAATGAGGGAATAAAAGTATGAAGAAGTGGTGAAGAATGGTAAGATATTAGGCAAAGGAGATATTAAGTAAAATGAATACCGCTGACCAATCTTCGGTCTGACAATAGGAAGAAAACATCAGAATAGCATATATATGGAATGCTCCATGGGTGTATTCAAATCAGAAGGGACTATCTCCATTACAATTTGCACCCTTAGATCCATAAAACTAAGCATGACAGGACCCATTAAACGATGAAGAAATCTGTGATGCTTTTTAAATACTGCAATATCAATATTTTAATTATAAAGATTATATAGCAAGGGACAAATGAAAGTTATATATTTTGCCTATTTTTTGGTTTTGTTTTTTTTTTATTTTTATTTATCAGTGACATCAAGTACCAGGATGGATTTCTGATGAGGGAGGACGTCCGTTCGTTGATGCCCGTCGCAGGCGATAAACTAGGGGTAGATATTGTGTGTATTTGGTCAAAATCTGTCAAAACAAAATTTAAGTAAGTACATTTCTCTATTTTTGAAAACAAAATGTACGATGAGTTAGAAAGAACTGAAGAGGATCGATTAAAAAGTCTGATATCTTCAGGTGCTCTACTTAATCATAACTCATGAAAGTTTTGATTTTCAGCGATGACACTCATAAAACGTAACGTGAAAAAATTGAAAATACGACTACTTGATTTATGTCAAAGCAGGCTCTTGAAAGTAAAATTACCGAAGATAGTGTAACATAATCAAAGCTAGAAGGATAAGCAACTACAATTCTGTAGGTTCGTGGGGATGACAACACAGCCACTAGACAAATCCAAAGTTCAACCCGATTTTTGGTATTTATCTTCGATATTTAAACAAAAAATAAATGGTAAACGTTAAAAAATGAGCAGCTGGAGCTCTAAAAATAATTTCTGGATTTGTGCGGTTCCCGCATAAATGAAAGTAGTACATAATTATGTACCGGAAACTTTACTGTATTTCGAGCTAATGGATGCGAATTTATTGATAAATCAGGATGGTCGTGAAAGGCGATATTGCTAATCCAACATCTGTCAGTTACGAGACCGTGGACGGAGATGGGACCGTGACCCTTGACAGTTTACGGTACTGCGAGACATTTCCTAACGTGACCACCCAAGAGTACACTGGTCTTGATCACCTGAAGATAGTTTACTCGAAGGACTTCATCAACTACCTCCAATCAGTCCTCGTAAACGCAAAACCCCTCTGAAATGGATCAGCGGATAGGGCTCGCTGGAAAGCCTACACTGCTTAGCGTATGCAACCAGGAAAGCAATCAAACACGAATAGTTGTATCTAGGGGTTATTGTTGTCTTTCCGTCCTCTATCTAGTTTCCCTGGTGAAATGTCCCGGGTTTTCAGCGTTTTCTAACTTGCCTGGACTTGTTGTCTAACTCTCTAACTTTGATTTAAATTATGAGATAGCTTCATCGATAGAAAAGGAAAGTATAAAGTCACACACTTTAATTTTAAAATAATATTTTAACACTCTCCGAAAATTTGAGCTCTTATCATCGAAAGAGGAAAGAAAACCGAGCGAAACAATCAGCTGCTCTTGTACGAGATTTATAGAATGATTGAACAAATAAAATAGCAAAATTATGAACACACAATTGTGAAGATGCATATATTGAATTTAAAGGTAACAAATAAAAGAAATTATGAACTTCAAAGATTCTATTAACCGTTACAGAAGAATGAATCCTTTTAAAAATCGGACGACTATGATACCTAAGAATATACAAAATGCAGTGTTTATATTTATTTCTCTCTTTATTTGTGTCCTCACTCTTATAACCTCTAAAAAGTTCACAAGAATGTGTGAGGTGAAAAAGAAAAAAAAAACCAGATAGTAAAACTTGCCATCGACACGAAAGTATCGGTTGAAAAGGGGATTGTGGTGGAAGTAATTCAAAATTCATAGATTTGCACCACTCTCTTAGAAGACAGGTTTACAAACAAATGGGCACAAAAGAATAACGCACCCAGACATATTATTATCTGTGAGCTTTTAGCGATCTAAACTTATCCTTGAGAAAGAGCTAATTGGAGTCTTCACCCCCTTTAGTCGAGGCTCGGTGGTTGAAGCGCTGAGATCATAATGGGACCTTACGAGTTTTATCGACATGAAAATAAATTAAATATCATGAAACGTTGGAATAGTATTGGTACGTTGGGACACCCCACGTTAAACCATGAAATTTAGATTTTTTATCCGACTTCTCACACAGTGCCACAAGGAGAAATTTGCCTCCCTACAATTCTTATTGCCACGGCCGGTCATTTCACTCGAGCAAACATGTGATAAGGCAAAAACAAAGCGTCAGCTCTCAGTTTAAGAGAATTTTGGCCTTTAAAAACACAGCAAATGACGCCGATTCCGCTTTTCCGCGTTCGATTGGCCATTCAACCAAGTTTTGAAAAAAAAGAAAAAAAGTACATGATTTCGATGTCATATGTTGCAAGTTTTTTTTTTTTTTTTTTTTTTTTATTTTAAAAAAAATTAGTCATTACCATTGCAAGGGAGTGGGAATTCCTAGGTTTGCCTCGGGCCCCTGTATTCGACTGTATTGTACTTTCATGGACACATATTTCCAGCAGTTTTACCTGTTGGGGTAAAATTTTTGAAAGGGGTTGGGGTATAAGTGCTTGACCCGAGCGTCCGGAGGGCACCACATTTCCGCGCAGACTTGATTCGGCTCTCCTTTCGGGCTGCACGTGCATAAGTTACACTGAACGAAAACCAACTCACCAGGTGTGCATTTTCCTGAAAAACATCGAAAAATAACGTTGGTTTGTAAGAAACAAACGTTGGAGGACGCACATAAGATAGCGGCATTATGAATATTGTTAAATAAAAAAAATTTCTCGCCAAAATATGGTTTTAAATTTATCTGATTAAAGGAACGCCTTCATTGTCAAAAGATACATCCTAGCGTTGCCGCGGACGCCGAATAGTAGCATCATTTAAAAGCAAAGTCAACGAAGAAGCAGCGTCAATTAGCGAGTGATGCGATCGCTTGAAAAAATCATCTGATGAAGCGTGCCAACGCGTAAGAAACGCCTTCACTGTACAGGGTGATCCAAAAGTCCCTTCCACCCCCTCTAACTTTTTACCTAATTGAGGTAAAGATTTGAAACTTGGGGGATATTCCTAGGTCAAAGGGAGCTACTTTTTGGCCCCCCTAAAATTTTCAGGGGGGCCCCCCTTGGGGGGGCAACGGCCCCCAACTTTTAATTTTCAAATGGGAAGACCCCCTTT
Organism: Bemisia tabaci; assembly: GCF_001854935.1. Lineage (NCBI taxonomy): Eukaryota > Metazoa > Arthropoda > Insecta > Hemiptera > Aleyrodidae > Bemisia > Bemisia tabaci. The sequence continues at coordinate 2,713,957 of NW_017551372.1, forward strand.
GTGATAGCTCGTTCGAAAGAGCATAAAAAAAGAAAACTTTTCGCGCAAACCCGAAGTCAATATCTCAAACCGTTTCAAAATGGCGGCCGGTTAAAGTTCAAAATGGCCGAAAATTCACACCGGTTATTTGTCGATGGATTTGCGCGAAAATCGGTATGTAGAGGTATTTTGACACGAGAAAAACGAATTTGACGTTAGATTTTCAAAAAAACCGAAATTTCCAAAATGGCCGCCGGTTAAAGTTTAAAATGGCCGAAAATTGTCACCTCGGTTTTTTGCTGATGGATTTGCCTAAAACTTGGAATTTGAGAGTATTTTGGCATAAGATAAACAAATTTGAACTTAGATTTCTAAAAAAATCAATTTTTTGTCATTTTGAACTGTAACCGGCGGCCATTTTGGAAATTTCGGTTTTTTTGAAAATCTAACGTCAAATTCGTTTTTCTCGTGTCAAAATACCCCTACATACCGATTTTCGCGCAAATCCATCGACAAATAACCGGTGTGAATTTTCGGCCATTTTGAACTTTAACCGGCCGCCATTTTGAAACGGTTTGAGATATTGACTTCGGGTTTGCGCGAAAAGTTTTCTTTTTTTATGCTCTTTCGAACGAGCTATCACAAAGGGGGTCTTCCCATTTGAAAATTAAAAGTTGGGGGCCGTTGCCCCCCAAGGGGGGCCCCCCTGAAAATTTTAGGGGGGCCAAAAAGTAGCTCCCTTTGACCTAGGAATATCCCCCAAGTTTCAAATCTTTGCCTCAATTAGGTAAAAAGTTAGAGGGGGTGGAAGGGACTTTTGGATCACCCTGTATAAAGATACTTCCTAGCGTGCCCTCAGAGGCCGAATAGTTGTATCATTTAAAACCCCTATCAATCGCATAGCAGCAACAGTGTGAACTAATAAGTAAAAGCGATTGATATAGACGATGAATGAAAACGCATATGCATAAGATGACATAAACATTTACTCTTAACAAGCTTTTTTTAGTATTTAAAATAGGGCACATAAAATTGTGGGAGTGTATTTAAATCATCAGTGCGGTTTGAAAGTTATTTTTTGCGCAGAAGAGGCCAAATTTGAATGATGATTACTAATAACCGTCGAGATCCAATCCGTTTGCGAACAAGACGTTGTCTTACAACCTTTTTTGCATGCTTGACCAGAAACATTGCATTGATTTTAAAAGATTGCCTTATAGTTAGCATCATACCTGCCTCCCAAAGCTTAATATTTCGGCCCATTATACTGTTTTGTGTTCTGTGCTCCTTACAAATTACTCAAATATGTGCAGTACTCAATGACATTATTGAATGATGCGCGAAATGGCCGTCCGATCTAATCTGATGGATCAAAATACATCCTGTGTTCTATGCGTATCGCGTGCGAGGCCCTTAAGCGGCCATAAAAGCATGTGTTTGATATAGCGTCTGTGGCCTGATTTTATTAATTATAGATAAAGACAGTGCATTATTTTACCTTCATAAAGCCAAGAGAAAGATAATATAAATATACAAACCTCTCACTGCGATAGTTGGTAAGGAGTGCACCATATGAATAAAAATCAGCAAAGAGTAAATAATTGACATTATTTTAGCCAACATTATGTTAACATTCGATACTGATGAATAATTAAAGAATTGTCCTGGGTATCTGTGACCTGGAAGAAAACAGAGAAAGACATGAATTTTTCATGGGAAATCTAAGCGGCTGTGAAAAAACAATCCTCTACTTACAAATGGGATGCAATGCACCCGGAAAGATTTTTATAATATTTGATTTGCGTCTCATAGCTGGCAGTTTAACTTAAGCAAGTAATTTTTGATTCACAAAAAGTGGTAAAAATCCTACTGCAGGCTACCAAAAATGTTAATGAATATATAAATGACTGCAGTATTTGTTTTAGTCTTTACAGTAAAAACACGCCTTTCAATAGTCTTTCATACTTGAGATTGAGTCTCCATTTTTTGAGTAGTTGGTTAAAGTATCCAAGTTTTCTATTGTGTTCTATCTGAATTTAAAAATGAAAAAAAATGTCTCACGATACTTGAACTTACCGACTTCATCAGTAATTAAGAGCACCACTCACAATTCATTATTGAAGTATCGTGTGAAAATGTCCCTTAGCAACTAAGGTAATGTTTGTGCGCTGGAAATTGAATGTTGTAAGCAATTAAAAACAAAGGTAAGTTCTAATACGTTCGTATTAGAGAAGCACGCATTTTTAAATTATCCCAAGAGGATGAGCATCGTTGAGGTGAAAGAGCTCACAAAAACTGCAATCATCCATTTTGAGAAAACTATACACTACTTTTAAAAGTACTGAAAGTGACCTTACCTAAGAAAATTGAATGAATCTCCGTAAATGAATAAACCAACTTTGTAGCCAACGGTCAACGAGTAAACTTAGTTGTAGCATCTGGACAGCGAACCTAGCTACGACTGATCTTGCCCGTGATCAGAGATCATTTAATTCCGCGATACCCCCTCCCCCTCCTAAACAGCCTCCAATCTTGCTTGCGGCTAACTGACAATGAGAGTGGCGCGTCGTACAAACATGCCGAGTACGTAGATTTGGAATAAAATGGGAGAGCGGTTGTCACTTCTTGATCGACGAACGCTGGGACCTCTGTGCGCAGGCTGTCACGGCACCGCTTTCGAAACATGTTCGATCAGTCAAGATGAAAACGAACTGCTCCATCGTATAGGTACAATCGAAAATACTCGAATTTATATTAAAATCGATACCCGACATTAAACTCAGACACGATTTGTTTCAGAGACTTTGCACTAAAAATCTAAGTAATTTCATCGGTTTAGGTTAAATTCAAGTTCGGAGGTCAACGTTTCTTCTTACCTTTAGTGATGATTGATGAGAAACCTGTGGGGCAGAACGTTTTCCATGATGTGCAACTCATAAGTGTCGCGTGCAAAAAGGAGAGTTACTTCTAATGGCAAGCGGTTCACAAATCATGATTATGTACATCGAGGAAGTCTAAAATTCACCCCCAACCTCACATTCACAATCTACGATTTTTTGCGCATTGAAAGTCTACATTTCACAAAATCCATCATGATTCCGGGGGTATCTAGGGGGTCCAGATCCCCTAGACCCCCCCTCCCCGCCGCCCCGCCCTTGTCTACGCCACTAATTTTGGTGAAATAAATGTGGCTTGGAAGCTAATGCTGAAAAATCCGCATTATTCACCAAAAATGGCCCTCGTATGACCTTTGTTCAGGCCGGTATTAGACCCAAAAATAAAACAAAAATGACCAAATCATGATGCATTCCTTTAAATATGGACCCTCAATCAGCAAAACATCGTAATAGAGTTGAGAAAATTTTGGGTGGGCCCAAAATCGGCCCCTGTCGAGTCTTTCCTGGTGTGCTCATCGTAATATTGAAACCACGCTCTATGAGAAACAATTCTTCGTTTTGCTCAATGTTCGAAACTCACAGGCGCCAACGCGCCAAGTGCGCCTAAGAAATCGGCCATGGCGCCTAAAAAATGAAGGCTCTGCGCCAACGTGGCCCCGAAAAATTGCCCCCTAAAAATCTGGATTTTCACAGGAAGTCACACGATGAAAGAAAAACAAATCTATTTGAATCGAAAAAACTCAGAATTTTCAGCACTACAAGTGAAAGCTTGCTTTTTCTATTCTTCACGATTTCGTTCTCAGTGCTTTTGTCTTACCCAAGTTACAGCTATACTTACTAGTTCTGTTACGAAAACATCTTGCGTCTAACTTTTCACTAAATGCGCCGTAATATACAGACAAAAAGTCAATTTGGCCCCTAAAAAATCTTCAATGGCGCCTAAAAATCGGACTTGATGCGCCACATGGCTCCTAAAACTCAAAGATGAGTTTCGAACACTGGTTTTGCTCCATAAAAAGTTCGCTAGAGACCCATAGTTGGCGGCAAGGCGCGGATGGCGCCTTTTAAAGTACTCGTCCCACGCTTTTCGTTAGTCGTTCAATTGGCAGCACTCGTAACCGTCGTCACCTCGTAGTCTTGCCGAGAAAAGCTCGCGACACAACTCGGAGTGGCCCTGTCCGCCGTCTAATTCAACGTTCTCCGCGGCTCAAGTGATATTTGCGATGAGTCCTTTCGTCGACAGAGCCGCGACTTGTCACTAATTATCTTGCCTCAAAACCAGTGTCGACGAGCTCCTCTTCTTACATCGCATCCAGTGGCGCGGCGCACAGCGGATCGAGTCAATTAGAGAGGTCGGACATGGAATCTGTGACTAAAACTGCAAATTTTGATGTTTATTTCGTCACATTTTAAATTTTAATGGGTGCTCCTGAAAGTAAATTTTACGAGGAAATCAATGCAACCACTTTTTGAATCTCAAAGTTTTATATAAACAGATTTACGAATGTTCAAAGTTTCCAAATTTTGTCCGACCTTTCCTGTTGCCTCGATCTACTGTGCGGTGTGGCGTGCTTAGCGATATATCGATTGCTCTGCCATTTAAACCTATGGAAACGGATCGATAAACAGGTTGTTCCTTAATAATCGATCATTTACCATGGTTTCAAATTGGGAAATATCGATTATTCACGCCTAGCCACTGATCTCATCGCCCCACTCGTCCTCATCCGCGCTTATACGAACACCTTTTTAGAGTCCCTTCATACCGGGGAGTTAAGACATCAGTGGTCAAAGTGCGAAACCACGCATTTCCATGACAGGGTTTCAATTTTTCCGCTTATTTTATTTTTCCAGTGATAGCCAAAAGCCAAGTTAATGGTTTGAAATTAATACAGAACATACCGTCAACAGAGAGGAAGAATCAAGGAATTACGCTCATAAGGTTTTAAATGACAGAAAGTCTGCAACGTTGCAGACGGAGATGCGTGGTGTTGCACTTCGGTCATGGGCATAAGAAATCCATCTCTGATTACTTTCCGTATTTTAGGCCTTAAAAATGTCTCAAATGCCGGAATCACACGCTGAATTTGGTAGCTGAATGAGGGAGCTGATCCCTGGTAAAAATTGGCAGTAGAATTTGTGTTCCAAAATATAGACCTAAAGCCGGCTGTAAGATTTCCAATAGCTTCTGTTGCCGGCTGTACAATTTGTTATAGCCTTATATAGCCGATGGCGATTAAGCAACAGCCAAACGATAAAGTTTATGCTAAACGTTACTAAATACGGATACTAGGACTTAGTTAGTTTTCGGACTACCGCTATCTTTTTGTGCCGTAGTTTCTTGATTTATTTTTCGAGGAAAGCTCCGCACTTTTGAAGGATGCCTATCATTCTTAATATGTTAGAGCGCCTTCAATTTCTTATGATACTGTGCAATACATCTGGTGTGAAATAGTTGTTTCAGACGCCGTGGCACGCTGCGGCGCGGCGGGCGGGCAGAGAGCGCGAAACGCGCATCGGCGCCTACAAACCTAACAGGGATACTTCACGCATTGCGCAATGCGTGAAGTATCCCTGTTAGGTTTGTAGGCGCCAGTGCGTCGCCGCTCCGCTTTGTGTTAGGCTCTAATATTTGATCTCGCGGAGTCAGCGTTTTCCAACTCATGATTTTGAAATATTTGCAAACTCTGTATGGATTATTCTCATTTTAATTGATGAAAAAAAAATATGTTTTAAAGGAAAATATAATGTGTGTTTTGTAAATATTAAGGTAGTTCCGTATCAAACTTAATGATTTCCAAAGCACACAAATTTCTACACAATTTCTTATAGCCTTTCATAGCCAATGGCGATAAAGTGTAGAGCCCGGCGATAGGAACTATAGCCCGACTATACCTTTTTTATAGCTTCGTATAGCCCGGCTATATGATTTGCTCCGCGTTCTACAGCCAGCTATATGATATTCAATAGCCTTCTTTAGTCGGCTTTAAGAACTCCTATGGTATTTTGAAACGCAGCTCCTATCGTCAATTTTTACCAGGGATGCGGTTGCTCAACAGATGAACCTTCGTAATTTTAGGTGATTTTCATCCAAATATGTATTAAATTTATTCGAATAGTTAGGACAAACTGCTTATTCTCGATCCTCATCGGTACCCTGAATTTTGCGGACCGATGACTCCCACATTCAGCTACCTATATTCGGCGTATGCTTTTTACCAGACCGGCGTAAATATTACATTCTCACGGTTTGTAAATATATGTGACTAGAATGGTCCGAGAAATTAGGGAAAGAAAGGGAACAAATGGCATGGGAGAAGGAATAGAAGTCAGATATTTTATCAGTGTGCCACTTAAATCAACACCGAAGTACAATTGGACGCATTTATGCTAAAAGGAACTATGCTACACGCAAATCCTATGCACTTAGTTCCTTTTGGCATAAATATTCCCAATTTCGGGAGTCAAACTGTGGACTGAATGAAAAGAAGAGGAAGTCAGTGATATTTTTTTTTATTTTCAAACAAAATTTAAATTTTCTAGTGAACAAATATCAACTCCATGATAATTTTGTTGGTCAGCACAATAAAATGGACCTAAGATTGAGGAGACGGTTGTTAAATTGGCGAGCCTGTCAACAAAACTAAAGAGGCATAGAGTGAAGAAATTAGATAGAGGGTGGAGGAGTTAGCTTGTGACGCTTGTTCGCGTATCTAGATACTAATGACAAACATTGAACTGTCTGAAACGATAGTCTATGACATAAAATTAAAATATACCGAAAAAATTGTGAACGCATTATTCTGGTATATATTAATTTGATCCAGATGGATTTACGGTTTTAATCCTCATCTTCTAAATCTTTCAGATCATACTCGTATACTTTACCGAAGACTAAAACATGGTAGCATTACGAAGGATCTAAAAATTGTCATGTTTTCCCATGCCGGCAAGTTCCTTTCCTCGGCAACCCCGGCAGTTAACCCGGTAGACAATTTAGGTCTCTACAGGGTGTATTAGATTGAATCAAAATTAAAACCAGGCCTGTAAAACTTTCCGGATCTTTGCCAGAGCTTTTAAAAGTTTACCGGCACAATGTGCCGTTTGAACACTCTTTAACAAACCTGGTTTGCTTTGATCTTGTGCCCTTTCATTCGTACACTCCTCTCGTTATTGCAGTCCTTTACCTTCTTCATTTTTCTCCACCTTGTATTCCTTCCTCTCTTACCCTCTCTCATTATAATATTCCCTCTTTCGTGTGACACATAAGCGGTGTAAAAATAAGCTTAATTGAGGGCTCGGCAGGCAAACATTATGTTCTCGGAGACTCGTGGTTAATATGAAAAGTGGAACACAAAATTACCAAAACTTTCAGTTTCCCCGTTTTTCATTGTTTTCTACCAAAAATAAAACGCAAACTGTGCCAGAGTCAACACAAAAGTTCGGTTGGTTTGTGTTCAACTTCTTATGCCAACCGTTTACACAAGAACAATAACACAATTTTTCTCCGGGTAGCACAATATTTTCTTAAGGGTTTATTACTTGCATGTTCTTCATTATCTCTCCTCAATAGTGAAACGTAGCTAATGGTAGCAGCCCATTTTAAGAATCATCGATTCAGTTCTTTAACTTTCGATTTTTTATAGATTCACTTCGTCAATGGATATCTTTAATTCATTCCGCGCGCCACTAATTCAATATTGATGGAAAGATTCTAAGCATATTGGTACCTAAGAGTACTACTAAACAATAAAACTATTTTTTCTGATGCCGGAGTAAATTCTAAACCATTTTCTCTTACGTGTTGAAGAAGAATCCGTCACTAAAAATATATCTTAATATTTATTTACATGCCACTTAGCGTATCTATTTACAACCAACACATTTGTTCCACACTTTCAGAGGAAATTCAGTCGAGAAACAGTAGATCAAATCCTCAAGAGAGGTATAAAATATATGTAGTGCATTAATTTGAACAGAGATCAATTTACTGGATAGGTCTGCTAGACTTGTAGACTGGTGTCTTATATAAATACTAGAGTGAATGTGACGGACTTCTGCGCACCTATACACAGCGGTACCCTCTTTAGTACTAATACATTTTTATGAGGCTAGACTGTCACAATTAGTTCAATCTGAAGTCAGATTTCTGCGTTATAGAGTATTGGGAGACCCACAGAAGCTGATTTCTTCACTTAGACAGTCAAAGCAGGAACTTAACCGTGGAAAGAAGAATACGTTTTTTCAACGAGCGTCCTGCTCGGAAAATTTCACAATTTTAATCCATTAGAGAAATACAATTTTTCGATTTAGTTTTTAAGCTTTTCATCCATTCATTTACTTTTCATTTTATTTCGACAATTTTTTTTGACTATGTTACAGTCACATTGACAAATCCTCTCCTTTAAAAAATGTTTCACTTCTAAAGTTTTAAACTTTTCATATTCTCGAGAGGAAAAAAAAACCAGAATATACCATTACTAGTTTTGTTGTCGTTCACTCCCAATCTGTGATAGGTTATGAAGTAACAAACAACAAAAGAAAGTTCAAATTATTGAAGAGCCTCGAGTCTAATTTTTTTGAGCACTTCTTTCGACAGTTGCACATTTTTCAAAAAAAGACACTCTGTATTCAGTGTCTCTCTCGTCTACCGTAGAGAGTAAGTTCAGTTTAGCCACGACTAGATCGTAGTGCTTGTAGTAGTCGCCCTCCCTTTAAAAGCGCGGAACAGAATAATTAAAAGGAGAATAAAAGAATAAAATCGAGAATGTAGATAATTTATCAGCTCATTTTTCAGCTTCATTCTCTCTACAGAGGTAGCCCGTGAAACTCTGTTTAATTTAAGGCACCCAATCAAAATCAAATGGCTCATGGACACTAAAAAGAAAAGAAAAATATTGATTATAGTTATTACAGCCTGTTAACCCTTTTTGGGACTTACGATTAATTGTTTAAGGGAGTTGATGCCCATTAAGGAATCATTGCAAACAAAAATATCAAGTAAGCACTGGAAGTTCCAGTTTCTGGCAGGCTAAATCTTCTTAATTTGCCACTCATGATTTCAGTCTAATTTAAGAGGAAATTATAGTTATATTAGATATTACTGAGCAAGAAAGGGTCCATCGGTCAAATAGACGCTATTAGTGCCGTCATCACAAGGATTACCTGTTACATCAAATTGGATAAAAAAAAAAATAACAATGACATCGCCTCTTTCAAAGCTACCAATGAGATCAAATCAAAGTCCATCGTTTTACTATGACTTAACATTAATGGCGTATACAGACAAGTAACAATAAAAGTGTCAAAGGCAGCTTCACAGGTGTCACAAGAGGAAACAAGAGGAGAGAGCAAAGTATCTCGAAAATGTATAATGCTTTCGCAACCATACCTTCTTTCAAAAATTTCAAAGCCGACAATGATAGATAAAACATAATGATATAAATTTTATCTCTGAGGCTTTTGCCATCCATTTGTCTCCCTTTCAATTTACAGCTGTGTGTTAATCAAAGGGTGATGTTGTAAATTTGAAACGAAATGTACGGAGCTCTTTTTCTCTCTTTAATTAAAGTTGTTAGGATTGTTACAAAAATTAACAAAACAGAAAATAGCGGACCTAAGAAATATACACGAATTTTCAATCACCTTAGAACGTCTTAACTTTAAAAATCAGTCTATTCCTATATTTACATCACCTGGCAGTTCTCATTTTTCATCTTCATTGCAAAGGAAAAATGAATAAATATACAAAAACGGAACATTTGCTCATCACATTCTCTCTTCACTCATTAAATAATGTAATGATAAATGCACCCATACAATCAAGTTGAATCGTGATTAGCATACTACTGCAGTACGCAAAGGTCCTTGCAGGGGAAATATGACATTTTATTTTTCTTTGATTTTCAATAGGCTGTCAAAACTCATTTGTAGAGCTTTCATTTCATTCCAATAAATTTGTAACTCCCCGAGAAATATTTATGATGACGTTTAACGCTGCGAATATTTTTACTGTTGCGAAATGTGCGAATAATTTGTGCGTGAAATGGAGACATCATCGATAAAATTGGACACATGTCAGATAGTGTGAAACATTTTACATATACATTACATATTCCATTGAATTACATGCGGAGAGGTGCTGATTTTCATTGCAACGCGGCAATCGCGACTTGGACTGAGAGGCACCAAGTTTTAAAAGAGCGCTCGCAAAAATATGTTATTTGGTGGCAGTAAAAATCTCAATCGGACATAAAAAAAAACTTTACACACAGAGGCATATGTCTCACAGGTTTTTATAGACGGGAAAAGTACATGATGAGGAAATCATTTCTTTTTATTTTATGGAGACAAATGACTTCTAGAATCGATGATAAATTCATTAGGTTAAAATAATTACATGAGATGTCGTAGACATCTTCAGCAATTGACGTAAGTTAGCCATTCTTTTCTGCGCTTTGTCAGGTACCAAAACATATTGATAAAAGTGTCGCTATGCGGCCGGCAATCGTTTTAAAATTCGGGAACAGGGAAAAGAAGAAATAAATAGAAAACCTCACAGACTTCCCTTAATACTTAACAAGTGTAAACAGCTAAGGAGATGTATTGGACGTGGAGTACCCTTGGGCCGTATTCATTGTCGATCCTCAGAATTAAGTCCATTCCCCATTCAAGGGAGGTTCAAGAAAATCCTTAACAAAGCAACATAAATAAAGAAAAGTTAAACGAATCTTGAGTAAAATTTGCCGGTATAACTTTGAAAATAGACCTTTGTCAGGGATTTAAATGCTTTGCTTTGACAAAAATTACAAATGCAAAAGAACAAAATTTGCAAGTTTTGAAAATTCTATGACAAGTTATTTGCCATTTATTTTTGTAACATATTGGTAGGAGCGCTCAATTAATTTGACAGGGAGGCATGTATCCGAAGTGGTTACAAATGTGCAAGAATTAACTTACATAAGACCTGCTTTATTCATTGATGTTTTGCAGTTTTTACGTAAGTTAATTCTTGCACATTTTTAGCACTTTGGCTACATGTCCACCACTCCACCTATCAAATCATAGGTCCTTAGGTCCAAATTATAAAAGATTGACATGAATGCTAAATATATTTAAGGTGCGGCAACTCATTATAATCCCCAGTAAGGATCTATTGCCTATGTTTGACTGCTAAATGTTACTCAAGTTTCATATTAACTATCCTTTATACGATTGTTTTTCAAAGGAGTCCTTTTTCCCTCATTATTCCGTCGATTCACAAATGAAAGAACGGAACTGTATTCAAAAATTACAAGATAGACTTAAATAGTTCAAAATGATGACCATTCAATGTACAATCCAACTTATACTGATTTTAGCCTGCAATCAGAACAAAAATCGGTAAAATTCAATTCAACAGCATTTTGCAAGAACGAACTATACGATTTCTAGTTCACCCATAAAAGCACCTATCTGCCTAAGGAAAACTAATGGCCCACCGGCTGTTTCTAAAATGAGCCGAATAAAATAGTTACTAATTGCAAAATGCAGCTCAGTTAGTGGTGCATGCCCAACAGTCTCCCAGTAAACATACTAACTGCGAATGGAGATTTGGACCGCGTTAAACAGAGAGGAACCAAGCCACATCAGCTATAGCCAAATTTAATCGGGCAATTTAATTTTATAGCATGAAAATGGTTGTGCGAATTGTTATGCAAATTTCAGTGAATTTTCTCCATAATACAAAAGCGATTTCATTAAAATTTTCAAAGGAATCTTCACAAACGTTCTCTCGTTAAAAATAAAATCTCCCTGTTAAATGACAATAGCTGATGTGGCTTGGTTCCTTTCTGTTTAACGCAGTCCATTCAGCAACAATGAAACGCAGTTCGTCTGGGGAACGACGAATCATATCACGAGGCACAACCATGAATACGACCTTACGGCTGCATTATTTCTAAATAGGTATCCAAATCGGACGAACGGAAAATTCGAGGGGTTTGAGCGGCTAAACGGTGGTTTCCCTATCAATGCGGATGAACTCCACCGAGTTGGCGTGCTGTCAGGACGAGGCGAGCGATCCCTGGGAATTGACTAGGAACTCCTCGGTGGGCGCCCTCTGGGAGGCGCCCATCTTGTCGGCGCCGAGGAGGCGCCTCTTCCGCTGGTGACTCCTGTGCAGGGCCAAGAAGCAGAGGACGACGAAGCAGGCGGCCGAGCTGGCGACGCCCCCGCCGAGGATGGCGTAGGTGGGCAGGAGGGTGAAGATGAGCCGGGAGACCCCGCAGACGGCCGGGTTCTCGTCGGAGCCGTCCGGGCAGTTGCGGACGCCGTCGCACCAGAGCACGGCGCTGATGCAGGCGTTCAAGTCGTGGCACTTGTGCGGGCACCCCGGATCCGTCGTGTTCCCACCCACCACCGGGCCGACCACCCCGATCGTCTGCTCCTCGATGAGTTCCGACGACGGGTGGAGCTGCTTCAGGAAGGACGATTTGGGCCTGGAGACCTCGAGCCAGTTCACCGTGGCGCCCCCTGGCTCCCGAGCCACGAACTCCAGTAGGAAGTTGGGCGTCCGCGGGTTCTGCAAAGGGCCCCCGCCGTGGGTCTCGTCCTCCTCCTGGTAGCCGAACCACTCCTCCGAGAAGATGTGAAGCTCTGACTGGCGGGAGCTATGCAGCGCCGGACAGATCACGTGGGAAAGCCTGCAAACACCCAAAAACTTTGGCTTACATTTCGCAGGCACTTACATAAAATTTCAAGGAGTTAGGATGTAAGACGGTAAATACTTAACAGTTCCTTCATTTGCTCAAAACATTCGGAAATTTTCTTTTAAAATTCTTTAGGATTTTTTTTTCTTTTTCTTTTGTTTGTGATTTAACGATATGTATGTATAAGTCGCTTTTACGGCGCGCTAGGGCACCCTGCGACGCCTACCCGCCACAAGAATCTGTCAGGGCAGAGATCCATTGGATCCGGTGAATTTAACGATCATTGTGAAATTTCATTTATAATTATATTTATATTCAGAATATTTAGCCAACAGAGAGGAAAATTCAGAGAGGTTTTTAAGAAATTATGTGGACTAATTTTCCAAAGAAGGAATGAAGTATGACAGGAAGTCTGCGACCTGGCAAACCGAAATTTAACTTCCCTGTAAGAGTGGCTTTTCTGAAATATGGGATTCAACTGGCTCATTGCTCAAATGGACGTATTTCTATCAAACGGACCTGGAAGGTAGAGGGGGGCTTGGATTGGCGGCGGAATCGGGCGTCCGGCTTATTCCGTCCTATGCTCGCAATGCTTTTCCATGGCGCTTAGGTCCGTTTGATAGAACGCGCTATCCGGGATTCTAAATTCCTCAAAAGGAACTCAAATTGGCGCTTAGTTCCGTTTGATAGAAATACGTCTAAATAGAAATGCCAAGTCCTCGAGAGTGGGTCAGGGGTTAATGGAGGATCTTCTCGTCTCTGTCTCTCGCCGTCCAACTTACCGTTTGGTGGTTCCGTAGTAGAGGAGGATCCTGTTCCTGGTGTGGCACTTGACGGGCTCATCGGGGGCGGGGTGGAGGGGGAGGAGATGCCCCCAGGTCATGAGGAAGAGGCTCTTGTTCTCGTTGGCCTCGATGAACCACGGCGCGCCGAAGCACTGCTTGTCGGCCCGACTCTGCGGGGGGTTCGCGAACTCGATCTCGCCCCCGGAGCCGCGGAGCCGCTGCTTCCGCGCGCAGTCCGCCGCCCGCACCATCTCGAACTCCGCGTAGAAGTACACGTCCTTGTAGTCCTCCGTCATGTTCATGTTGAAGATCTTGAATGTTAACTCCAGCACCTGAAACACATTCCACACAGATAGAGATATACCACAGCATACAGCCAGGGCAGTGTAAAAAATTCAGCAATACGGCACATCCTCACCTTCGGGCCCATAAGGACAGGCCCGCCACAAGGGGGGGGGGATACTGGGTCCCTGGTACCGGGGCCCGGGCCCTGGAGGGGCCCGTGACGCAGGTGACAAACCACTACGAATTCATGTGTAACCCTTGTCTCGTAGGGAAAAGTGAAAAAATTACCCTAAAAATTCCGCTAAAAAGGTGAATGAAGTTTCAAAAACACGCTAGGGCACTTTAAAATTTTTCTTACTTTTTTAGAGATTTTCAAGATTTTGAGTATATCTAGAATGATATTTTTAGTAACTGTGTTTCATTTTCTTCCGTTGTCGGATGCTAAGAGGCTCCTTTCTGGGCATCCTCGACTTCAATGGATTAACTCCCTTGCCATAGACGTACGAAAGGGGAGTCCAGGGGGGCCCGGCTCCCCATAGAATTGAAAATTATCACCTGCCCCCTCAAAAAAAAATTTATAGATGTTTGGAATGCAACAATTCGAAAGTTTTTGGTGCTAAAAGTAAACAAAAAGGCGTAATTATTCTGCAGAAATTGATGGAAAATCTCCATCATAAGAGCTTCATAATGCGTCCAAATAGATTTAAAATTTCAAAAATTTCCCGAGAGAAGCCCCCCGGACCCCCCCCCCCCTGTGCTAGGGGCCCGGGCCAGAAAATTGGTACCAGGGCCCGAGATGGGATGTGGCGGGCCTGCATAAGGATAAGGATCACATGCGGCCTTTCAAAATTTCCTGTGCCATTTTATTTTTTACAGAGAAATTATTATTGGTTGAATCTGTTGGAAAATGTCACTGAATTTCATCGGCAGCACAAAGAAAATTCGGTGACAATTTTGAACAGCTTCGTTGAAAAATTTCTCTGTAAAAAAAAATAAAATAGCAGCGGAAATTTTGAAACCTCGCATGGCGCTTGTGATACTATGACCGAAAGTTGACGACGTGCTTTTTATCAAAATTTTGCATAGGATACGCGCTTAAAGTCAGCAATAGCTCTTAGCTGTATATGAACCAGTTTTCATCGGATTTTAGGACATACATATCTAAAACTTTTGAATGCCTTCCATTTAATCTCCAAATAATATCTCGTCATCTACCGGGCAGAAAATCACGAGCTTTGCAACGTGACGCTTCTTACATTCAGACCCTATATTGCTGAACATCTCGATATTGTTCTAATTTTTCGTTAAAACTTTTGCACATATTAGCATACAAATTTTAAGGGTTATACTGGGGATTAATCTTGATGACAAAAGTAATATTCGGTAAAATTGTCAAGCTAGTCTGTTCTAAAGGTTTTCTGTTGAAAATTGGACGAGTTTGAGAAGATTGTAACTGAGCATACGATGGTGAGTGTAATTATCTTCCGGGAAGGTAACGATCTACTCAAGCCTACCATTACTATTCGAATACATTCAAGAACAGATGAGCTCATGAATAACTCAATTTATCATGCGCCTTGTTCTTCAAACCCCTCGATTATGAGAAATGTAGTCTACGAAGTCTGTTAGAGTAGAAACCGGATTTTGGTCATAACTAGCCCACAATGCGTCCAAATTACGTCTTCTTGAGCTTTTCTGATAGCTGAAAATATATTTTAAGAATGCTACGTTCACAAATTTGAAAAATCATAATTAGCTTTGTTGGTATGTGGCTTGAAGTAAGGCAACCTCAAGGGTGTTTTGCTATTTTTATGTTTGACCGAACTTGTCTCTCTTTTTTCGGTCTTGCACTACATTTTTCAACCCACAAGGACGATTGGAGTTTCGTCTCCATATCGTAGCCGTACACTAAAGTATTGTCACAGAAAAATATCCTATCCAAAAATGTAGGATCATTGTTAGAACGTTCAAGCAGCTAAAGGGAAATTGACATTTGGTTGGATTTTCGTTCAACGGACAACAATCAAGGGGCAAGTGTACCTGAAACTCGATGCGTGTCTACATATTCTATCAAAATTGTATGCACATAGCCTTCAGAAATATTACTCTGTTCAACAAGCTCGAAACGACCATTTTCGAGCACTTTTGCCCGCACTTCTTCCACGTGACGAATGTCAGTTGCCGTTGAGGGTAGGTTCCCATACTCCTCATCTTCGACGAACCCCTGACCAGTTTTGAATCGTTTAACCCACTCAAAACAGTGGGAACATCTCATACAATGATCTTGGTAAACTTTACTTAGCATACCAAAAGTTTCGGTACAAGGTATACAGAGTTTAAAACAAAATTAAATGTTGAGTCTTTGCTCTATCAGTGATCGCATGCTGAAAATCGCAAAACGCACCTGACTTACTTGCATTCAAGATGACACAGAATAAACACTGATCAAAATAAACAAAATCTGTGAACGTAGCGTTCTTAAGTATATTTCCAGCTATCATAAAAGCTCAAGGAAACCTAATTCGGACGCATTGTGAGCTAGTTATGACCAAAATCCGGTTTCTAATCTAACAGACCTCGTATATGTGCTAGAAGCTCCTTATGCAGGTAAGTGATTTTATAATGGATGAGTCTGAAATTGTAGCTCCTAATTGTAAAATGTGGTCCATCTCATGCTGAAAAGAAAACATTGACCGAGGAGGCCGTACTCACGGGCTACATAGACATGCCATTCGTCCCGGGCTCATAGTCCGAAAGTTCCGGTTGTAGCATCCGGAGCAATCGAAGCTACTGCTCCAGCACCCGGAACTTCTGGCCTATGAGCCCAGGACGAACGGCATGTCTATATAGCCCTACCTTTTTTTTTCAGTGCATCAAGCTCATAGCTTGATAGGGTGACATACCTTGGTGGCGGAGGTGAAGGTGAGCGCCTGGAGGGTGTTGAGGGCCTGCTGCGCGGCGGCGGAGGTGGCGTTGTTGCAGATGCAGGCCTTGGCGGTGCGGACGTCCCGCCACGGGGCCTCGGTGACGAGGAGCTCGTAGTTCTTGCGGGCGGCTCGCTCGGGGCTCCGGGCGCAGACGTATCGGCCGGTGTGCGGGTCCGCCTCCGTGTAGCACTCGGCCCGCTCGCCGAAGCTCACGTTGCGGATGGTGAGCTGGACCCGCTCGCCCGGCCCGGCCTCGATCCGGTAGTAGCAGCTCAGGTTCGCCGTCCCGCCCCGACCGTACAGGAACACGTTCTTCGGCGTGTGGATCTGCCCCGATCGCATCTTCCGGAAAAGACGGCTGCAAGTCGTTGTTGGCACCTGAGGCATAAGAAAATTTTTATTCAGCCGGCTCATCATTCAAACAAAGAATTGGACGTATTTCTACCAAACAGACCTATGTGGAGGTGAGAAATATGGGGTGTGCTCGTTAGTTCTCTGGCCGTAAGAGTGAATGAGAATAATAAAGCGCCAGTGACGTCAGCGGCAATGATGGAGAGCCGCAAGACTGAGATCATCGTCGGGGCGCTTCAACTCATGAGCCCTGTCCACAACGCTCTCTTGCCATGCCCGCGGCTCATGAGTCCCGCATTCAGTTGGCATATGTAATATCCCGCTTTTCCAATGGGCCTGTTGCATGCAAGAGATACAGCCGTGCGAATAGACTTTTTAGAGGTTAAATGACATGAAAATTACGATGGTCACATTAAACAAGTCTGAAATACACTCCTTATTGCGCAATTTGTGTTGTTAGGAACGCGCTTTTTCAAATTTCCCGCGTCTGGGGGCAGTTTTCTAATGGAAACAATTAACGGCAACTCGCGGCTATTTCCGGCCAACTAAAACTGACAACATAACCTAAAAATTGGAGCTCGTGACATCGTGAAATGAAATGTAGAAGGATTGCGTTGGATATTTAAAAGTTGATCGATTTGGTTACCGCATAAAGCGTATATGGACCACTGCAGGAGATCACGTTGGGTTTGTAAACAAAGTGAAGGAATAAATAACAACAACAACAACGACGCGGCATCTTCCGGAAATCAGCGAGCCCGCCGTTTGCTCGTTTCCGGTGATTAGAAAACTGCCCCCAGGCGCGGGAATTTTGAAAAAGCGCGTTCCTAACAACACAAATTGCGCAGTAAGGAGTGTATTTCAGACTTTTTTAATGTGACCATCGTAATTTTCGTGTCATTTAACCTCTGAAAAGTCTATTCGCGCGGCTGTATCTCTTGCATGCAACAGGCCCATTCTCCAAAAGGAATGACGCCCTCTTTTACATTGTTTCTTGTGCAGCTTTCTAGAGCACACCCCATATTTCTCACCTGTACATAGTTCTGTTTGATAGAAATACGTCCAATTTGCTCCCCCCCCCAAAAAAAAAAAAAAAAAAAAAATTGCATTGCTTTATCTGAGAGCGCAACCCGCGAGAGACCTTATGGTTAGTTTAGCATTTCCCTCTTCAGCCTATGTGACCACCCGTTTCAATCGACAGAATCGCTCCATTCCCCATTTGTCTTTTCTGTATATAGCTTTGTCTATCGATTACAATGATCAACCCGCAGACCCATGTGATTTTAATATAACCACGAGCCACTAGCTGAGTGCAGCTCTACAGCGTAGCTCTTACATGCCTCGGGAGTATGCGATGCAAGTTCTTCATAACGTATGGAAGATCCTTGTGACGATTGACCAAAAGTTGTCCCCAGAATTCGGAAAAATGGATATTTTTCAAACTGTAGGTGGTCTTGGCGTCGAAGTGTTGAGCTCCAGTACTCTTGTATATTAAAAGGAAAGTATCATTTTAAGGTGAAGAATCGCCCCCTGAAATTTCACTGGTAAAAAAAACCTCTTGGTTCAAGAGTGCAGTTTCTTGTCGCCGGATTTAAGAGTCTGGACTCTTGTTTCAATGCAAAATCCGCTTGAAACAAGATTTCAAGACTCTTAAATCCGGCGACAAGAAACCGCACTCTTAAGTCAATGCACCGCGGCATTGGTCCAAGAGGTTTTTTTCACCAGCGATCATCCAGTTAAGTTTGGAACAGTCAACATAAAATCACCCAACTTACGTCATCATCCTTGCGGCCGAAGTAGGGCTCACCGCCGAGCCTCGTGTCGACGAACTCGTAGCGGAGCCGGAAGGAGGCCGGGTGGAGGGCCGTGCCGGGGGTGGACTTGTGCTGGATGACGATGCTGTTCGAGAAGGAAACGTAGCTCTCCTCGATGGAGCAGGGTCTCCCGCGGCGGGTGGCGTTGGCGAGGGTGGCGTGGTCGCAGAGCTTCGGGGCGTCGCAGTGGTCGCCGAGGACGCTCCCGCCGCCGTCCCAGATCCGCAGCCGCGTGGCGCAGCTCTCCCGCTCCGGGACGGCGACGTGGCTCGCGTTCCGCTGCCGGAGGGGGTGGTGAGCGTAGCTGACGAAGTAGAGCCAGACGAGGTCCGCCTCCGAGCCGCGGAACCGGTAGACGCAGGTCGAGTTGGCCGGCAGAGTGTGGCGCGGGCTGAGCACGAAACCCTCGCGCCCGCGAGAGCGCTGCATCGCGTCGTCGCTGTCCGGGTGGGAGGCGTTCACCAGGAACTCGCAACTAGAACAAGCAAAATCCACAGAGTCAGGCTCATTTACATTCTTGCGATATTTGACAGAGTAGAGACAAGAGACTCTCCACTGGCCTCTTGGCGACAGGAGGAAGCTGTTACTTTCGGGACTCAACAATTCCGTATGGACAATTATAAGGGAGCAACAGTCATCTATCTTATTTGGGCTGTTGACCTACCTTCATGGTGAATGATGAGCTTCGGGTGACGTCATGAGCCAAACAAGTTTCCCAAACTTCGACTTGTTTGCAGCACGAAATTGCCAACTCGTTCTTAACCATCGACCATGTAGGTAAGTCAACAATAGAAGTCCCAAAAGTAAAAGCTTCCACCATTGCCATGATACTACTGGAGGGTCTCTTTTCTCCGGACAAAGGGCGGGATTTGCCATCAAGGCGCATTATTCGCGCGCTTGATAGAGTAACTATACGAGGAGAGTACGAACACGTAGAAATTTGGAGCTCTAAAGGGCCCATATAGGCACCCGACCTTCTAACACGAAAAATGTTACTGTCACTGTTCAGATTCTAATATCAAACCAAGATGGACAGGATTGATCATAAATGAGCGTCCTACCCTAAACATTAGTGAATTTTCACAAAAACTGAGCCAAATACGAGCTTTAAAAACAACAGGTCGTGCCAATTGTAATTATGAATTTTTCTGGATAATTTGAATTCACAGACTGGCTGCTCCTTTATAGCATTTTTAATTTATTTTCAATAAGGTGGTAAAATAGTGCTGGGTCCACACTATTTTGTGAGGTAAGCTAAGTCGAAAAGTGCAATCAATTTTAAATTTGACTAAAAAATGTTAAGCTCTAATGAGTATCAGTGCGAAACTGAGGTGGAGAGTGTTCAACTCAAGTCGATGAATTGGAATCTCACGCCAGGATCACGCTGAGAGATCCAAAACCACATATTTCATCACCTCATCACATCAAGTCCGCCCCATAAATTTTAGGGTTTTTTTCCGTGTTTATTTTCAACCATAGTAGACTTTCTCATCTCTCACAGCTCTCACGTGGACTCTACACTGTATAAAGTATTAATTTTATCCCCCCTTTTTTGAAGATGAATTCATTGTTTCACAGACAAAGAGACATAAGTTCATTCTAAGGATGCAAAATCTACTGACGTAATCAACTGATTTTCACACGAAAATAACAGTGCGACTTCTGACCAAAATTTTGCAGCTATTTGACTGAGACCATGAACGAATCTGAGAATGTTTTTGAATGAATATAGACATTTTCGTTGGAAATTTTGCCACATGTAACCGCAATTACGTTATTTTGTGTCGGAAACTACGAACTAAGATTCCTTCTTCATGATGTTTTCTATAAACACTATAATTCAACTGAAATGAGTGCAGGGCTATCAATTGACTTACATACAATATTATGGTGTCATTTAAAGTCTAAGGTGAGTTGAGTACAGCATTGAAGAATTAAAAGTTACTTGGAAGTTCTAAGACCTTTATTCAACCTTTCTCCTAGTTGTTTGCTCAGAAGAAAAAAAATCGCGAGGAACTGTAAGAAGCCAGAATAAGTTATCACATACTTGTGGCCTGATATGGCTTAAATCTTGTGGGAGGATTCAGCGCTGAGCTTAACGATCCGTGGCTTTTCAAGAGGCATTGCCATTATCATCAAAATTGGTCGAACTTCCCACGAATGCCCGTTCATGTATGAAACAGACGAGCTGGCAACAGTGCTCGCGGGGCTGTTTCTTGGCAAAGGTTTTATAGCGTGTTATTGCACTGGACGATTGTAATGCGGGTAAAAAAAGACGGCAAAGAGCAAGAAAGATGACCTCGACGTAATAACCTAACTTTCTGCGTTGCCAGCAAGCCTTTATATCCTCCAATCAAAACAAATTTAGCCTTTACGTACATAAGATGTAATAAAACAAACAAATAATAAAAAACGATCGATGAGAAACCATGATAAACGAACTTTCGTGGGTGTATGCGATGACATATCCGTCAATGTCATCATTAGTATTTAATTCCTGTTTGGATATTTTCCATTGATATCCAGTAAGAGTTTATTGGATAAACAGTATAAGATCTGCTGAATTTCATTATCGTGCAGTTTGATGGTCGCAGCTACTTTTGTAATCAACGTGGGGACACGATTAAGATTGGGCGACCCGTGCTTTTTAATCTCACACTCTACAGAACGCCTTCAATTAGTCATGTATGCAACTTAGACAGCATTCAAGCAGGAATAGTCGCGTGCAGAAATCATTGTAGATTTGCGGCGCATCTTAACGCGGCCGGAGTTCGAATTGTCAATCTGATCAAAATTACGTGGTAGTCAATTATTCACTCCAGATCAGTTTATTTATTTATTTATTGACATTAAGATGAAAATTGCGAGATCAGAGGACCTCACGAAAACTTTGAGAAAAGTGAAATTATCTCTCTATTTGTCAATGAAATTTTGCAATTTTTTTTAATATTGCCTAGGTATTTGTCACCAAAAATTTATTTCCACATGTTCCGAGTGTGAAATTTCAAAGGATGGGAATGTTGAGTCTTAGAAAACAATGAAACTATGGACAAAATAATAAAAACATATCTCGGTATCTTGATATCATTATAATTCCTGGCATTCAAATTTCAGTGTAAGGAATAAATATTTTCACCAAAATTTGTGTAAAAGTAATGTAAAAAATTGAAAAATAAAATGAATGGATGTCGTAAAATGTCGTCTTGTTTATTTGTGGCGTTTGTCTATATGTTGTTAGACGGCTTCTCATCTGAATTTTTTCGTGTGGTAAAATTGTAAAAATAAGCTCTCAAAGTTATGAGACAGTCGATCAAATCTCTCGTTGGAGTTTTCACATGTATTATGATCGCGTCACTTAAAGGAAAGAGAGAAAGAAAAATGGATTGTGGCGAAAATTTATAAACACTTAGTGATCGTGACAAGATATTACAAATTGATTACATTTTGCAATAAGGAACCACTATCTCTGGCTCTTCTGTAAAAGCACCTTTCTGCATAGGGAAACTAATGGCATATATGTTGTTTCTTAAATAAGCCAGAAATAGAGGTTCCTCATTGCAAAATGCAATAAAAATGTTTTCAGAACAAAATTGATCGACGTAATTTTCCTTGACATTAAATAGAGCAATTAATGAAAACTTCAATCTGATTCACCACTATATAAGCTCTAAATCTTGATAAAAGGCGTACATTTTACAAAAACGGCAAATGAAACCAGGTAAATATTATACGTATAACATTGAATAATTCTTGAACGGGCGACGAAAGGCGCCTAAATATGAGCGTACGGGAAGTAATGAGTTCCGCTTCGAACTAAGTCAAGCCTCAATTTTCAGGATGCATGTAGAACATTAATCTTTCCTTTATAGAGGAACTCTATCACCTGGGACCTCGGGAAAGAGATGTAATGGGGACGAAATACCCCTGAGAGCCCATGATTGTGTGTATACGGGTGAGTGTGTGTGAGTGTTAGCTATGCAGTGCAAACATTGGTGGTAGTGGAGTATGCAGCCTTTTTTCTGGCAATTTGAGTCTCAACACGGAATTATTAACGATCCATTCTCACTAATACAAATCATGCAAATGGAGCATGTTGAATACATGAAAATTGTATCTCAGAAGAACAGATTGAACAACTGAACTCAGCAGAAAGGAACTGAAGCCCATTTTGGGAATAAAACGAAGTTGGAGTAGTTTTAAGTTCATAACATTGTTGCTCATTCAGATATTTAATAGTTGTTTAGCTCATCAAAAATATAAAGTCGAAAAATATAATTCTTCAATTGGAAAATGAAGATTAAAATATATTCGTTACATTCAGACTTACGAAAAAGCATGAACTTCAGCCCTTTTTTTTCTCGTGCCACCTTAAGGGGCTTCGGTGTTTTTTCACTGAATCATGTATATTTTACAAATTTGAGAGTTAAGAATAAGTTTTTTCTGGTGTACAGTTGGTGTTATCGTATTTTTTTTCGGTGTATGCGGCCACAATTTTTAATTAAATCTTGAATTCTTTCAGTGATCAAACACGGAGATATTGTGGACATACACTGGAAAATAATTCCTTTCCATACTGCCTTGCTAAGGAAAAACGCCGTATGAACCTTCAGCACTGGAAAAAAACACATTGAATCTAGAGTCCAGACTCTTGAAAACATTGACAAGAAAAATGACTCATGATTCAATCAGATTTAAGCTTAAATCAAAAGGAAATCCGCTCAAATTAAGAGGTTTGGTTCTCGATTTAAGCTTAAATCTGATTGAATCAAGAGTATTTTTTCTTGTCGATGTTTTTAAGAGTCTGGACTGCTGATCCAATGCGTTTTTTTCCAGTGTATTAAAAAATACACTCGCAAATGTGGCACCGCCGATGCGAATCATCAGAAGTCTCAGTTTCCAGCTTTCGATGAGGGCGATTTCCACACGACGTCGCGCTTCTTTGTCTGCCAAGTCAAAGGATTTTTAATTTAGGGAAAAACTTGCGCCTATTAAGGGATGCTTTTCATGCACCCGCCGCGAGAAGGCGCTGAGCAACAGCCATAAAAGTTCCCCAACTCGGCTGCGGGGAAAACAGGAAAATAAACTTTTGCTGTCAGCGTCCTTTCATCCGGGAAGAATCGGGTGTTCCGACTCTCGAAGCCTCGAAACACTGTTATTGAGCAGTTCTCAGCCATTAGCGGCAAACAAAACTTCCGGGAGCATCACTCCTCGCCCGGAGCGTCGATAGAGGTCGATCCTTGAATCCCTCTCGAATGATCGTTATCGATAGAAAGCATTGTTGGGATAGGGATGTATCGATCGAGATTATTTCATAACGATTCAACGATCGACCTGCTGAGAAGAATTAAAATTCCGGGGGGTTGCGCCCTGAATCGAATCAAAAGGTGGATTAGTTTAAGTCGGTCGGCGTCTTTCTTCAGTCCCGTCCTCGATTTTTGTATTACAGGACGTGAACCAAAACGTTGAATAAAATCTGTGCTGGTCTTTTTACGGATGGCAGATTTTTGAGACACGGAAACGTATCAATCAGGAATTTGTGAACTGAACGGGCCTGTTCAAATAACTTCTAACTTTGTGCTTTTATCACGTAAGCACAATGTTTGTGTTCGCGTCGTTTCTTTCGGGCAGAATATCACAAGCGCCATCTACTTTAGGGAGAGCATTTCACAATTGTTTTGATTTTTTCTTCAAAGATTTGCATATTCTGTCATGAAAATCCCAGGTATTAATCTTAATCACAAGAGGAGTGATGGGGGAAATTTTCAAGTGATTCCGTTCATTATTTATTTTTTTTAACATTTTTGGTAACATCGTGCCGATGCGCTGATGGCGCTCGTGATATTCTGCCCGATAAGTTATTTGGCTTCCTGTAGGAGCATAATTAATGCGCAGTAGGAAATTCAAAAAAATATGGAAAATTCTTACTTTCCACTTCGCATTTGAAAGGAAAGTTTTTATTTTACCCCCCTTGGTCAAACAAAAAGTAAATATATAAAGTCAGGAAACAACGCTGTATGAACCTTCAGACGTTTCCATATTTCCTCCGATGAAAAACGAATTTACTGAAAAAGTTCTAAATATTTTTCCTCAGATAATTTTGTTTAAAATATCAAATAATGTTGAGGGAAAATATGCATAGCTCTCTTCAAAAATACTCGCTGTACCCGGAGAAATTTGGCAACTCTCAAATTTCCATTCGGCATTCCTCCTTAGCCCAGCAAAATAAATTCCTTCGTTTGAAAAAAGTATGTTTCTGCTCCAGAAAATATGATTAAAAGAAACACTTAATTTCCACCTTTTGAGTGAATGAAAAAAGTATTTTTCTTTGCACTTTAAAGAAGAAAAAACTCATTTGAAAAGACCATAACGTTTAACGTTCAGTAAAATCGATTTTTTTTTTTTGTTCGTTTTGGAGGATGTTCTTACCTCCTCGATTGTCGAGCGAAATCCAAAGAATCGGAGTCCGAGAAGAGGATATCCACGTCCAACTCGAATCCACGGAGGGGGGACGTGGCTCCAGGGGGGCTGAGGGGGACGCTGTAGGGGGAGGAGTGGAAGGTGACGAGCATGACCGGGCCCCTGGAGACGATCTTGGGGAGCCAGTCGCCCCCGCAATACTTGACGAGCAGGGGGTCGTCCGTGGAGGCGCCGTCGTAGAACATGAGGTGGTCCCTTTCGCTCGTGCAGTCCTCCCACACCCGCAGTCGCCTCTCCGTCCGGTTCGTCCCTGCCTGGACGCCCGACGTCCCTCCCGTCGCCGACGCCGACGCTCCCTCCCGCAGGGACCGGATCTGCATCTTATGTCCGTTGTCCTGCCGCACCGAGATCATGGCGTGCTTGCACGTCGGCACCTTAAAAAAAATCAAGACACCTTGAAAAATCCTATTGTGCTACATTGAGAAAAACTATGATTAAAATGGACCAGTAGACACGGTACGAATTTAAGCATTCTGATACATGTTTCTTAACCACAATTTCACGTAAAACACGATTCGCGCAACAAAAATTATTGAAACCAACTCCTACCGGAGATATTAACATCTTTATTTCACATTGGTTACGAGGAAATTGAACTGCCCGCTCACAAGAAACCCAAAGCTCTACGCGAGTCAAAGCGCGCACTACAACGGTTTCAGCAAGCTTCTCAATCGAGCAATGTTCATTTCCATGTGTTTTTCAAACTATAAGTAATTTTCTATAGCTGAGCCAAAGTGTCAAGATTGAGGTTGCTAGATTTTTTTTATCGCAGAGACGTTCATGATAACGTTTAGCGCGCGATGTGAATCACGTAGAGCGCTGAGTTTTCATGAACGAGTGGTTTCAATTCACGCACCAAGAATCATTAAATATCTTCGGAAGGAGTTGATTTCGGTAATTTTCGTTGTGCGCATCGTGTTTTATGTGAAATTTTTGTGAAGAAACATGTATCAGAATGCTGAAATCGTACCTGGTCTAGTGGTCCATTACCATTTTAGCCAGAAAAAACACAAAACAATGCTATCGTGCAAAAGAAAAACGCCGTCAGAACCTTCAGGCGTAGCCAAATTTCCTTCGATAAAACACGAATTTCCTGGTAAACTTATAAAATATTTCTCGGATAATTTTCCTCACAATTTCACCAAAAAGCTCGGAAAATTTCAAGGGGAAATATTCATAACTTTCCCCAGAAATGAGCATTCCATCGAAGGAAATTTGGCAACTCTCGAATGTTCTTACAGCGTTCTTCCTCAGCACGGGAGAATTGGTAAACAAGGCTGAAAACGGAGACAAAAACCCTGGGACTCTTCTGAGATTGTATCTCAATCAACTTTTCGGTAAGAACAGCTGGAAATTGCTCACGAGACTCGGACTTCCCTTTGGAGCTGGTGGAGTCTCCTATATCCTCCAGCGGGGCGATTATTGAAATGATATCGACTGTATGTCGCCGCTTTGTCGTGTCGCGCCATCGACTAAGCAATTGCTTAGTCGATGGCGCGACACGACAAAGCGGCGACATACAGTCGATATCATTTCAATAATCGCCCCGCAGGTGGTGTGTCTATTTGTAGCCCATTGGGCCCTCTCTATACGGAGCCCCTCTGCCCACTCATAAAATGCTCTTAGTTTCACGGCCCATGGCAAACATATGCAGTACATAGAGTCATAATGTAAAAGGGAGAGCTGGCGCCACTTTTAAGCATTTTCCAGGTCCCGAATTCCGAGACTCCTGTGTTACGCCGGGTCACTCTTTCGATACATAATCGATTGTTTGCGATACACGGGGACCCGGCCATCCGACGTAAACAAAGAAGATAGGAATTACTGCGTGTTTTACACCGTTGTTTTGGATCGAACAAGTATCGAAAAAGTGACCGAAGCTCGGCACACACCGGGCTCGGAACTCATCGACCAGAACATGGCGCCAGCCCTCCCATTTACATTACGGCTCTATACTCTATGGGCAAACAGTAGACTCTTGGAAGTATAAGTAAGGAGCTGACCTTCTTCTGGCGGATGGTGAGATAGCAGGTGACGTTGCGGGGGTAGATGCCAGGGTAGTTGGGGGACTGGATGCGGCAGCGCTTGAAGTAGCACTCGTAGAAGTTGCGGGAGCAGTAGGTGCCGGGCACGATGTCGCCGCGCTCGAGGGGGGCGGCGAGGGTGCCGAAGCGGACAACGGCGGCCTCGTCGCCGACGAACTTGTAGCGGAGCCGGAAGGAGAACGGCGGGGCCTGGGTCCCGGAAGGGGGCTGGAAGAGACGCAGCGTGATGGTCACCGTGGAGGTCTCCGTGAAGTAGACGGCCGGAGCGGAGGCGGCGCCGCACCAGAAGCCCCCCGTGAACGGCCGCCCGAGCTCCGAGAGCTGCATGTGACCGTCCGGACAGCCCTCCGGGCTAGCCGCCTCGTAACGCCCCAGCTCGAACGACTCGAACATCAGCTGCAACACAACGCCAATTTCAAGATTTTAGGTTAGACACCAACAGTGAAATAGCCAGAGACAAGAGACCCTCCACAG
Organism: Bemisia tabaci; assembly: GCF_001854935.1. NCBI lineage: Eukaryota > Metazoa > Arthropoda > Insecta > Hemiptera > Aleyrodidae > Bemisia > Bemisia tabaci. The sequence goes on from NW_017551372.1 coordinate 2,741,680, forward strand.
TCCACTGGCTTCTTGGCGACAGGTGGAAGCTTTTACTTTCGGGGATTCAACAGTTCCTTATTATGGACAATGATAAGGGAGCAACAGTCATCACCTTAATTTCGACTGTCGACCTACCCACATGGTAGATGATGAGCTTCGGGTGACGTCATGAACCGAACAAGTTTCCCAAACTTCGGCCATTTTCGGCTTATTTGCAAAACGAAACCGCCAACACGTTGTTAAACACCAGCCATGTAGGTAAGTCAACAGTAGAATGCTGAAGTCCCGATAGTAAAAGCTTCCACCATGGCCAAGATACTAGTGGAGGGTCTCTTGTTTCTGGTAATAGCAAGTAATGAATGTAGGATCCGTAAATGAAGCCTTGATCATCGCATTATTTTATGGACAATGGACCACTAGACAAGGTACGGAGTTAAGCATTCTAATACATGTTTCTTCAGCAAAACTTCACTTAAAACACGACTCACAGAACGTAAATTACTGAAATTAATTCGTAATCAAGATATTTAATATTTCTTGACGCGCGAATCACACCTTCCGCTCGTGAAAACGCAATAATCTACTTCAGTCAAATCGCGCACTACACATTCTCCTGATAGTTTCTGCGGCATGAAAAAATGAGAACTTTGATCTTGGCGCTTCGGTTCAGCTATTGCACGTTGTTTACGCTTTGAACAACTCAGGATAAGGATGGATCATTGCTCGATCGAGAGGCTCGCCTTCTTCACTGTAGTGCACGATTTGACTCACGTAGATTTTTGAGTTTCCTGTGACCAATGTAAAATAAAAAACGTTAGTCAGGAGTTGGTTTCAGTAATTTTTGATGCAAGAATCGTGCTCTACGTGCAATTTTAGTTTAAAAAAAAAACATGTATGAGAATGCTTAAATTCGCACCTTGTCTATTGGGCCATTTTTTTTTAATCTCGACTAAAATTCAGCATTACCTAGACCTCCAAAAATGAATCATCACAAGGGACTGCGATGCTCTGGACACTTACTTATGCAAAAATAAAACATGTATGTTTTTTTCTAGGCTGTTACAGATATTTTTTCATCTCGGGTACTGAAGCAACCTTGGATGCGCAATGAAATTTTGTTTGTCGAGTTTATCCATATCGTGATCGTTTAGTTTTAGTACATCAAAATATCTTCTAAGCAGTAGTTTTAGAGCCGTTATAGAATCCTGGGATATTCTATACATTGCTGAGAAGTGTTACGGAGGATCAAATCAGGACATTTCACGAAATAAAATCTCCCCGAAACGGGAGATTCCACGTCCGAAACCAAGAAAAAAAACTCTTTTCTTAGCCTCGCCTTTTTGGAGCATTCTTGATCGCGAATGAGCCCATCACTAGAAACAAAAATGGCGACGGGGGCTCCCCCGGGTTTTTCTCGCCGGTGAACATAATTCGGAACAATTTCCATTAATAATACCTCATTTCGTTGGTCCTCTGACGTAAAGGCGTAGCTCGATTTCTGCATGAGCTCCAAAAAGCACGGATGTATACGTAAAACAAGGCTCACGTTTAAGTTGAGGTACGCGCTTACGTCAAAGTAGGGACGATTTTTGTCTCGGGCGACCGACAGGCATTCGCGGGAGCGACGGGCGGACAACAAGGAAGGAATGCATAATTGATCGAACAAAGGAACGTGGAAAAATGAGCGGTTGACGATGAGGAGCAAAGGGGGCAGGAAAGGGTGGCATAAAAAAAAATCATCATTTGCGACTGCAGTGAAGCTGAAAAAGCCGAGGAGGGAAAATAATGACAGGAAAGGGGGTATGCAGTGTGGGGAGGGGAGGGGGGTTATCTGCTGTGAAGCTCCTCGTCAGGAAATGTTGTCCGTGCACGCTACACAAATAAAATACCACTTCACTTGACAATTATTTAGGCGGGGATGGAGGAGTTTTGAGGTTGCATCATCCGGGATGCCGTGCTGCATCCAGCGAAATTCTCAAGCTTCTAGGGCATGTCAGAACGTATTATAGTAAGGAAAGAGCTAAGCATGATCGTGTTGGTACACATCGATGGCTCGATACACTGATAAAAACATTTGTGTTCTAATGTTGCTTTTGGTTAATATAGGAAGTGAAACACAAAGCAACACAAAGTATGTGTTGACTTCGGTACAGTTTGCGATGAATTGAGCGCAGAAAGCAGTGTAGAGACTGGAAAAATGCATTCCTCCGATTGCGACGTTGGAATTCACCACTCGTTTTTTATTTGATTTCTGCAAGAGAACTAGCTGGCATTTGCTCTTGAAATTGTCAACCAGAGGCTAGGGTTGTTTTGTGTTTTACTTCCTCTAATAACAAAACTTTAGAAAATTAGACTTGCTGCACGGAAAAAAAATGGATTGCTGATTTAACAATTAAATTCTTAAAAATATGTCCAACATGTTTCATATGTACATTTTACAATAGTGGAAAGCTAATTTATCCACGGGGGTGGTTAAATTAGCATTGTTTTATTGTAAAATCTACATTGAAACATGCCGGTCACTCTATTTAACTACAAAATTGTTAAAGCAGCAATTTCATTTTTTCCGTGTGAGGTTGCCTCGTGTGGATCACCAACAGGACCTAGTGGAAGCAACTATATGATATGCACACACTCCAGAAAAAAAAAAATCGAGCAGTTGCATTTTAAAAACATGATTTGAATTTTCAAACACACCTTTACTGAAAAATTAACGCGAGAAGAACTACTTCGTTTACTTATTAGTGCCATAGGGCGTAAAATTGAATTTTAATCTAAAACTTTGAGCTCCTGGAATAGGTTATTACAACTTCATGAAATCTTTTTTAAAAAGTAATTTTTGAGACAACATATAAAGCTGCATAACTCTGGTTAAGTTGATTTTTTCACACCAAAACTTTCGAGAAACATTGCCCTGCCTAAGCATAGTGGTATCAATAAATTTATTAAAAGAAAACTATATTGGGACTCTTCTCTCTTTCACCGTGGAGGTCGACTATCAATTTATCAATGGACGATTGCATCGACAACACGATTGACTCATTGAACGATTTGTAATTTTTGGCGATTTGTACGATTTAGCCATCAAAGCAAGATTCATTGATCGCAAATAAAATTTATTGTTAAAAGCAGTAATCACGTCAAATTATTACAATTCAATCATACATGTACTCTTCCTCAACACAGGAAGAAACTGAAATTTTGCGATATTAATGCGATTTTTAGTTATGATTGAACGTTGCATATCGACGGTGAAACTACCAAACCACGTATCTCGTTTGCGGTGTTTAAAAATCTACGCTCACATTTTATTTTTTGGAAGTAGACCAAATCAATATCATTCCTTGAAATTTTCACAGAATTTTCTCCGCGCGAAGAGGAAAAATCACAGAAATTTTCAAGACTGGACGTTAAATAGTTTTTCATTTAAAAAATAAAGTATGACAGGAAGTCTGCGACGTCGTAAACCGAGATACGTGGTTTGGTTGTTTCACCGTCGATATGCTCTCTTAATGAAGGAGCTGATATTATCGTAATTCCATTCGTATGGGTTAGATCAATACACTACCTTGATATTGAGGCAAGTTGCTATACTTTAGATCGATTATCCATGATTTACTTAAACTAAAGACAAATTGTATTATCACCTTTTTCTCCGAGTCAACATGAGGCTTGTATCGTGACATAGCAACACGACCACTTTTAATGCTAATATTTTGGAATGGAATTTTGAGTGTTATTCATCCCGCATCGTATAACTTTAGAGTATATTTTGGGTACTTTCGGGTGCAGAGAGGGAATTTCTTGGTTGCGGTGTCTTAGAATCTCTGTTAACGTTTAATCCACTATGATTGAAGCAAATGCATGGAATTAGTTAGGACTTTTACTGCGTGTTTTTCATAATTTCATAATGCTGAAAACTAAAAATTTCAGAAAACTCACCCGATAGTTTCCTTCCTAAAATATAAATTAGCAATGAAGACTTTTCCACATCGCAATCAAGAAATGCCCTTTTTGCATCCAACTCATAGATTTTTGGAATGTGTGTCTCTTAGCCGTTAGTCTGAGGCGTAATTTTCCAATCTGTCCAAATCAATCTCTCTGCTTTGAATTTGAAATCTATCAATCGCACCTAATAAATTGCGCAAAAGCTGAGCATCAACCTGAATATGTGCACAAACTTGATCCTGTGTCACCCTTCGTTTATCTAGAGACCAAGAGACAGAACAGCGGGTCGATCGTTTAATCGTTCTCGAATGAACCTGATAGATGAATCTCTATCTTAGCACACTGAAAAAAAATCTCGGTGTATATACTAAGAAAAGGGTAAAATTACCAAGAATTCAGGGTTCTATTTGATCCCAGTTTTTTCTTGGTAAAATTACCATTTACGGAAGTGGTCTCGGTAAAATTATTGAACTTTCTCGGTAATTTTACTGGAACTTGGTAAAAACGCCAATATTTTTTATCGACTGTGGTAGAATTACCGAGATAAAATGGCAAAGTTACCAGCAATTGATTACCAATAAAAGAGGTATTCTTTCCTGAAAAAAACAGTAAAAAACAGTGGCGGTCTTTAGGTAAGCTCACCAGTCTGTCTTGGTAAAATTACCAATAATTGGTAAAAACAGTGAGATGGTAAAGGTACCAATGGACCTTGGTAAAAACGCCGGGAATTATTTTTCAGTGCAATGCTTTTTATTGATCAAGGTCATTCGATATCGATTCGACGGTTGAGCCGCTAACGAGATAAATCGGTCACCTCGTTAAGAAGTCAGGAAATGCCTGCCTTTCGAATTGAATGAGAACCGACGGGGCATCGATCGAAAACCTAGATAGCCGTCCTCTCGTCTTACGGACTCGCTGACCTAGACGGATGATTCGCATCGCACCACGTCGGCGGCGTCAGTGGCTAGGCGTCGTCGTCGAAGCACTTAGCGAACCTTTGTTTCAACGTCAGGTTGCCCAACCCGAAAAATCCTCGCCCTTATCTGCGCGAAATCCAGGTCTACGGGACACAAATCCGGTGTCTTCGATCCGTGTCTCGGGCAGGCTTTCAAAGGGAACAATGCTTGATTACTCATGCTTTTAAGGCGCCGTCGCGTGCGCGAGTGTCTTGTATACCGTTGTTCCTCCAAACAAAAGAGGGAGTTTAATGGTCAGACCGATAAAAAATAAGCAAAATTCCGTCCGGTGGGAGATGCATCCCTGAGGCATGTCTCCGTCTCATCGATCTTCCTCTCCTTTTTTAAGGTTTCTCTGGAATTTCGTTGTGGGATTTTTCGATGAGTGGAGCCTCCGTCATATTTCCCCTTCGATTACATCAATAGCTCGGAACAAAAAAGTGCAGCTATATGTCTGTTCTGTTGAATGACATCACCACTTCGTTGATTCCTAGGCGGAGGTTCGTAACTTCATTCCAAATCATTAAGGACTCAAATGATTCAAGGTATAAAAGGGTTGTTCATGAAATACGTTATGTCCTTGGGGGAAGAGGGAATTCAAAAATGCCGAAAAAGTGTGATACATAATTTAAGAACGCTCTCGAGAATATGCGACTGTGCAATTGCTGTTCAAAGCTTTGGTGATTTTTTCTGTGCCCGATCGAGAAAAATCACCAACATTTTCTAGCATAAACCAGAAATAGAAAGTCAACAACGTAAAATGTGATCCAACTGATATTTTAAAATTAAAGTATTGTTATTGAAAATATACTGATCCCACCTCTAGTATGAGAAGCTCAAGATCATGTCTCGTTGCACTAGATATTTGCAGATCAATCAAGATGAGCACTTTGTTCTCTATAGATTCAAACCGGTGGAAATAAATCGATGCTCAAAGGGGCAAGGTACTCCAACAGGAATCGATTATCGAACACTGGTTTGAAGGGTGAGAAGCCAATTCTGCTGTGCTAAGGAAGAAATCCGTATACATTGGGGAATTGCCAAATTTCTCTGAATAAAACCTATATTTTTGAAAAAATTCATACATATTTTTTTTTTAAATTTTCAGATATTTTCGATTAGGTTGTGTAAAAAATTGTCTGAGAATTGAAAAAAAAATAAGATTCACAATTTCTCCAGTAATTTCGATTTTATCGGAGGAAACTTAGCAACGTCTAGGCTCATACGGCGTTCTTCCTTAGCACGGCAGAATTGTCAACGTACCGTGCGTGCTCTCTGCCTCTGCACGCGGGAAGGAGGATAATCAACGTATACAGATTGCCGGGACAGAGCGAAAGTAACAAAATAACTGCGCGCAACTATTCGCGCTCTCAAGCTGCTCAAATTGCGGTCAAGCTTATTGAAGGCGAACTCGGGAAAATAAGAAACACGCAGCCAGTGGCGGATCAAGCGAGTTGGCGACATGGATTTCTCTCCATTTATTTAAATCTACAGAAATAAATCGACACTCAAGGGGACAAGAATCGATTATTCAACCCAGGTTTAAATGGAGAATATCCAATGTTGCCAACTTGCCGGATCTGCCTCTGCTGCAACTTTTGCGCGATGAAATTGCTTCCTGTATCGGATGCTTCTACCACGGAGCGACGGAGCCGTTTCCCCTACAAAGAGTTCAAGGAGTACCGGGATTTCAGGTTTGCTCATTAATAATGAGGCTTTTGTCTCCGGGCCTCTTTACTGCGGTGGACTTCCTCAATACCACCGTGCTGAGGAAGAAGGCCGGATGAACATTCGAGAGTTGCCAAATTTCCTTCGATAAAATGTTGATTTTTAAGGAAAGTTGTGAATATTTTTCCTCGAAATTTTCAAGAACTCTAGGTGAAATTGCAAGCAAAATTATCTGGAAAATTGGAAGGAAAATATTCATAAGTCTACCAGGAAATTTGTGTTTTATCAGAGAAATTTTGGCAACGTCTGAAATTTCATACGGCGTTTTCCCATAGCACGCCAGAATATCTCACAATAACGCGAGTCACTGAATTTACATATCTTCCTTGACTCACAATGAGGCTTCCATTCCGAAGCCACTCCAATTAGGCTCCGCCGTAAAACCGCCTGTTTACTCGCAGCAGCCCCATTGTCCACTATCAGTGAAGATATGTTATTAGTGGAGCACGGATACACAATGGTGGCTATAAACTCAACCCTAACCTTAGATCATCTTGGTGTTGACCAATGGCGTGGCGTGAATGATCGACTTTCGATGGTTCCCCATTTGAAGCTATTATAAAGAATCGGTTATTAAGGTGTTCGCTGCGAACACCCTGTTTATCGATCATTTTCCATAGGTTTAAACGGCAAATCACTCGATGTATCGCAAAGCACGCCCCGCTGCTGGTTTTGACATAAGGGTGCAGGGACTTGTGAAGATGAGTCCTATCTTATAACTCATTTTTAAGTATAGTTTTAGAGCACTAATTTTTAACAGAATCTATTACCACTTGATCGCAGTAGCCTAAGATTTCCTGAAAAGCGAGCGTAGAAATGAATGTGAGATCGTTAGTAAACTGAGAGCGCTGAGGATTTCTCCTATGCTAATTCATTCAAATCATGAAATATTACCGGGCAGAAATGTTCCATCCACCGAGCAGACGAAATGGCATTTAGCCAAAAGATCAGCACAAGTTTTGTGATTCCGGGTTGCCAGTAACAAACCAATTAGAATAAAAACGAAAAATTTAGAAAACTGTCTTCACCCGCCCATAGAAAAACAAATCATAATTAAGGATTGAATGCGTATTCCAGTGAAATAGATAATTTCTAGAGGATGATCGCCTGAACATCTTTACCCTAACTCTTAATTTTACGTGCGTCTGCAAGAAAGTCAACAACCAATCTTTGTATGGCTATATTTTTCAGCGGTTTTAGAGAATCGATAGTTTTGCCGAGAGATGTATCAACTTAACTGCCAGGAGTCTAAGGAGGAGCCAAGACTACATGCTTAGGAAAAAACGTCGTATGAACACTCAGCGTTGTCAAACTACCTTTGACATGTCAGGAATTTGCAAGCATTTTCCTCCAAAGTCGTAGAGAATGCTGCTCGCAATTTAATCTTTAATGTCTGAAATTCAAGAAAAAATGTTCCTAAGTTTCCTCCATTGCTAATATTTTTTAAGAAAATATTTGACAATATCCAAATATTCATATACGGCGCACAGTGGATCGAGTCAAAGTGGGGCAAAATTTGGGAATTTTCAAAGTTTAAAACTCCGTTAAATCGGAACTTTGAGATTTTAAAAGTGATTTTATTGGTTTTCGCGCGACATTTCCTTCTAGAACCACCCCTCCAAATGGAGATGTTGCATATGTGAGGAATTTGCGATTTGACTGTTGCTTCTTCGGTAAAATTTCGCGAGAAACACGATGGTGCCACTGGTTTTCTCTGAAATCAACTCCCAAGATCAAAAAAGCTCTCAAGTTGAGGCCAAAATGGAGGGGATATTCCACGCTATCCTGAGAGTCCACATATCTACATCAAGACGAACCCTTCGTGCAAAGATAGGGAGCAAATACATTGGCAGGGCTGCCTCTTTATTTGGGGACTCCAAAACTGAAAACACGGCATCACTGCTAATGTATTTGCTCCCTATCTTTGCATGGAGAGTTTGTTTTGATGTAGAGATGGACTCTCAGGATAGCGTGGGATATCCCCTCCATTTTGGCCTCAACTTGAGAGCTTTTTTTGAGCTTGGGAGTAGATTACAGAGAAAACCAGTGGCACCATCGTGTTTCTCGCGAACTTTTACATAAGAATTTATAGTCAAATCGCAAATTCCTGACGCATGCAACATCTCCATTCAAAATGTGACGTTATAAACATCAAAATGTGCAGTTTTAGCCAAATATTGTGTGTCCTACCTCTCTGATTGACTCGACCGTGATCCACTTTGCGACGTCCTTTCTTACCACGGCAAAAGATAGCAGCCGTGAGCCGTGACGCAAAAGTAACACAGGATAAGCGCATCGAGTAGCGCTGGGTGTTGGCGGGGGGGGGGGGGGGGGGGGTTTAGAGGAAGACGAAGAGGCCAGAAATTCCGGCCAAGACGCTGCATCGAAAAATAAGTTTAATTAGATTTAAAGAAGTTATTGGCACCCTACTCGTCGGAGCGCGAAAAGTTAAATCGAAAATGACGCGGGTGGAAATGAAGCGGCGGGGACAGGATAGACTAGAGGGATCCTGAAATTGTGCTGTGCCTCGATTGACTGGACGTCCATTTTCTATCTCCGCTCCGCACTTCCTTCCGAAAATCCTCATTTAGCGCCAATTTTTTGCGTCTAATGTTGTTGGTAGCGAAGTTTCCAGAGCCGGTCGCTACGTAGTGAGTGAGGTCCCTTTATACTGAGAGTAAAGACGCAACACTGGAAAAAAAACACATTGGATCTAGAGTCCAGACTCTTGAAAACATTGACAAGAAAAAATACTCTTGATTCAATCAGATTTTTCCTTAGATCAAAAGGAAATCCGCTCAAATTAAGAGGCTTGGTTCTTGATTTAAGCTTAAATCTGATTGAATCAAGAGTATTTTTTCTTGTCGATGTTTTGAAGAGTCCGGACTCTAGATCCAATGTGTTTTTTTTTCAGTGGAGGAATCTATTTGTGATCAGCTCAACGATACAAAAACTATAAATTGGCCTACGAAAAAACTTAACTTACATGGAGTGATCGTTCGATAGGCGGGCGGGGAGTGGAACAGTTCAATTGCTATACTCGTCATATAACCCCTAATAACATGGGCTTTTACGGGAATTTTTACAATAAATGATATAGCGTTGAAATTTTCATATCAAACTCTCTCAATGAATGACTAAGTTCCACACGCAGTTTTTCAAACAGTTGATTATAAATTTGATATAAGTCCTTATTCAGCAAGTCCCATAAAAAACCGTAGAAACCAACTATTTGCATCCTAACCTAGATGTCGGTGTGTTACGAATTTCACTGTTGGCGTAGCATGTATAACATTCTGAATTAATCACTTGCGCATGTTACAGAACTATTGATGCTCGAGTTCCGTGCGCAACTCATGAACTGATGAAACTAAGTAGAATCAGACTAATTAATTATATAGTACATGTTGCTAAAATATCATAAATTTATTATTTTTTTGTGAGAAAACTAAACATTTTAATGACTGGAATTGTTTTTTGGATCTACTTTAGATTTTAATCCGCATGTGTTCCTTTACAATCTCGTTAAAAGGTGAAATATATATGCGATGTATACGATGTATTCCTCGGAAAAATAAATTTCCACTACAGAAGAGTTCAACTTATGGTTACATTTTTCTCATTCTCATTTAAAATTACGTACTAGATACCTGCATTGAAAAAATGGACATGATTTAAGCCGATATATTCCTGGTTTCTTCCGCAGGAAAAATATTCCCCTGAATCAAGAGGGGAAAATGCTTACATTGGGAAAAATGTCGCATAAATCAATCAGAGAACTCGCTGGATTCGAGAAATTTTATTCTTGATTTAAAAAAAAAAAATCAGTAAATCTTCAAGACTAATAATTTTAGTTACTTTGTTTTCCAGTTTTAAATATTTTAAATGATTTTAAAAAAAATAGCAAAAGCTTTAGAAGTACGGCATTTTGAACTTTCAAACGCGATTGTCTCAAAACTTAGATTTCCGTTCGCTTTTAAATACTGAAATTGATTAAAAAATAACCGGAAAATCTTCTAGATGAACGGCAACGTTGATGGAACGTGACCCTCTACGTGATGCAAGGCTGACAACCGAATAGCGATGATCCTCATCGTTGATTCATCGGTGGGCATCGGTGCTTTGCCCACATAATCGATTACGCGCTTGATGAGCTATTGTCGCTGCATTGCGTTTTTAGGAGAATTTTATTCCAAGCTTCAAGTCTAGTTTTTATATACGAGCCTCTTGATTGGCGCATTTTATTCAAATTCCGAACCTCCGCCTCGGGGACATTCGAGCGCAACGTTTCAAAATTCTGAATGTTTACTCTAGATCCAACTTGAGAGCAGTGCTTTTAAAATTTCAGTATATGTCAATAACGATACCGCCTAACCGAAAATTTTGCGAAAATGAAGTAGCGACTTTGCCACATTCTTCAGTATTAAATATGTTACCTGATGCTTTTAGTTTTTTTCCTATTTCACATGAAGCGCTATGATATGCTGTAATGTATAAAAACATTGCAAATCCAACCACAAAATTACAGAAATGGCAAAGTTTCTTCCTTATTCCGCAAAATTGTCAGTTTGCAGGAAGGTGGTATTGTTCCTTCACCATCAACCATCTATACCATTAACCATAGCCATTAACCATTGCAACCTCCAACAGCTAGCACTCTGCCATGTTTTAGAAAAGCGGAGTGCGAGTATTCGAATGTTGCCAAATTTCCTACCAGAATATATTTTTTTATAAAGAAAGTTATAAATCTTATTCCTTGACAATTTTAGACTCTTAAAATTACACGGTTTTTTAATGCCACTATTCGTGCTTTGTTGTTGTGCATGAAGTGTCATCAAAATTGAAGGCAAAATGAGATGATTTGTCTTGACTCTGACTTTGTGTTGCGCTCAATGACGACTTGATTATAATTCAATCAAAACGGGCCATCCATTCCTGACATCCGAGCATATAACTACTGCAAAATTATCATAAAAACACGTAGCTCACTTTGCCACGTTGCAGCTTTATTGTCGCATTTTGCTTTCCTGAAAAATGACTAATTGTAAGAAGCAGTTTCATAATGAAATATGAAACATTCATGGATGACATTAGGAAAAAGATTTCGAACTTGCACGGCTCTTTGATACCACTAATCGTGTTTTGTAGGTGTGCTTGAAGCATCGTAAAAATTGAAGGCGATATGAGATATGTCTGGACTCCGACTTGGTGCGTGTAGCGATAAGGGACAACCTTTTCCCGTTAAAACGAGAAGACTATCCGTGACATCTGTGCAAACTTTATCTTAAATTGTCTCGATTTCAAGATACTTTCACTAAAAACATTAGTTTCGTTGAGATATAGAAAATCAAGAGATGATAACAGGACAAGGCTCTTAAGCCCAAATCTTTAAAAATAAAACTCTCTGCAAAAATTGGAGGATGAATATTTACGTTCCTAAAAATTCACGACTTGTCGAAGAAAATTTAGCATAACGTCTAAAGGTTTATTTGGCGTTTAGCCTTGACACGGCAATACTGCTGATGTGACGGATATGCCATGGTACTTGGTGGCATTTAAATAACTGTTATTATTTGGGGCTCATCCTCACGCTCGATTTAATTATTTGTAATAAAAGGAAACATGGTAATTTAATTACCTGAACGAGCTCTCCATTTTCTCTTCCGTTGGCAGTGAATGTCAAATGGCACAAAAATGGCAGTTTCTCATCTTTAGGTCTAGGCAGTGACAGTGAATACGTCGTGGGAATGTCACCGTAATATGTCCGATTGCAAACTGAAAAAAAGGAGAGAAAAATCCACACGTATAAAAACACGCCACAGTCGTGATGATACCTACAAATGTTAATGGAGGAGATATCACCCACAAGAGGAAGATGGGAGCAAAACAAGGACGAGAATGATAAAAGAATGGATAGGAATTCTGGAAAAATGGAAAGAAAAAAATGGAGTCAAACAGTGGATCGAGTCCCAAGGAGAGGTCGGACAAAATTTGGAATCTTTAAACGCTTATAACTCCGCTCATACAAAACTTTGAAGTTTTGAAAGTCATTTCTTCGGTTTTCTTGTGAAATTTTCTTCTAGATGCACCCCTTGAAGTCTACAATGTGACGAAATATACATCAAAATTTGTAGTTTTAGTCAAAACTATCATGTCCGACAACTCCAATTGACTCAATCCAGTGTGCGGCGTGGAAGGTGCATTGCTCGCTCTCAGGAATACGCAAAGTTACGTCACCATTCTGAGTGTAAGAATCACGGATGCACGCAACGTTTCCCGTTAGAGTTAAGTGGTTTCTGCCTAACGTACACAGAGATCCGAGGTTTTTGACTCAAGCCACGGCCTCGGAGCCGCTCACAGCGAGGGGATTCCAAGCGGCCATTATTGATGAGGATGCAGCACACTGTGAGCCGGGTTGCAGATGTTTTCAATTGGCAGGCGCTCCTCTAAATAACTTATGTCCACAGTTCCAACTTCAAAGTGACGCGATGCGGCCACTTTGCCTCGCTGCCCACATTCCGGTGCCGTGCCGCGAGTCGCGAGATGCAATTCCGCGAATATGTCCCCGGTTTTCAGGTACTTGGTGACGAACTGACCTGTTACGCTCTACAGATATTTTCCCATTGAGATTCTCTTTGCAAGCGAATCATCAGATTTATATTCAAATTGTAAGAGTGGAGAGTGAGCATCGGCGGCCAAATTGCGAGACCACCTAATTTCATTGCGATAATTCAAAATTTCCGCCCCTCTTTTATTTATATATTTCATTTTTAGAGGAAGCAAGCCAGCTTCATAACAATACATTCTGCTGGCGGAGGAGATAAACTAAGGCAGTTTTCAAGGCAATACGTCGACTAGTTTTCCATAGAAAAACAAATATAATAGGAAGTCTGCACCGTCGCAATCAGAGATACGTGGTTCCCCAATTTGGGCGTCGATAGCGAATCCCTTTCTTTTTTCTTTTTTTAATAAAGTTGCATCGTCTGACTCGTCTGAGGCGAAGAAAAGTTGACTTAGGTATGGTAAAGTAGCTATTTTAATCTTTTTATGAATGAATATTTGATTCCCACTCAATTTCCAAAACTGAGGAGGGGATAAAAAATAAAACAATTTTAACGAGCTTCACTCAAAAACTGTTAAAAACGTCCACAGGGCATGCAAATCTTACTTCGTCGTCACCCATGCAAAAGAACATAACTATACATATTTTACAGTTGCCAGTTGAAAATGAAAATAGCACCGCAGGCTATAAAGAGTCGCGAGTTTTAAGATACTTAACGATGAATTATGCCCGTGTGTGTCTATTATTCTACAGGTTATCAAGCAACTGACATTGCTGAATCTCCTTGTCGACACCGTGACGTCAGCGTCACCTCTCCATTGAGCGCCCCCGTTGCCTTCTTCCAGTTGGTACTCAATCAAAACTTTGCCTTAACAAGGCGTCGTGTACCTATACACTTGTGCCGCTCAAAAAGAAATCTACTTACAACGTGAATTTACAGGCAATAGCGAGAGGTAATTTGAAATCATAGGTTAAGCCAGTCAGGTTGGCCTAGCGGTCAGCGCGTCTGACTCCAAATCAATAGATCCCGGGTTCGAATCCCGGTGGTGGCGACAAATTTTCGAGGAACTGACGAGTGGAGCTGCAGAAACAGATTCTACTCGGCTTTAATCCCTGCAAATTTGAAAGCCGGAGCATGGATGTGCCAAAATCCCCCTGATATCTACTGACAATAAAAAAAATAATAATCTCTACGTTGAACTCTTGTCTGTAGATGGCTGTAGGCTGTAGATTCCTAAACTGGAAAAGAAGCCAAATAAACTGCAAAAATAAATAAATAAATGAATAATAAGTAAAAAAATAAAAAAAATCATAGGTTAGATATACCTTTGGACCCTAACTTTGTTTGCAAAGGCATCGGTGGGGGCCTTAGAGAATTTTGGGTTTCCAGATTTGTCCCTACTCTCCCAATTTTGATAGCACAGCTCAGATCGGAGCAAAGCGTGGGTGTCGTCTGAAGTTGGGGCGTGAAAATTTAAGCGGACGAAATTAGAGTGGACGTCCACGTCGCGCCGGCGTCGGGCGTTGGCGTCGCCGTTGGGTTGCATCGCGCAGTGGATCGAGTCAATAGGAGAGGTCGGACAAAATTTGAAAACTTTAAAAGCTTATGGCTCCGTTTATATACAATTTTGAGGTTCGAACAGTGGTTCCATGGGTTTTCTCGTGAAATTTTCTTCTATAGACACCCATTATAATATGAAATGTGACGAACTAAACATCAAAATTTGCAGTTTTAGGGGGGGAAATGTATGCCTGACCTCTCTGATCGACTCGATCCACTGTGCGTGGTCCCGCAGGAATCCTCGCCGGGCCCAGAGACAGGGACAGCGAGCATGGAGCCTATGTTTAATGGACGAGGTTAAGCGGTGCGCGGTAAACCGAACCCCCTCCGTTGACGGATCACCGAAAAATACACGCGGTCCCCATTTGAAAGTGAGGGTTTTCAGTACTGCATGGCAACATGGCCGGCCCTGTGACGGCCTCCAATAACATTTCGTCCATCGGCTGACCGCTCAAAACTTTCAAAGCTGTCTCAATATACCCCCCTTCCCTGTTTCCCTCACTTTGTTGTCAAATGGCTTTATTCTTGATTTAAAGTTTTCATGGGTTAGGACGTGAACTGGAGTCAACGCGCAATTTCCGGATGAGGGAACGTAACTCATTCTTAAATTGCAAAGTTGACCCAGGCAAAGTTTTGAAAAGCGTAGAATGTGCGTAATGATAAAAAAAAAAATCAGTGAATTTTCAGTCAATAATACCCAACAGTTTAATGGTAAGAATACGATGTTTGGGTGAAATTTGGCAACGGTAAAATGTAGTTACGTTCTTTTGTATGGATGACGACGAGGTACGAGCTGCCCAAGCCAGGCTCAACATAAAAAAGTATACTTCTGGCAGTTTTTAGTGTAGGCAGCACAATCTGCTACGTGGTCGAATTTTTGTATCATTCCCATATAATAGTATGGCAGTTTGTTGTAGACACGATAGGTACGTTTTGTTAGAATCGCGTCAACTCATTCAATTTTTTTAAGTGCGTGTCTTTCGGTCGCCAAAAGAAGACAAGAGGAAATAGTGGTAGAAGAGAGAGGTAGGATGAAGGAAGTAAAATGAAAAATAAGAACAAGAGGGGGAAAAAGTAGAGCAAAAGAGATGGAGGACAAGAATCAAAAGGAGAGGAAAAAGGGAAGAATAAGAAAAACATCGCAGTACGAAGTATGGTTAGGTGAACCGAATGGTGCGGTTGCACTCTAACTTTCTCTTTCGGTGTTGCTAACTTGCAAAAATCATCACTGCATCACAGGCATTATTCCAAGATCGTTAACATAGAGGCGTTTCCTTTGGAAAACCTCTGGAGGGCTAAGGCTAGAGGATGATTAATTCCAAAGGCGTGTATAATAATTTCTATTCGAAGTGAAACCACCCGGAGGTACGTCGAGTGAGTCGCTGCTCTAATTCACAAGATAATTGCGATTTTCCAGCCGCAAAAATCGCTCGGAGCATTGTCCCCGCGAGTAATAACGAAAGAATAAAACATGATCCCGTGTGACAGTGGGTCTCCACTCGCCCCAAAACTGGGTCAAATGAACATTTGCTTCTCTCACGGCCGTAAACCTCGTAGGGATGTGTTCCGCTCTTTGAGTTCAGCTTTCCGTTTTCGTGAGTCTCTGAGTGTAGGAGAGAAGTTTGAAGGCGTATGGCGTAACCCTGTTGAAACTAGCTCCTTTCTCCCTTGGCTCATGACTGGGCCGCATTTAAATGAAGCCTCCTTCCATTGTCAAGAAGCTACTACCACGCTGTCAGGCTCAGGAAAAACGTCGTATGAACATTTGAGAGTTGCCAAATTTTCTCAGATAAAATGTTTATTATTGAGGAGAGTTAAAAATATTTTCTTTTGAAATGTTCAGATAATTTAGATCTGGTAGTGAATAAAATTCTCTAAAGAATTCAAAGGAAAATGTTAACAGGTTTTTCTGCAAATTCATATTTTATCAAAGGAAATTTGCCAACGTCAGAGGGCTCATGCGGTAAGTTTCCTCAGAACAGCAGTATAGTTGTCGTTTTGTTCTCAGTCACGTTTGTTTTAAACAATGCATTACACTCGTAAAGGATTTTCAGCGTTAGTAATAAATGATCTCGTCTATGAGCCGTAAATAATTCCAATAGAAATGGATCGCATCAAGCGGAGAGAAGCTAATGCGATTTTTGGGAGTATGGAGTTCAATGGTTGATCTGAATGAGGCTGGGTGTATTCTCTTCATTGTATTCAAATAATTTGTTCATAAACATTATATTTAATCCGATTTCAAGAATTAAAATCGAGAGTGATTTGCTTTGGGCCTCTCGAATTTTCAGAAGAGAGGCAATTCAACTGTACCAGCCAAGAGGTACTGCACGAGAATTCTGCCGAGCTGAGGGAAAATGCCGTATGAGCCTTCAGGCGTTGCCAAATTTCCTTTGATAAAACACGAATTTTCTGGTAAACCTATGAACATTTTCCCTCTACCTTATCAGATAATTATGGTCCCTGAAAATTTCATGGAAAAATCTCCATATCTCTCCTCAAAAATAAACATTTAATTGAGGGACCTCTGGCAACTCTCGAATGATCATACGGTGTTCTTTCGTAGCGCGGCAGAATTTTAGTACTGTTGAGGTATGATTCAAGGGACGGATTCTTCTAAATAATAATACGACAATTCTTGTTTTTCTGTTGAGCGTATTGCATAGTCGGGTAACTGAAGGCACTTTTCCACGATCGGACCCGCATTTCCGCCTAGTTGAAAACGGAAATCACTGAAAAATTCACCTCTAGTTGGCTTTTCTCCGTGAATTTACTTACGAAACCCAGATGGAACCCGCTGTAAAATGGTTTAAGTTCTGGGAAATGATTATACGTCCGATTTTACAAATTTTTTTTTTTACTTTTAAGGAAATAAGAAGCAATATTTTTCACAAATAATTTGGAGATTGAAATTATCATTTTCGGACATAAATGGACGGCTTCAGGCTGGGAAAAAAACTGCGTGGAAATTAATGAACTATGTGCATAGAATTTGAGTCTATCATAAAGTTCCATTTGGGTTTATTCATTTTTTCATAGTTCTTTTGACCCTACTTACGTGAAAATACACTTCCCTATGACTGTGAGCTATTCGTTGAACAACAGTGAACTTAGCAAACAAACTCGCGGCTGTTGGGAAATTGAGCCAGTTTGCAATCAGGGACTTCACAAAAAGTTTCAAGACATTTTTCGTGCAGTTTTGCGTCAACAAATAAAACTTAAGCAATTTGAAATGCAGTTAGGTTGAGTTTTAAAACATTTATACATTTCTATTTTTCAAAATAAAAAATAAAAACCTGGCTTGAGGTACCTCCTTGTGCATTTTTTAGCTCTACGGAGGATAAAAGATTTATTGAATTCGGTGAGTTGGAGGAAATAAAAGGGATAAAGGAGGCGTAACCAGACTCCAAGAGATTCATTCGTGTGCCGCTCGAGACACCTCTGAAACCCTTCATTGCATTTTTCTTTTTTCTTTTTCTTTTTTCTTTTCCTCTTTTTTTTCGTCTAAATGGCAGGAGGAATGCATACAAACCTGTGCAGTAGCGCGGCTCGTCCGATTTATCCGGGCAGTCGGCGATCCCATTGCAGTATTGATCCAATCGAATGCAGCGTCCGTTTCTGCAGGGAAATTCGGAGATTCTACAGGCAGGAATTGGCAAAGTACCCGGCACCAAGAAAACCAATAAATATATCACTCTTCCGACAGCCTCTGCAACAAAACCGAACGCATGCTTCCATGAATATCTTGCTCGTATTTTCTCTGGCTTCTTATTGGGTTCGCCAAACCCATGTGCAGATGAATTTCTTGCCGAAGACAAAAAACATGTATAGGATATCCTAAGCTTGGTCTGTCCGACTGTACTGCCGTGCTAAAGGAAGAACGTCGTATGAGCCTTCAAACGTTGCCAAGTTTCCTCCGATTAAAACCGAATTTCCTGGAGAAATAGTCAATTTTATTTTCCAAAACTTTCAGACAATTTTTTACGCAATTTAATCTAAAACATCTGAAAATTTTAAGGAAAAATGGACCGCGTTAAACAGAAAGGAACCAAGCCACATCAGCTATTACCAAATTTACTTCGACAATTTAATTTTTAACATGGAACCGATTACACGGATTTTCTTGCAAATTTCAGTGAAATTTCTCCATAGTACGAAGCCAATTCCTTAAAATTTACAAAGGAATCTGCACAAACGTTCCCTTATAAAAAATTAAATTGTTCAGTTAAATTTTGCAATAGCTGATGTGGCTTGAATCCTTTCTGTGAAACGCGGTCCAAAATATATGCATGAATGTTGACAAAAATACATGTTCTATCAAGGGAAATTTGGAAACTCTCGAATGTTCATACGGCGCTCTTCCTTAGCACAGCAGTGAAGGAGTGTTTCTATTGCTCAAAACAGGGCTTTTCCATCTATTGAGTTTTTTTTTTTTTTCCGGATGAGCCTCTAGGCGAAGCATACATTGAAATACAGTTGCTCTTACAGCGCACTCTGGCGCTTCGCGACACCTGAACGCCACATATCGTCGCTCTTCCGACGCAAGGACGTATCTCTATTTCCGCATGAGCCCCAGAAAGCTTAAAGTTTTACGGAGCCCAGGAACCACAAGGAACTTAATATTTGCCCTTATGTCAGAGGAGCGACGATATGTGCCTATCTTTCCAAGGGTTTTCAGGCAACTGACGATGTAAAATATCTTAATAGACGCCCTACCGCCATCCCTTTAAGGGACGGCCCCCCATCTTCTTCCTTGGGATGCTCAATCCGAAACTCGTTTGGGGACCCCTTTTTCCACATTCTTTGCACAGGTCCAGACCTACTACCACAGCCTCTGGTCGAAGCCACCCCTAAGCTTTTTGAAAAAAATCATCATTTTTTTCTGAATTTTGATGATATTTGAAAACCTTAACTCATGGAAGATGACAGTCCTCCAAACCTCACAGCGCTAAATTTATCCATGATCGCAAAAAAAAACCAAAATCTGCAGTAATAGGAAGATTTACTTCACCACCTTAGACCCCCTGAAATGCCCCTTCGAATAATTTTTCCGTTGAGTTTTCAGAGTTGAACTGCGAATAAAATTCTTTGAACAGTTCAAGACTAAAATGCCAAAGTTTGTCAAGAAATTCGTATTTAATTGGAATGGAGGCAACATTCGGCTGCTTTTGCGGTATCCCCCCCCCTCATTTTGAGTAAGCAGCCCAATCAAAACATGAGTTTAAAAGAACGATCCAATCGATAGGTATTCACACATTTCTACGAGAACTTTCTGAGGTTTGTTTTTCCGCCTGTTGCTCCGGCAGATTCATTTTCTCGACGATCGCGTGGGGTTGAGGATCCGATGGATAGGTTTTCCGCTCTTAAGATGATTAGCGTGCCTGATTCGCTTTCACCCGCGAGGAGGGTTAGAGGGAGGGGCGGAGGGAGGAGGGGGAGGGATAAAAAATACCGGCCGTAAAAAGCAAATGGCGAGACGCCGACACACTCATACCCAGCGCAAATTGGGTTTTCAAGTGGAGGAACTCATTAAATTCCTGTGGAGTGTAAAGACGGCAAGCCATTTCTCAAGACCCACCCCTCGCTCCTGCACCAATTTTCCGCCTCCGACAGCTGCCACGTCGCCCAGTGAAAGTTCTCGCGTTCCGACGCACGGTGGCTCGATTCAATTGGAGAGGTCGGAGAAAATTTGGAAACTTTAAAATCTTATACTCCGTCCACACAAAACTTTGAGGATTTAAAAGTAGTGCCATTGGTTTCCTCGTAAAATTCTCTTCTATCAGGACCCTTTAAAATTTACAATGTAACGAATTAAACATCAATATTTGCAGTTTTAGTCAAAAATTTCATGTCCAACCCATCTACCATTGACTCGATCCTCTGTGCGACGATGTCCTGGACCGCCGCGCCGCGGTGAGGAGGAACGCCTTATGCGCATTCAATGTTGGCAAATTTCTCCCATTTCCTAAATTTATCTCCTCCTTTCCTTCTTTCTCCGGTTGACTCCTTTTAACTTCCTTTTTCCCCTCTTCCTCTGTCTCCTCCTTCTCTCTTTTCTCTCTTTTTTGCTCGATCTCACCGTCTCTCCCTTATCTTTCTTCTCTTCCCTCCTCTCCTACTTTTACTTTATTGGTCTTTTCCTTTCTTTCTCTTGTTCCCTCTTTTATCCTATTTCATCCCTTTCTTCTTTTCTAGTAATCTACGTTACCCGCAAAACAGTAGTTTTTCATGTAGAAAATATACACGGAAAAGAAATTCAGGTTGATTTAACATTTTGGATGTAAAAAAAAGTGTGCGAGAACTTAAAAAATGCTGAACGACTCGCCGCATCGGTTACTTTTACATCCAAGCATTGCTAAAGTAACTGCAGTAACGGGTAATTCGGCATTTTATAAGTTCTCGCACACTTTTCTTTACACCCAGAATGTCAAATCAACTTCACATTTTTTTCGGTGTGGTATAACAGGCAGTGGCGTGGCGTGCTTTGCGATACATCGATTGATCTGTCATTTAAACCTATGGAAAAGGATCGATAAACAGGGTGTTCGCAACGAACGCCTAAATAATCGATTTTTTACCATAGCTTCAAATGGAGAAATATCGATAGTTGATAATTCATGCCTCGCCACTGATAACAAGAAGTTTGCAACGCCGCAAACCGACAAACGCATTTCTGCGGTTTCATCATCGATATATCGCGAGAGAAGGCAAGATAGTTCGATACAGTCTGTTCTGATGCGGTTTTCCGCGAGGGGAGAAGAAGAAAGTGCATTGAAATTTGCAATTGTTATACTTTGATGTGAGAAGTCAATTTCAGGCGAAAATTCCTCCCTGAATGTGGCAATGCTGCCTCTGGTTGTCACTCATTTTCCCGGAATGCCTCTTTCCTACCCGTAAAAATCTCTTCCTTCACTTTTCTCCTCATTAATTCTCCACGTATCCCTCCCCTCCGTCCTTTTGTTTAATTCTCGTCACAGGGCGACATCTAGCGTCGTTTTTTGAGTACGGACCTCATCTTTCCCTCATTTAATTCCTTTTGTCTCTAGCGGGCATGCTACGAAACATTGTTACGTTTTCCGGCTCAGATGCTCGATTTATATTCAGCATCCATCATAAACCTGTTTTTCCATGATGAAAATGAATAAAAATAAAACAGACCTCTTAGAATTCAATCTTTCTCCTAATTAGCGTTCATAGAGATGCAAATTCCGCACGCGAGAAAACATGGAATCTCGAATTCCTCACAAAAAAGGCAGTCGAACAGCTTAGAATTGTATTTTTTTTTTTTTATTGAAATTCACTTATAAAAACCATAAAGAATTATTAGAGACCGCTATTTGTCTAAAAATTAATCGTGTAGTTTTACAAACAGCTCTCAAAAGATGGAGAACCTTCAAAAAACGCAAAGCTCAATAGACGTGGAGGCTCGGAAACGGATGATTCCATGAATCCGAATTGGAGAGTCCCGTTACCCTAAGAGGTTTCTCTGATAAAGCACATTAGGGGCTTCCATAGGTTAAATTTAGGAGGTCAGAGTCCCCCTCTCACCTCCTCAGAAAAGCCCTTGCTGGCGATGAGGCCCTTAATTTTGGATTCATTTTGGCCCGACTACCTGTGAAAACATTTTTTTCATTAGCCTCTACCGCAATTAAGTGGATTTGCATTTTAGGAGGGGGTAGGGGGCTCTGTCCCCCATTTTTAGGGGTCAATATTTTGGACTAGAATGGACTGATATAGGATTTCTTGGTGTCGATTCAGGTTAAAATTGTCGGTTGGTGTCGATTCTAGTAAAAACTATGAAAATAGTACCACTGGATAGTTTGAGTTTATAGGTTGGCAGCCTTTTTGGGCCCCAAGAACTACGTGACCTGATCAAACCTTACCTTCAAATTTTCGAGTTGTCCATACTCTCCCAATAAAGGTACTTTAGAAGAGGGTGGCCATCGAGGACCCGCAACCGATGGGTACAAGTGACAGCCGCTCCAATAAAGACTAATGTCGCTCACCGATCGGTGAAAAATTACGCTGATGAGGGGGGTGGTGGTTTCTGCGGCGCATTCGTGTGTAGTCTAATGTAGTCTAATGGGCGGGTGTGGGTGTGGGGTCGGGGTAGGCCACTGTCACTGCCATAGACTGGAGATCATCGATCTCTGTCTCGTGCCTCTCATCCCGTCTGATCTTCCTAGACGCCCTTTGTTCCGCCACTCAATGACGGGGCGTCTTTGTCTCCGCGTCGCGAACACCCACCCCCACTTTCACCTTCCAACTCGGACCGGCCCTCCGGCTCCAGAGAGATAAGTCTCGCAGACAGGTGCAAGTGAGCTTCCGACTCCACTTTGTGTTTTCATCGTTGAGGCCATAGGCAAATTTTTATAATTAGTCGAAACTGTCACCTAGCTCCCTGGCGATTGGTTAAAACTCCGACTTTCAGGGCATCATCCAGAAGGCTGAAAGAAGGGTGCAGGGGCTTAGAACCGATGATGTGAGGGAGATTCATTGGTCCTCCCCTAAAACTTTTCCTTGTGCCCAGCGCAAATTTCATCCCATTCCGATCAAATTCCAAGCCGACCCTTTTAACACCCCTTACCTTCTGCCTCTTCATCCTCTCTGCTACCTCCATCCCCTGGCCTCTTCTACTCTCCAGTCCCCTTTCAAGACCCTTGTCAAGGAAAACTTCTCCTTTACAAATAGCTAATATTTTCAAGTATTTATGTGCAGAATTTATTTAGGGTTTAAAAGGACCTCAAAGGGGATAGAAAGGACTAAACTTTAAAAAGAGACGAAAAATTGATGGATTTTGGATACCAGATATGTAAAAGACGGTACGTTAAATATGATCGACGAAGAAAGTAAAATATTTAAAGGAGGTACTTTGATAAAAAAGAAAATAAAAAAAAATGAAATAAAATAAGATGAAAGTAAACATTGAAAAGAAAGATAATAAATCCCAGCAGGCCCCTCTCACCCCTAGGCGCCTGGGCTCCTCTGCATAGCTGGTTGTGAGGGTTTTGCATTGCACATTGATTCAGATTAAAACAAACCACGTCATTCTTCCGCTAACTGGAGCCTTATCTGTTCCAAAGAGTGTATTTCACCCTTGATTTCGTTGGATAGGCAAAAACTTGTCAGTGGTGTTAAAATAGTATAGCATCCCCAGAAATTGATCTAAGGGCACAATGTTCGATTCCTGAGTTGAAAGAACACAATCCTTAGTTGGTGGCACCACATGTATTGTGGGCTGATTTTAACGAATTCTTTTTGATGGACTTCGAATGTTCTGACTCCTTCATCTATAAGAAACTTTATTTTTTCTGGATTTGATAAATATTTTCCGTTCGGAAGCTCTAACATTTTTTGGGGGTGGCATATAATCTCAAAATATTTTAAAAAGATGTTAGTTTGAAACGGAAAAAAGCAAACTAACACCTTCAAAACGTCTAAGGATAGTGGACTCAAGTCTGAGTCCGCATGTGTAAGTGTTTTACATTTTTTACGGTATTTTTTAAAGCGAATGTGAACACTTTTGAAAAATCTGAGAGTCATTAAAGGACATCGAAACGTTTTCAAAACACGTTTATTTTCTGATGTGCAATTAAGGCGTGGCGTCGCAAAGGAGATCAATGACAGGAGTGGGTCACGCGCTGATGGGATGAGCCGGTAATTCTTGGAGCTCCAAAAAATACGCTTAGGAGCCGTAATAAACGGTGCGCAGCAGGTCGCTTGGTGTATCATCATCGAATGAGTTTAATCGATAAATCCCTATCCCAGTAACCCTAACTCTCGATCGGGTTAATTCGATAAGGTTCTAACGACCTATGAGCAGGCGATGAAACACTGAAACAGCGCGGCGCGGCGCCCGATCAATCAACGGTAATCGCCCATCGTTGAGTCATACCCAAATTCACCGGCTCCGTTTATCGATAATCAATTGGCGTGCGACGATATCGGAGGCTCAGGGGAAACGTCGCACATTGGAGCGACGAATTGGGAGATTTTGGACATGAAACGGACAAAAACCGATAAATTTTGATGTAAAGCGCGCCACATCATAAATTTCAAGAGGATGTTATTTGAAGGACATTTTACGAGAAAACCAACGAACCCGTTTTATTCTTTTATCCGTCATATCAACGCAAATGTGAGCTGTTAAAGTTTGTATGTTGGAGTTTTTTTAGCCAACGTGCGTTAAAAATTCAGCATAAGGCTGAAAATCTCAATACAGAGACAAAAGCTCATATAAGCACTATTTCCCCTCAAAGGAATATAATGTTTCGTGCAACACTAGTTATGATCACTCAGGAAGGCAACTGTATTGAGTTTTTCAGCTTTATGCTGAATTTTTAAAGCACGTTGGCTGGAAGAACTCACTTATACTGTCTTACGACACTTGCGTCCACCGCAATCAGTTTGTGTTTTAAAGTTTCCACATTACGTCTCACAGACCAGCTCCACTGTGCGTCGATGCGAATTCAAGGTATGGGTTATGCTGTAGAGGGTGGGTTCTCCGAAACGGAAGGTTAAAATGATATAATCGATGTTGCATTAGTCGATGACCCTTGTGCGCTCCATTCATTATCGATATGTCAAAGATCTCGTGAGTTAATCTGCCGTGAGCTCGTTTCCTGTAGCGCCTTAGTATCCCATTCACCTGGGAACTTCCCTCCTCTCGATGAAGATGTAGTGCCAAATTTTTGGGATTTTCCATCAATCGGCTGTGCTGAGGAGTAACACGCCGTATGATCATTCAAATGATCCCGGTATTTATTTGATAAGTCCTTTAATTTCGAGAGGCGTTAGATACACGTCTCCTTGAAATTAGACTCAAAATTTTGACTAAAGTAATATGATCAGACTCGGGAAGGCTCATTAGTATGAATTCAGCTCTCATGCCTATGGAGGATAAAAAAAAATTAACGTCATTTATGAAAATAAATCAAAATTCACTGTGAAATCTCGCAGATATTACATGCATTTTTTTTCATGAATTTTATACCACTAATCATCATCATCTCATAGGTAAGGTATTCAAACGGAGGGTGGGGACTCAGCTCCTAGTCGTAAATTTACCCTCGGCAAAAAATCCAAAGTCGCGGAAAAATACTTGGATTGTAAAAACAAACGTTAAACTTGGTCTTTATTATTGAGTCTTGTAATAAAATTTCGAGCTCTTGGTGCGTTTTTGCGGTATCTATCCTTGCGAGGCCGAAGTAGCGGGACCGGGTCTCAGGTGAGGTGTCGCGAAGGAATGCGCCGGTCATTCTATCTAAGAACCGCGTATCCGCAAGGAGTATCTTAGTGGACATGGGCGGTTTTGGATCCTCAGGGGTGGCCGACGTCGCGGGGTGCAGAGTTGCTGTTCGCGCGAACTCATTTACCGGGCGAGTCCATTAAGCGTGGTCATATTGACACAGCGCACGGCCGTCCAATGACACGCTCGGAGATGACCCTCCTTTGATCCGAGGCGATCGACCGCGATCATCCTCCACCGCTCGAGCGTGTCATCGTCTTCCGCACTTCATCGCGACGTTCAATTATTCCGGCCCGGGTGGACGTGTGCCGGCTCCGATGTTGCCCATCCCGCGATACGCACGAAACATTATTGAGACCGTCCACGCGGAAACGGACCTCAGAAGGCTTTTTTTCAGGGGAGCGATACTTCATATGTTGAGTCGCTCAGCAAACCCGGACTACAAAAAATACGCACTCGCTTGAGGCGCTAACATAGGCGGTGCCAACATTTCTCTTACTTCTTTTAGTTACTGAATTTCACTGAGATTCTCTTGTTTGCTTCTCCCTCCTTTCTCCTCTACTTCCTTTCCTTCTTCCTATTCTTCTCCTCCCACTTTTACTTCTTCTTTATTCTTCCTTAACTTCTTCCTTTTCTTCTTCCTCTTCATATTCTTCTACTTCCTCTCATTCCTCTTCTTCCTCCTCCTCCTCCTCCTCCTCCTCCTCTTCCTCTTCTACTTATTCTTCTTCTTCCTATCTTCTTCTTCCAATCTTCTTCATCCTCTTCTTCCTCCTCTTCCTCTTCTTCTACTTCCTCCCATTCCTCTTCTTCCTTCTCTTCCTCATCCTCTTCTTCTTCTTCCTTTACTTATTCTTCTTCCTCCTATCTTCTTCTTCCAATCTTCTTTATCTTCTTCTTCTTCCTCTTCCTTTTCTTCTACTTTTCCTCATTCCTCTTCTTCCTCCTCCTCTTCCTCATTTCCTCCTCTTCCTCAGTTCCTCCTCTTCCTCTTCTCCCTCTTCTCCCTCTTCTCCCTCTTCCTCTTCTTCTACTTCTCCCCATTCCTCTTCTTCCTCCTCCCTATTCTCCTCTTCCTCCTTCTCCTACTCTCCTTCTTTTTCTTCTTCTTCTCTCCGTCCGCGCTGAAAAAAAATTCTTAGCCAAACTTAAGAGCTACAAAAGCATACCGTCCGTTCCAGACTCATAGGCCGAAAATGTTGGGTGTAGCATCCGTTACTCTAGCCACCGAACCCAGAGCAGTCAAAGGGATGACTCCAACATCCGGAACTTTCGTTCTTAAAGCCTGGAACGGAAGGTTTGTTTTTACAGCCAGTAATTTTTTTTCCGTGCATTCATCTGGACGGTAGGGGGATTTGCTGTATGCGTGAAACAATTCACTCTCGCGACAGCCCTTGCTACCAGGTTTTGACGTTACAGTCCTTAATTAATAGACTGCGCACTGAATCACACTTCCCAGAAATATGGCACCGATGTCCGTGACATTAATCCTTAGCCGGGCATCGGAAAGTCCCGAAAGCGACCCACAGTGCGACCGGCCGTCTTTCACCAGATTCGCCGCGTGTTTCTTCTTCTTCGATCAGTCTAGACAATGACCGGCTCCTTGCCGCACGCTCATTTTCATACCATCGGGATCCCGCTTGACCCTTGCCCAGTCGTAAGGCTAAGCCGCTCGCGTTATGTTCGGAATAGTGTTCGTTGTGCTCGGATCGTTCGGGGCGAGTCTCGGGAACACGGGGGGCCTCCTGGAGAACCCCGAATTCGTGTCGAACCTCGGCAAGATCGTGGCCAACGTCGGCGTGGGTGGCGCACTCTCGCGGGGGGCGCAAAAACCCGCCGACGACTGGAGCGCTGCGGTCGGCGCCCTTAGCAACTACATCACTGGCAAGGACGCCTTTAGGTGAGATTCCGGTCCTTCCTTTGCCCATGGAATTTTCGTTGATTTTAACTACCCCCTACTCTAGTTGCGTAGCCAGATATTTTTCATGGGGGGAGGGTTGCGCGGCAAGAAATTTTTAAAAGGGGATACAAGGGGTCCATTTGTAAAGGATTCCTGAGAGTGACCATATAAATGAAATTTGGGGAGTTATCCAGCCATGGAAGGGGGAGGGGAGGTCCAGACTCTTTGAGCCCTTCCCCCACGGCACTGCTTTTCTGCAATTCTGCAAATTAGCCTTGCAAATTATTCTGAAATTGATAGCCCTACGTTTGTGCCAGGAGCTAGGATTTTGACACGATTTCGTTTCCTTTAATTCTCTCGGGGCGGTTGGAAAGACAAATTTTAACCTGTTACAATTTTTAGAAACTTTATGGAGGGGTATAGCCACAAGTCAATTATGATAAAAATTGTATTAAATTGTTATCAAATTTTGCAATTTATTTATTTATTTTTCTCATTCTACTACTTAGTAGGTATTTTTATAGCAATATTTAAATTAATTAAGTCTCCTAGCACCCGAAAAATAAAAAATTTCACTGTTAAAACGAATTCTTGCCAAATGTTATCCAAATTTAAGAAACACATGTTAGAGGGTGATAAGAGATGTGTTTAGACAAGCCGTGTCTAGAATGGCAAGTATGCGTGTGGGGGAGATTTCACAACGGAAGTAGCACTATATGCGCTTCTTAAGCACTATGCTGCCTTGCAAAGGAAAAACGTCGTATGAGCCTCCAAGCGCTGCCAAATTTGCTTTAGTAAATCACGAATTTTTGGGAGAATTTGTGAATATTTTTCTTCCAATTTTTCAACTAATTTTATTCGCAATTTCACCTAAAGTTCCTTAATAATACCAAGGGAAAATATCCATAGCTTTCCTAAAAAGATAAACATTTTATCGAAGGAAATTTTGGAACTCTCGAATATTCTTACGGCGTTTTCCTGAGCACGGCAGTATGAGGCTAGGGTGTTGAGCCAGCACTATTTCATCACCATGTCAAATACAGTTCGGGCCACATATTTTGGTATTTTCTCTTGCTCATAAAATTGTAGATTTGTAAAGTAGGATTTTCTGGAAATTGTGTTTCTGACCGCGTTCTCACTTTCAGCGTGGACAGCATGCTCGACTACCTACCCGTGTTAGTGAGCTCCTTGACCGGCGGGCACCTCCACTACGAGGACAAAGAGCTGGAAGACGAGGAGGAGCACCACGAGTTCGAGCACGCGCCGTTCTGGCCGCCGTATTTGGAGGCCTTCAAGGCCTACTGGGAGCACTTCAAGTCGTCCGAACTCGGGGAGGCGCTCTGGAGCAGCTCCCACTTGGGGAGCCTCTTGAGGACGTTCGTCGACAAGGATGGATATTTTCAGATCGACCGGATTTTCGACTCCATGGAGGATCACACCTTCCGCAGGCGCTGGATCAGCAGCCTCACGAGCTTCGCCGCCGAGTGGATCAAGCACTTGGCTCACCCAGCAACAATGAGACGGTAAGAAATTTTCCCGCCGCGGGGCACACTTCGTCGTCCTTCGCAAGAAAGAACTTAGCTACTTTTCAATGTTAAGAGAATTTTATTTAGAGGTTCGGTACTACTTTAGTGTCCGAACCTCCGAGCTAGAGTCC
This sequence comes from Bemisia tabaci, assembly GCF_001854935.1. Lineage (NCBI taxonomy): Eukaryota > Metazoa > Arthropoda > Insecta > Hemiptera > Aleyrodidae > Bemisia > Bemisia tabaci. The sequence goes on from NW_017551372.1 coordinate 2,771,222, forward strand.
CTTTATACCCAGGGTCACGACATCTCAATTCTGGTCGGGCTTGTTTGGGGTGAAAGTAGCCTTAAAAATAAATCCAATTCTGAATGGTCACAAAAGAGCTCAAAGAGCTGATTGGCTCATGGAGTCACAAAAGAGTGCACCAAGATGGCGGTGGCTCGAATGTGAACAGAAATAATGAAAATATATCCAAATTGCGATTTATCAAGAGTGAATAATTATTTTCATCGCACCAAAATGAAAATAGATTAAGAAATTATCCACAAATCAATCTAATTTTATTTTATTGCGATTTCTTTGGTTAGGTTTTGATTAGTTTTGTTGATGTTTTTGTTTTTGGATGACGGACATAACAGGATTCCTTATCCTTATCCCTCAATATCATTCGTTTGGGTGCACACTTCTGTGACACCATGGCCAGCCCAGGCCAGCTGATAATCGAGATGTCTTAACTCTGGGTAGAAAGGGACTCTACTCCGAGCTGCCATTCTATCTGAGTTCGGAACCTCTGATTCGGTCACCTTCATGCACGCTGGGCTTGTCGATTTCCTTTGACATTTTTGCAGTGATGAATGCATAGCTGAAGTGCGCTCCAGCTAGAATTGTAGATAGCGAATGGGTAATTTTTATAGGAGGATTAAAAATAAACAAGTGGGACGGAATATAACAAAATAATATGAACTATGCGAAACGATTATTCCGATAACGGAACTTGGCTGTTTTAAAACGCCTTCAAATGCGCCGTGATACCTCACGCATTCCGGAGAGTTCAAATAGTTGTATCATTGCGCCTTAGAAATGCGACGGAAGATTTAAATGGAAATAGCCTCCATGCACGCTGGGCGTGTCGATTTCCTTTGACATTTTTGCAGTGGTGAATGCATAGCTGAAGTGCGCTCCAGCTAGAATTGTATTTACTGATGGGTGGTTTTTCTACGAGGATTATAATTAAACAAGTGGTTAGAAATGGAAACAAAATAATATGAACTATGCAAAACGATTATTCCGATAACGGAACTTGGCTGTTTTGAAAACGCCTTCAAATGCGGCGTGATACCTCTCGCATTCCGGAGAGTTCAAATAGTTGTATCATTGCGCCGTATGAATGTGACGGAAGATTTAAGTGGAAATAGCCTTCATGTCGGTGACTGACGAATCGCAACGTTGGTGCGTGATTTTGGTACCACCTCGCGAGGTGATCCTATAAAAGATTCGACCTATTGAAGACCAAAGGATCTGATTGGTCGAATTTGGTAACAACGGTGTCCACTGGTGTTTGTGATTGATGAGACAAACCGGGGCATAACTTCCCAGAGAGGTTCGGAACTTTAAATGAAATTCGCTTGTTGTCTCCCGCGAATTGAATTTTCACCGGGAAAATCTTGAGAATTCGTATAGCTGAAAGTTTCACTGATTATTCTTTTGATCTTATGCAATAATCGCAAAAATGTTGGGGATATATGGATCTAAGAGCTCATCAGGAAGTGCTCCTCTCAGGTTGTAACATCGACCGCTTTATGTGCTCAATCTAGTGCAGGCAACTATTACTGCTTCCAAACCGCTTACATTGCCTATCAAGTTTTTGAAGGCGAACCGGTCAGAGTAAGCTCAAAGCATTGCACTGGATGCAAAATAATCGAAAATGCAATAGCAATAGCTCATATGACAAGGTGCGAATTTAAGCATTTTGGTACATATTTTCTCCCCAAAATTTCACGAGGAACACGAGTTTTGCAACAAAAATTAATGAAAAACCTTTTTTTACCAAGATTTCACTGTTTTTCGATGCATAAATTCAAACTTCCTGCTCATAAAAAAACTATAAGTTTTTTTAGTTAAATCGCAAAGTAAACATTACTGTAACAATCCCTGGGGTATGAAATATGATTTCATGCGTCTAGATGGATAATATCAATTACATTACTCCCTTTAATACGATAAAAGTTGTCTTAACTTCCATCAAAAACTCACTGTAGCGAAATACACGTTGCATGCAGTTTTGTCGCCTTCTTGCGAGGTATAAAACTGATATTGGTGAGACGAGTTTACGCAAAAAACATTTCAATTTAATAATAACTGAGTAGCTTTTTTTGACACTACAGATTCCTATATCAGTGGAGTCACGAGAAAACCAATTCCCCTCAAAACATAGACGCGTAATGAATTTCCTCGTTTTGCGCGGAGAGCAATTCATTCGGACTCGCAGTGTATGAATAGGTAAAAGAGAGGAGTTGTTTTGATTCAGCTCATATACACCGAAATGAAACGATGTTATGAGAGGAAAATTAATTCAAAACAGGCGCACTCATGGATGTTCTGTCAATGTTCAATTCGAAAGCATTAAATATTTCACGTCCGGTCAGGTGGTCAATAGAGAAAGTCGGCCACGCCACGTATTTTTGCGTTTAATCTTTTTGAGAGGTCGACATCAATCTGTTTGAACAGCACATCGAGTGGGGATTATGAGCTCGAATATGCAATAATATTTGTTGCATATTTTCCGAAACTTCGCTCTCACCCAGTTACAGTGTTACACCCGTTGCTTGTTTAAAGTGCTTCATTCATGGTGAACATTGATACTTAATAAATAAATTCTCAGTTAAAATTCTTATCAGAATTGAATAATTTTTTCCCGAAAAAAGGCCATTCCTGAGCAAAAAAAATTGCAAGAGACACAAAAACAACGCAGAGAGCAGATAAATAATTGTATGAAAATCGTTTTCTGGTAATAGGAGTATTAAGAGACATTGTAAATGCTGAGTTCAAGAGCAGCCCACCATATTTGTTAATCGTAATGAGTACATTATAATTCCGAGGAATGGCCCTTTTTAAAGTAACACATGTGTCAACCTCATAAACCGTAATAGGAAAAGGAATACAAACCCACTAACATGCGATGAACCCAATGTCACAACCAAACTTCTGAAACTCTTTGCCTCCCTTAATTTAAAAATCTAAATTTTTGTCTGTACCCCCATCTTCCAAAATTCATTGTAAAGACGTTAATAGCCTAGGAGGCTGAATGTCTATAAATAAAATAACTAACTAACTAACTATTTCTGCAGTTTGTATACGTAAATCTTTGTTAAATACAACCACATTACGTTTTTAAAACAGAATTTTCAAAGGCAATTTTAAAAAAGTAACAACATTATTTATGTCTCTTAGGTACATGAACACTGCCCAGTTCATCGGGAACAGTTTCTTGCAGTCTCAAGGCTATTCCAAGGCGGCCCTTTTTGACCCGAATCGACCTGCAGCTTCTCTGAGTATTCTACTCAACGCCATCTTTAAACGACACTTCGGCCTACAAATCAACTCCGGAAGATACATCAAACCGGCCGTTGCTTACGCAGAGGTTAGTTTAAATTAAGTTTTAGTTTAATTCACGGCTTTTTACAGACATGAACCACGCCGCACAGTGAATCGAGTCAATTAAAGAGGTTGGACATGAAACTTCTGACAAAAACTGCAAATTTTGATGTTTATTTCGTCACATTTTAAATTTCAATGGGTGCTTTCAGAAGAAAACTTTAAGCGGAAACCAATGATACCACTTTTAGAACCTCAAAGTTTAGTATAAAAGGAGTTAAAAGCGTTTTAAGTACCCACATTTTGTCCGACCTCTCCTATTGACTCGATCCACTGTGCGCCGACGCGAGATCCATCCGAGGAAACAATGACTCCCTTTGACGGACTTGATGGCCGTCCTGTGACTCTAACCGTGCGTCATAAGCATAAACATCATATCTAGATAGTATCCTTCATTACAGTCAAGTGGTTTTAACGCAAGAGGGCAGCATCGCGCCCAGCCCCAAACGGAAAACTGGGACGGGAGTGCTTTTCTATTCAAATGCAGCTGCCGCCCGGTCCTAATTCTCTCGTCATGGGCCCGACTGACGGAGTCAATACACTCGTCACCGTTGTCGGATATCGCTATTAAATTCGAATGATTTTCCTTATGCCTGAAGTTGTATGCTGCCGGCTGAAGAGGAAAGCTGTGAGTATAAGCACCCGAGTTTTACCGAATTTCCTCAAATAAAAATGTTTTTAAACGCAAATTCTGAATATTTTCCCACCAAACTTTCCCCGGACGATTGCAATACTTCCTCTACCCGCGAGGGGAGTGAGAAATCAATAAATGTGACCAGAACTGTATGTAACAAGGTGCGGTGAAATAGTGCTGGGTCCACAATATGTTTCGAGAAAAGCTAAGGTCACCGCCGAGAACGCCGTATGCGCCTTCAAACGTTGCCAAATTTAATTCGATAAAAACCGAATTTACCAAATAAATTGTGAATATTTTTTTCCGAAATTTTCAGACAATTTTGTACGCAATTGAATCTAAAATATTTGAAAATTTGAAGGTAAAATATGTGTGAATTTCGTCAAAAATACATGTTACAAGGGAAATTTGGCAACTCTCGAATGTTCATACGGCGTTCTTCCTAAGCACGGCAGAGTTCGGGAAAATATTTCTACCACGATTTGACTTCCATGTCACCTGGAAAGCTCGAGATTTGTTTCAAGGTGTCACCGTCTCCGTCTCCCATCCTCCTGTTTTGGAAATCTCGGCTTTACTTCCCCTGGAAAAATGCGCACATAGATGACGGAATTTCTTGAGGACCCCGCACGAATATCCAAGCGGGGTAAAACGGGTGGGGTTATTCATCGCTTGGGTGACAAAAGGGCGTAACTACTCATTGAGATGAGCCTGGAAGAGCATTGAATTGTATGGAGGACAGGGTTCATTACAGAGTGTAGTTACGCCCTTATGGCAGATAGGCAACGAATTCATGTAGGTGGTGAGCCCTCCAAACCACGTAAATCGGTTTGTAACTTTGCAGATTTTCTATGACGCTTTTTTATTTTTATTTTTTTTTTTTAAAGAAAGACACATAATATTATTGCATTTAGGTTGCTGAAGGTCGGAAAACGCGCATCTCAGATTGCAACTTTATGAATGTCCATTCATGTTTTATCCTCTCTATTCTAATAAGATCATTTTTCAGACGTTCGATGGACGGGGTGAGGAAGGGGAGTAACGAGGGTGAGAAGCTATCTTTGGGGGTGCACAGCGTCCCGGGGGTTGGGTTGCGTAGCGGCGAGGGGGCGGACCTCCTAGTTTCATTTAAAGAGAATCACCCAAAATTTTTATCGAAATTTTCTGTGAATTTGTACCACTTAATCCAATAACAATGTTGGAAAAAGAATTGATTAGTACGTTCCTTACAGAATAAGACATAATCGGATACTTTTAAAGGTTGCAATAGAGTTACGCATTTTCCGCATTTGGCTCAGTTTGACTTTTCGGCCCAATGGTACGAAAATCGCTCCACTGTTTTGCAACCCGGTGACAACCAGGTCTCCTCGTCCGTGCTCCGTGTGCGATGACATCACGTCGTCTACCCGACGAAAGAACGTAACTCCATCACACGGTTGTCAAATTGGGCAAAACAATTAATTTATTTTACAACAATGCACTCGCGCAATTTTTATCCAAAATTCGTCCGACTATTGCATGAAATCTGAGGAAATATCAGTGAAATTTTCAGTTAGAAATGCCGAAGAGTCTCCTGGTAAAAATGCACTTTACAAGCGGAAACCCGGCAAAATCGAACTTTCGTTGCGTTCTTTCGAGGATTGGGGGGAGGGGGGGAGGTCGGAACGATGATTGTTACAAAGAAAAAAAAATTTCGGAAACGACATATGATTTTAATTAAAAGTTAATCAAATCTAGCAACCTTTATCAGTTGAATGGAAATGATCCCATTCTCAATTTGATCTCCCGCTTTTTTCAAGGAACGTTCAGCCGAACCGCGAGAGAATTCCCTTTTTTCCGACGTAAGGGAAGTGTAGGACTAACAACTCGCCCGATCGATTCCCGAATTCACCTAATTGCCGACGAGAGCGAACTTTGATGCAGCGCTCCCGATATAAATCAAAATTACTCGCATGCTCCTTCAGCGTTGCTCATTCGTGCGGCAATTCCGAAGTTTCCCCGTGGAAACCGGGATTTCCACGGGAAAATTTAGGAGCGGAGCACTCTTGGCGAATCCCCGGCGTGCCACACGCTGGGACACGGGATACGGGATACGCGGCAGACAGATGATGCTGCGAGTGTTTGATTGATGAAAGCGATGAAAGTTGTTTTTCTCTTCGGCTCCGCCGCAGCTCGCGAAATGTTTCATCGCGCGAAAAATCAATCCGCGCGCGACAGGGTGGCGTGGAACGTAAGAAAGAAATGAAGGATTGGAAATTTCAGTGAAATATTTCATGAAATTTTACGAGGCTGTGAAATATTTCACATTTTTCAGGGGCTAGAGTATGCAACCCGTACTCAAAGACACAAAAATAGACAGAAAGTCACCATTTTTATCTATCAAGCCACCGTCTATCACCATCTATCAAGCGATATACTGTTACCATTTTTCGTAAAGCTGGTCATTTGCGCTGGTCACAGAATCGTGTTTTGAAGCTTGATTCTTGCAGTTTGGCTAAAAATAGTAAGAGTTGTCTAAACATCAAGTTTCTACGTTTGATATGAACAGGGATATGATTGGTCGGCTATCATGGAGCCCTAAAGTTGGCCAAATGTAAACAAACCCCAGCCCCTCCTCTCCTAGTTTGGCTCAATGTAAACAAACAAGATAGCGAAAAAGCTCTACAAATTTCTAGATATGATTTTGAATGTGATGGAAATTTTTTTATATCCTAACCTCTGAATTGTTCGGATCGAACTTTGATGGATATTTATACCGAATATTAACCTTGCTTTGAGTGTGATTATCAGTAATTTCTCAGCCAATAATGCGTGTTCCTCTGGGTGGGGTTTGTTTAGATTGGGCCAACTTTGGAGCTCCACGATAGCCTAAAACTGATGCACCAATCAAAGAGCGGTACAAATATGGCAATACGCTCCCGTTTATACATACTCTAGGGTCTCTGAAATATATATTGTAACCTATTTTGCCTCTCGTTGAAATTGAAGGCACCAGTGAAGGGTTAATTTGTTGGCAGGACTTGTTGCGGTTAGGTGAGAGGAAGGGGATGAGCGTGTCGAGCCTAAGCAGCAAGGACATCGAGAGGAAGCTGGCCGAGTCGCTGAACGAGGAAGTTATCGAGCCACTGCTCCGAGTTTGGAGGGCCTACCGATACTCCATCAAGCACCCTCGTTGCGACCGTTACTTGATCTGCACCGTCAGCCAAATCATGCCCGCAGACAATGCCCGCACTGGACTCAAACCCGGCATCAAGAAGCTCACCAGGTGAGAACTCACCGTCACCACCCACTCACCGTCACCACACCACCCAATCAGCCGCACCCCATGAGCACCAGTGGCAAGTCGTGAATGATCCATTATCGATAGTTCCCCCTTTGGAACCGTGGTGTAGAATCGATTATCAAGGTGTTTGTTGCCAACACCCTATTTATCGATCCTTCTCCATAAGTTAAAGGGCAATCGCAAACACGTCATGCCACTGATGAGCATCCGAGTGTAGTGAAAACCCTCAGATGAAAAGAGTTTATGTACGACCGGATCTTTGAAAAAAGCCCTTATCCAGGAGATAATTTTTCAAGAGAGTCAAAAGAGAGGTCCGAATACGGGCCGTTTTTGGACCCATCCTGAGAGTTCTTCTGAATTTACGATTCTTCTCATTAGAGTTCTACATGTTTTACGGAATACATTATGATCTGGTCATACTCAATTTTTATCCGGACCTAACACTGGTCTACACACGAGCGCCTGAATGCCGAAAAATCTGCATTTTTTGCCAAATTCGGCCCTCAGACCCATGTTGAGGCCAGTCTCAGACCCAAAAAGAGATTGGAAATGACCAAAGTTCGATGCATCCCGTAAAGTACAGACCTTTTAACGAGCAAAAAATTGTAAATTTAGGGTGGGCTCAAAAATGGCCCACATTGATATCTACCCTACCCTCCTTCAGGGAAAATTTCCTCCGACCTTCAATGTAAAAGAATAGCGTATATTAAAGCTTCATCATTAAGTACATCATGGCAACGACATAATTTGATACAATAGACGAGTCACCCTAGTTTCACAATTCCACACCAAGTTCATTGATGTATTCGTGATAATATCTCAAATTATTGCTGAGAATTTTTTTAAGAAGGTTTAATTCGCTCCTTCTCTGACTGATTTTAAGTAGAGCTGTTACTTATTAAGTAGGGGGCCGTTATTGTGGGGGGATGAAAATGTTCATTGTATAAAGCAGTATAAATTTTATGATTATGATAATCTTGGAGAGAGATTAGAGAAGATCATGACAAATCATGACGAGCCAATAAAACAACAATAAGGAATAGATGATAATAATGAGGGTTTGACTTTATATTTATTTCGTTCGGTTTTCTTTGGGGATGAAACTTCCCTCGACGCACAGTGAAACGGGCCTTAGGGAGAGGTCGAACATGAAATTTTCAACATAACTGTATTTGATGTTCATTTCTTTACAGTTTACATTTTAATGGATGCTTCTAATAAGAAATTTTACGAGGGAAACCAATGGAATCACTCTCAAATCCCCACATTGTGTATCAACGATGATATAAGCCCTCAAAGTTTGTACATTTATGTCCAACCTCTCTCATTAACTCGATCTACTGTGCGCCGCTTGGACGGGAGAGTGATTTCAGCGTGCCGATGTTGGTCCGTGGACACGATCCATCACAACTTTATCGATTCCTCGTTAAATTTTATTCCTCAGCCATGCGTAACCATCTCTAAGGGCTTTCGTGATTGTCTTTTCTTTTCGCTTGGTCGCAAACCCCTTTTGTTCTCGATATTTTTGGAGTTTCTCGGAAACAATGCTTGCAGACCTCCTATTCGCGAAGGCGAGCTTATACTTAATTAACTGGCCTAAAAGACCGTCTATTACTTGCCAAGGCAAAAATGGGAACGGGGTAGTTAAGGGTACGTAAAAGGTACTTAGAGAAGAAAGAAGGGGAGAGAATGGAAGGGGGGTCAAATATAATCTGACATGTTGATAAGAAAGACTTGGAAAAGAGGGACACTGGAGGAACCCGTGCAATCGTCGCTTCTTTGACGTACGGATAGAGTGTAACTTGATATTCACTTGAGCCCTGTTCTTCGTATAGTATAACTCTATATTTTCCGTGGTTCATGTGGAAATAACGATACGCCCTCACGTTAGAGGAGCGACGATGTGTATCACTGATTGATAAAGTATGTTGACCGTATGATTTACTAAATTGACACAAATTCCTCTGATTTTCAGTTTGGTCGCATCATGGTTCCTATCCAGAAGGACGGGTACGCCTTTTTGGAAATTCTACTACGCCGCAACTGAAAACTACGTGTGCGAGGTAAGTATCAATCATTTCAGTGAAAGCAAAAAAAGTGTCCTATTATATTGCAGCCTTTCAGACATATCGGGGAGAAACCGCTCGTTGGGCTCGTTGACTTGAATTAAAAATTAAAGTGGAATTTTTGAAATTCCACAATAAATCAAAATCGGCGCGAAAGTAAGGTTACACACGCGTGAAATCATCATTGAAGATCTAAAAACGCCAATAACCCAATTTTTAAAGAAATGTGCATCTTATTTGCCTTAGCCTCTTTCTTATAGCTCTTTATTGTATTTTAAAACAAGTGCCTAATGGCAAGATTTAGTAGGGTGACGCATGATTTAAAAATGGAACATCGAAGCATGTCTGTTGGGCCACGTCATTAGTTATGGAAAATATTTTGCTAGACATGAAAAAAATATAATTTTGGCAGAAATTAAACCAAATATTTCACAAATAATCACCTTGATAAGATGAGAATTACTTGTGCTAAAAGGATATGACATTTTCTTTCAGAAAAAATTCCCGGTTGATTGTAAAGGATTTCACGAAGAAGAGGAGGCTGCTGGCGCATACCGGCACAACGAACTATGAGGACTCAGGAATAAAGAAGTTAAATCGTTCATTATTTTAAAGAAAATGTTTTGAACTCAGGAATGCTCCGATCGTTGGATTGGTAACTGCTGTCACCAATTAGAGTATGTGATTCTTGTATTCATCATCATCATGTGCGGACATTTTCTTTCCTCTTGAAAGATCGTTTTGTAGAACTTGCACTGATGTTCAATTTATTTATATTTCAACATGTCAAACAAACATGACAAGGAAACTAAAATACCGGTATTTCACTGCAACTTTTAAGACTTCTTAAAGGTTGTTCATCTCAGGAGGAACATTTTTTTTGGTCTAGACAGAATCTAATATATATTTTCAGAGGTATTGATATTGATTTATTGGTTGATTTATAGATTTATTGATCGATCGATCAACGGATGGATTGATCAATTTATTGATTGATCGATTGATCGCTCGATCGATCGATCTTGTTGATTACCGAATCCTCATTTTTCCTTAAAATTCCTTCGCGCTAATATTTTCAAAACTTATTCTGCCTTTAAAAGAATAATGATTTACTGACAGAACGGATCAAATTTCAAACTTGAAGACCATTTAGAATTTACCATCAAGATACCGGCTGTAAATAAAATTTAAAACACACTTTAACGTATCTTTTTACAGTATTTGAATTTGTAATTGGAAAATAATAGTTGAACAAAATTTTGTAATATTTGTATAGTTGTAATAAAAATTCAAACACCCACAACATGTTCTTTTAATTCTTCATTTACCTTAATCATATTCTAAAAAGGTATACGATTTTGGAGGAATCGTAATTTTTCAGAAGGAATGAAAATTTCACGCACGCCCATTCAAGCAAGCCAATTTTAACTCTCAGTGTCCATTGTCCATTATCTCTTGTAGTCCAGGCGCCTGGTAGCTAAAAATGAGGCTACCTGGAATTTTGGGTACACAGCGATTTTTTTGGCTTACTTTATGTTTTTTGGGTCGCTGAATCCGAATCTGAAGTTTCCGCACGCGTATCTGGTGAGCATTTTCCGCTATTTTGAAAAAATGGCCTAAAAAGGCCTTTTTTTGCGGTTTTTTTTATATAGCGGCTACGGATGAGAAAAAGTCCCGGATTTAGCTAATGTTTTGAATAGCTGACAAAATTTGGAAGAAAATGGTATATGAATATGCTAGGTTTGCTCAAAAATTGAGGAACCTCGGATTTCGGAACTTTAGAACGCTTCGGAACTTGGCTGACCTCGGCGAGCCGGATCGCGCGTTGACGGGTGCGCCGCGAAAACGTGAATAGGCGCGATGTTCACGATGCTGTATCTTCCTCAATTTTTAAGCAAACCTAACATATGTATACACCATTTTCTTCCAAATTATGTCAGCTATTCAAAACATTAGCTAAATCCGGGACTTTTCCTCATCCGTAGCCGCTATATCAAAAAAACCGAAAAAAAAGGCCTTTTTAGGCCATTTTTTCAAGATAGCGGAAAATGCTCACCAGATACGCGTGCGGAAACTTCAGATTCGGATTCAGCGACCCAAAAAACATAAAGTAGGCCAAAAAAATCGCTGTGTACCCAAAATTCCAGGTAGACTTACCAGGCGCCTGGACTATTGATGTACTTTAATTGTGCGAATTTTTGATGTTGTTGAAAATTGAAAGATAATGAACGATACTTGAGTCCACAGTTTTCGAAAGAGATGAATTCCAAGTATTTGTGACCCCTTACGTCTATTATTAACGAAGAATGCATTTTTGGTCTCGGTCCGCTTCCAATTTGAAATACAATAACGAGTTGATCTCTAAAGTAGAGGTTAAGTATCACGCATAAAAATGAAGGCGATTTCAATATGTTCCAACAGCGTATCACTAATTTTACTCATCACATTCCTGATATCGCCTTTTACCTGCATTTAGTAAGCGCTTTTCTTATTGCAAGAAAAAGCCTATATGTACGTTTGTGACGGACCTTCCTTAAGTATTTTTTGAAGTTTTATAGGTCTTCTTGTACTTCTTGAAGATTCGGTATTATTTTTCAATTAAGAAACTCACGAGCTTTCACACAGTCTGAATAAAACCAAAATCGTCTCCAATATAATAAAAGGAACTCCCATTAAAAGTCGTTTCCCTGTCATGTCGTTGAGAAACCATGCGTTCGACCTTTCTACGAACTGCGTCCAGTTTTGCACGAAAATCTCAGCCTATAATTAAATAACTCTCCTGTGTTGGGTAACGTGAAGAGTATCTGCAGGAGAGGTTGAAAGTAATTATGTTAAGGATCAATACTCGTGTTCCTGACACGTTATAATGCCGATATCTGACACTGACAGAGTGATCCAGGGCTCATTCGGGAGCGAAGTTAAAATTAATCTAAATTAAACAATTCGAGGAAAACTTCATCTTAATTTTCACATATTTCGAAGAAATAAATTGAGCTATCAGTCGCGGAAAGGACGCTCTCATAACTTTTGAATTTCGTGCATGTTTCTCGCAAAAGCCCATGTCCCTCACATTCATTTAAAAACAATGTATTCAATAAAAGCCTCCAAGAAATGTGCAGACAGTTTTCTTCTTTTCGAACATTATGCTAAGTTTTCGAGGATTGTATGTCTGAATAGTAGGAGCATACAGTTCTGTCATTTGGAATTATCAAATTTATCGCAGGCAAATTTCGGAGGTTTGCATTTTTACAAAGCTGTTTCTGCGGCACATTTTGTTGCATTTTTAACGGCTATTTGTCATTTTTTATAACAACAAATTGAGGACAAATTTAAGCAGAGTTAGCCTATCTATCTATGGTCAAAGTCCGAAACCACGAATCTCCGTTTGTAACTTTGCAGACTCTCTCTCATACTGTATGGCACGTAAGAGCAGTTTTTGAAAAAATTGAGATATTAATGATTTTAACTGAAACTAATCTTAAAATATACTTTGTGAAAAATTCGCTCCCAAATTCCAATTTTTAAACATCAAAAAGCTAATCTGAACTTTGTTTTCGCCGTAAGGATCCATGTAATTTCGAAAGTTCAAACACGTGTCTCTCGAAATAGTAAAAACTGCACTTATGCGCCTTGTCCGCCAAGCCCCTCAAATACAGTTTAATTTTTCAACACTTTAGAAGTGGAAATGATCATTCTTATTTTTCTTCTTCGGTTTTTATAAACAAAACGGTGGGTTTATTGTAAGCTACACCTCTTTTACTAGAACGTTGCACTGTGTAGCCTGGAGCAGAAGTGGAACGCAAAGGGAAAAAAGGCGAAAAAAAAATCGGCGAGAGCAGTAATAAATAAGGCGACCAGGTGCCCTTAATTATTATTGGGAATAATCACATTTCCTCGCCCTCTTTATCTCCTCTTTTAAACGCATGCCTCAGCTGAGATGCTCTTCATTTCTCACTCTCTTTTTTCTTATCAAAATCTTGAGGCACCTCTTAAAAATAAATTATTTCCTCTTTTTCTTTCCCAGCCGCCCTCTCTCACCTTCCGACCCACCTTCCCATCCCTTCACCTTACCCTTTTGCTCCCCTTTTTGGCCGGATTCATTCTCAATATGCTTTATAAACTCCAGTGGAAAGGGCGATTTATTACGGAGACCTTTCATTTTGAAAATAAATATTTCTGCGGATTCTTTAATGGAAATCCTTTTCTCTTAGGCATACGAAATCTAGCTCAGTTCGTTCCTATAGCGCAAAAAAAAATTCGCTATTCAAGAATTCTGAAAAACTCACGGTAGGAACCCCCTCATCAGTGGCGTGGCGTGAATTACGATGTATCGATTGTTTTGCCATTTAAACCTATGGTAAAGAATCGATTATTAAGGTGTTCACTGAGAACACCCTGTTTATCGATCCTTTTCCATAGTTTAAACGGCATAACAATCGATGTATCGAAAAGCACGCCACACCACTGGTTCTCGCGATTGATCCTCTCGGCTCCAGTCTAAAGGGACTTTTATTCTTGGTTTATACCATTACCTATGGTTAATACAACCGTGAAAGTGACATAAAGGCTTAATCAAAGGTCACCTTAATTCCAACGTTAGTCCATCACTCTTTCATAGTCCCATTCAATCTGAAGGAGAATTATGAGCCACTGAGGAAAAAAAACTCAAAACTGGAAAAATTAATGAATCTGGATGAATTTCGTGCGAGACGATCAATTTTGAAGATACCACAGACAGGATCAATTGAGCTACATTTTACAATCAGGAACTATAAAATCCGGCAAGGGTTAAAAACAACGTACGTGCAGTTAGTTTCCTTATGCACATTAGTGTTTTCTCAGAAGAGCCAGAATTTACAGCTCCAAATTGCAAAATGCAGTCCAATTCTCCTTGTTTGAAAAATTGGTGCAGAAGGCTTGTCGTATTTTAAATAAATTGACTTGAAATGAAAGTGACCTTTTCAACTATGATTCTTCTTCAAATTTGTGGTATCAAAATTCAGTTCAAAATTTCTGAAACTTTCCCACCGCAACGCTCATACAGGAGATTCAAATGATTTGTCACTACAAAAATTGCAAAATTGGTTGGTCCTGACCTGCCGTAAATTATTTAAAGATCATTTTTCTCCTCGGATTCCGTATATTTTTGGTGATCAATCATTTTGACCCCTTCTAAACATCTATGTCTATAATCAAAGTCTATAATTTTACTCCAGGTTTTGAACAATGTCCTTATTATAACGCCATGATAAAGGCCTCCTCAAACCTCACTAAGTCATAATGAAACCCACATGAGATCTACGGAAATGAGCTGGTTCAGGAACGGCTAATAATGCGACCCTTAGGCTCTTTTGTGGGTAAACAGTCGTATATATCAGCGCGGGGTTCGTGCGGGAATCCTGGAGATATGCGACCACACTCGAACATACGGAAGAGAGTTGACAGCCCAGTCGGTGGCAGGTTCATTTCCCGATGATTTCCCCTCGAATCCGACGGGGTGCGAATGTCGGTGTCGGGTGCCCGCCGCACAGTAAAACAAGCCATGGAGCAAGGGGACATGATAAAGGAAACTTTAAAACGCTCATATCTTCGTTATTATAGAACGTAGAGGCTCAGAAGTGACTCAATTGGTTTTCAAGTAAAATTTCCCAAAAATGGCACCCCTTGATATTCATAATGTGACGGAATAATTTAGTTTTGGTAAAAAAATTCAAGTCGGGCCTCTGGTCCCACTGTGCGGCGCCCGGGTTAATTCGCACCGGCGGCCCCGGGGGCGTCGACGAGGCCCTTATTGGAAAATCCGGAGCCACACCGAGGCCCGGTTGGAATTCAGAGCTCAGCTGAGTCGAATAATTGAATTTCTCAGATTGCATCTCAATTCGCTCCATCAAAAACTTCTGGATCCAATTTCTTGCCGCCGCGTCAATTTGTTACCGCCGCGGCGGTGGCTTAGCCCCAGTGACGTGAATTTACAGCTTCCGCGCTTCCGCTTCCGCCCCTTCGCAGGTGAGATCTCCGCCAATTTTTCCGCGTCCCTACACGCTCCTCTTTCGATTATACTTCGTTTACGATTGGAGAACGGTGGAGTGTCCATATAAGGGGAGTATGGACTTGTTCAGTGTTCTTCCTTCCCCGGCGACATGCGCCAAATGCGCCTAAAAATCGGGCCTTGGCACCTAAAAATTGGGGGGAGGGGGGATGGGCCATCATAGCGCCTAAAAAATTTCACGAATTCAGATTAGAGTACCTATATAAGGAGAGTATGGACATGTCGAAAATTTTGAGGTCAGGTGATGGAGCTCTTAGGGCCCAAAAGGGTAGGCAATCTATGAATTCAAACTATCCAGAGTGATTTATAAACACAATTGTTCGGAACTGTCGTTGGTAAATCACGTATTTGACTTAGTTTTTGTATAAACTTACTCATTTTTGCGGAAGAATGTTGACTTATGAATTTTCTTGTCCATTTTTGTTTGATATTAGAGTTTAAAGATTGACAGTGACATTTTTCATTTTCAAAGGTTACCTACCCTTTTGGACCCTAAGAGCTACATATTTCGAGATGTCCGTACTCTCCCCATGTAGGTACTCTTACTAAGATAGTGGGACTTCTGAATTCTACTCTATATGAAATTGGCTTGTTGCGCAGGTAACAGAATTGCGTCTTAGTGGTTTAAGCTAAGAGATTAGCGAAAACTAATGAGATGGGATTTTCCCAAACGCTAGTTCCTTCGGCCAAAAATGCGATATGTTTAGAAATAGTATACACGAACTTTTTGATTTTTCTTTCCCACGTGACTAAAATGATGAAGAGAATCCGACCTCATATAATCTGCAACAACCTGTGCTTTATCACACGAGTTTGGAATTTTCCACATCAAGGATGAAGAATGTGGTAATAAAGAGATCGGGAAAACTTGATGCGACAACTTTTTCTACCCTTCGGAAGATCTCGAAGTAACTGCTGGATATAAGAGAATAGGTAGCTTCGAGCGATAATTTATGTATTTATGCGTGAATAATGACGGCAAACTAGAGACATTCACGCGAGTGAGGGTAGGAAAAGTCACGTAAGGTGTTTCAGTGAAAAAATGAGCTCTCCCGTCAGATTTGATGAACACATCAATTTATAGATTGCAAGGTGTTTGCCAAAGCGCAAATCGATACCATACGGTAAAAAACGGAGCGGGGGAAAAAGCGAAAAGAGAAGCCAATAAACAGAAAATGTCATGAGTAGAGCAGTTGCTCCTTGTCAAGTCAGAAACACTGAGACCAACCGATCAACCATTCCTACAGACAAACATACTTCCCGGCTATGATTCATTTGGAAAGTAGGGATTAATGAGACTTCATTTTGCTATGAATTGTATGAAGAGCTACTATCTCTGCATGAACTAAGAAGGAGAAAAAAGAGGAAAATGAGAAGCGTAGGACGAGTAAGAAGACAGGAGAGGAAAATTTAAAATAAGTAAGACGAAGAACAGGAAAAAAGAGGAACAAATTAAATAGGAGGAGGAAGGAGAAAGAAAAGGAGAGGGAAAAGAGAACAAGTTTAAGCATGATGGCCAACAGGGAATTGATAGTTTGCACGTAAAACTGCTATCGCTGCATCTGATAATGTTTAATGAGCTAATTCGCTGTATTTTTATTCATATTGTTTTTCTGATATGTAAAATTGTAAAAGTATAAATTTAAAATTGAGAAAATGCAGCGCCTAGCGACGTCATCTTCATCCAGTGGCATTTCCCATTTGAACTCATGCGTTTTAGCAGTTAGGTGAGTTAATTGGTCATATTTCCTCCAATAATTGTTCAATTTATAAACCAATCTCATGCTCAAGTATTTTAGTAGTTTCATCTCAAATGCGAGTTCACAAACTTTTAGGCACTTGCAAATTCTCTATTCAGTAAATAAAAGAAATGTGATAAATTGCCACTTTTAGGGTTGGCGCCCCACGCTCCAAGCGAGAGCGTACAACCTAGGCATTCCAAGACAGGCCTGGCGATAAACGTTTCGATATATCGATCTTCTCAATCGAATCAAGAGTGACCTCTTGATTCCGACTCGGATAACCCAGCCGTGCTTTATCGCTATGTTTAAAAAACAGTGTAATGGGAGAAACGGCAACGATGAACTTTCCGTAAATCAATGACCCCCCCCCCCCCCACACACACACACCCAACTCCCACCCCCATCCCCATCGTGCCTTTTGATTCTTACTGTAACGAGCTATAGGCCGTACTTTTTCGGCGTGCCACTCGACTTTTATTTATCTAAGACCGACTCGCCCCCCTCCGCCATTCGTCATCCCCCGCCGGCACCCCCACCCCCGCACCGCCCGTCCACTTTGAAACTTGTTATACAACTCGGATCAATCGAAAAACTTTGCTTACCTTTGAGGAGTCGGCTAACTGTCAACTGATTGAACACGGAACGCGGGGCTTAAGAAGTCCGTTGCTTTCTTGGGCGCTGCCGCACAGTGGATCGAGTCAGTTTGGGAACTTTAAAAGTTTATAACTCCTTTAAATCAGAACTTTGAGATTTTAAAAGTGATTTCATTGATCTCCTCGTGACGTTTCCTCCAAATGCAAACCCCTCCAAATGCAAAATGTGACCTTACAAACATCAAAATGTGCAGTTTTAGTCAAAAATGTTATGTCCAACCTCCCTGATTGACTCGATCCACTGTGTGCCGTGCACGGAGATCAATATCCCACCGCGGATTGGAATTTCAACCCGCTCTTCTCATTTTTTAGACTACGAGTCAAAGAAACTAAAGTTGAGCTTTCGTTTTATCGAATTACCTTTTGCGATGAGGAGCTCCTACTTCCGGTCCTTGATGTCGTGCTAAAAAAATCGCCGCACGTGTATTTGGGAGATGCCGAATTTTCTGCGATGAAATGTCTTTGACGGAATTTATGAAGGTTACGTATTGAAATTTTTTTAAAACTTGGATCTGATTGCGGACGAAATTCTATAAAAAATTGGACTAAGAATATTTGTACAGGTTTCTCCGAAAAGTCGTATTATATTTAGGGAGCGTAGGATTGTATTATTGACGTAGGAAATTTGGTAACGATTGAGGGCTCATACGGCAGCAGGACACATGAAAGCACTTATCTGCAGCGGAAAATTCAAAAAGGGAGATGAGGAGGACACAGGGAGGAAAAGAGAAAAACGGAGAAGAGTAATTCGATTCTACTGCAAAATTAGATGTTTTGTTTTGTCAAAATTAGAACTCGGGGCTAAATTAATTCCCTCTTCCTTATTAACAGGACAGTAAAAATCCGCATGGGTGTTAGCGGCGCGAACAGGATGCGTGCATCTCGAAATTCGTAATACGAGTATTAGGGGAGCAGAAGTGAGTGGTAGATAAACCGGTTCCTGATGCTGATTGGACCATGTCGCGGTCGCGGTCCTTCTCAACCTCTTCTCCTGTAGGCATGGCCCAAGTGAATAAATATGTATTCTTCAATTATTTATTCTTGATCTATTCTGTATCTATTGGTTCCTGATGCTGATTGGACCGTGTCGCGGTCCTTCCCAACCTCTTCACCTGCAGGCATGGCCCAAGTGAATAAATATGTATTCTTCAATTATTTATTCTTGATCTATTCTCTATCTATTCACAATATATCTTTTTATCTATCTTTATCTATTCTCTATTTGTTTTCATTTTCTTGGTCCATGCTGCAGAGGACGCCAATTGTGAGCCAGATATGAGATGTATATATCGTCGAATCGGATCCGGATACTGTTGTGGAGCAGCAAGTCGTCGCGTGGATGATCGAACATTGATCCTTTTAGTCAGCATAGTAGGTGAGTGTTCTGGATGAACTGGCGATAACGTATTAGGTAAAAGGACTCGCTCACTTCTCCTCATCAAAACTCGATGAACTTGGTTCTTTAAACCCTTATCATCCTGCATTTTTTGTGTTCTGAAAGTCTTAAAATGTTCTACTTTTTGAAAGTTACTGAGGCCTCTGGAGAGTTGAATAATGAAAATAAATTAGGTGAAGCTATAGAATAAATTAGGTCATGCTGGATTCTACTATGCTATATCTGACACGTTGTAGGGTGTTGATTGTTGAGGGTTCAAATAGCATTAGATCACATGGAAAGGTCAAAAAGTGTGCCATATGTGCCACGCCAAGATGTTAAGGGTTAACTTCCATGGAACTGAATATTTTATTAGATATTGACATCTTGTTCCTAGATCTTGTTTGATTGCGTCCATGCATTATTCTCATATTATGATTACTTTATTAGTAGAGGCATATGAAGTAGGTTTATTTGTATGATTTCTTTAAACTCCCCAATTATTTTTCTTTGATCATACTCTCCTACATTTATAAAACCACCATAAGTCGATTGCCTTGATTCTTGGCTATCGTAGGGTATTTCAAGATGAGCCTGTTTTTAATTCTCAAATTATTGCCCAGGTCTCCCATTGCCACGGCGCGACGTGCCTGTTGGGACGTGGGCCGCGTAGTGGTCGAAAGAGCTATCCAGGTTGATACCGAGTTCAATGGATGAAGACTGGCAGTTTTCTATTCACCTGAGGGAGATTATTTTCCCAGTAATTAGACAATGTTCAACTTTCTCAGGAAAAAAGGTAAGAGAAAGGAGAAGGAAGTGAAAAGCGGACAAACGATCCTGCGAAGGCTCGCAACTTCATTTTAACTCGGCGCTCTGCTTAAAACGAGGGATGAAAGGAGGAAAGATTATAGTCCTTTCTTAAATTTGCGCTCGGTCGCCGACCAATTTTCGAGCCGGGAGCGAAGCCGCGAAAGGAGCAACGAGAAAGGGGCGGCGTCGGGCCCGGAGCCCCCACAGCGAGCGGGATCAAAGAGCGAGGTGAGGTACATAAACGGGAGAAAATTAAAACAATAGATATTAGCGCTCTCTGCTGAGATAATTCATTCCCAGGTTCCGTCGCGCGTACCTACGCCTGTATGTAATTTAACCAATTGCACGGGATTCCGGGCGTTGTCGTATCGAGTTTTTCCCTTGACCTTTTGGTTGGACCTCATTTTGAAATGAGGAACTACTATTTCGGGTTTTTATTTTGTTGTTGTTGTTGTTGTTTTAGGCTTTATATTCGGGGGATACTGCGGCCTTGGAAGGGATCTGAAATTAGAAAGAAATTTAGGTTGTAATTAGAGCTGGGATGAAAGGGTGGGGGTAGGTATCATAATAGGTCTAGGGATTTGTGTTAGTTTTCTGTGGGAGAAAAGGGGTTAGTAATGAGGTTTTATGAAATTACTATTTCGGGTTAATTCATAATTGCATCTAGGTATATGAGACGGAAAAATTCAAAAGAGAGAGGAGATGGGATAGCAGAGTGAGGAAGAAGAAAAAGAAAAAGAGTACATATGGGAGAAAAATGAGGGGACAGAAGAAAAGGAAGGTGCGGAAAAAAAGAAAGGAGAGTTGCAAAGGAATTACAGAAAGAGGAAGAGGTAGAAAACAGGCGAAAGAGGAAGAGGAAGAGGAGAGGGTCGGAAAAGAAGAAAAAGGGGGGAAAAACTAGGAGTGGAAATATTAAGAAAGAGGAAAAAAAAGAGTAAAGAGAGGTTAAAAGAAGAAGTAAAAATAAAATAGTGGAGGAGTATAGAGGTTAGGAAAGAGGAAGAAATGAAAGAGAAAAACCATGTCGAATAACAAAGCAAAAAGAGGAAGAAGACTCTGAAAAAAGGAAGATGAAAAGGGAGAAAAGGCTGAAAAAGAGGATAAGGAAAAAGAGAAATACGAAGCAGAAGAAAAAGGACAGGTCCAAGTAGGAACATTAATTAATAGCACTTAAGTTGTTTTTAAAATGAGTCTAAACTATTTGTACCTTATCGCAAAATGCAGTTCAATTTTTCGGATTCAACGTTCAAGCGTTCGATGGCTAAATTCTAAGATCTCTTGGTCCAAGAATGAAATGAATAGAATTTTCGAATTGTTTTTAAGCACTTTTCACATTTTGTAAGGAAAGAGAGAAGCACTCTGCATACAAATCGATGGTTTGTCTGGAAATTTGCGTCGCTTCCTCACAGGACGCTGCTAAATTTCCTTTAATTAAATACAAATTTTTGGGGTTATTCGCGAATGGTTTTCTTCTAATTCTACAAATCAATTCATTCAAAATTGGATATAATAAAACTAAAAATTACGAGAAAATATATTCATTACCCTCCTATAAAATTGTTATCGAGGAAAATGTACACACCCGAACGTTCATACGAAGTTTTTCCTCAGCATGGCAGATTTTTTTTTTCTTCATTAAGAATCGGCAACATCACATAGGGTGAGTAATGGACGCTGACTATCCCAGGAACCGGCGCCCGCAAAATAATTTCGAAAAGAGGCGCTTTTATGCACGTGACCCACATCGCGGAGACAAAAAACCGACCCCTCCCTCCGGAGTCACCACTCGACACACCTGATGACCCCTGACCACCTCTCCTCTCGATTCTCGATCCGGTCCGAGAGCTCGGGCATTGAGGCGGTGAAGTGTAACCTTCTCACCACCCTGACCTGGCCCTGGGTCCGCGCGTTTTTCAAAGGTGTCGATTCAATTTTCCCGCGGTTCTTTGCCTATTTTTCTGCGTTTTTGGAGCTGGCATGGAGCGAAGCGCACTCTCGCCATACGTGGGTCAAGAGGGAAACCTTGCCTTGCGCCCTTGCTTTCAGTTGAATGGTATTGACCATGGCACGTTTAAAAAGAAAAAGGAGAAGAAGAAGAAGAAACGGCGGAGGCGTCAGGTAAGAATTGGCAACAGCGGTCGTTTAGTTGTGGGGTGAATTTGTAGCGATTCGACAGAAGCGATTCGATCAGGAGAGAATATTTTCAAAATAGCGCTACCACATACATAATATTGTTTAAAAAACAAAAAAAGATGCTGAAATAGATTTTTGAAAAAATTTTCAAACGTGGAAAGAAAAATAGTTTGTAAAACTATTTTGTTTGCAAAATTTGTTTGCAAAGTTTGATGACAATTTTCCTGTGAATATACCTATAACGAGACACACACACAGATACCCTCCACCTTTCACAAAAAACCTTAGAATTCTTTACATCGAGATACCCAGCTGATTTTGCTAAGATACTGGACTCGATTCTCATTTTCACCTGGAATCAATATACCTTCACAAGTCAATTTTGGTTGTTTTTTCTCGAGAAAAACTTTCTGAAGTTCCTTACGTATCAAATCAACTGTGAACGTAAATACTCGTGGCTTTGTACGACAGATCGATTATATTTTGCGTTTGAATACTTTAGATTTCCATTTTGGCCTATTTGAAATAGATTCCCCTCAAAAAGATACCTGAAATTTGCTTCCGCGCCGTAATGGTTCTGTATTCTTCTTGACATTAAAATGGAAATCAAAATGTATTCAATATCTCAATGTATTTGTGGGGCGTACGGAGTTTTTAAAGGCGAAAAAGAAAGTTCGCTGGCACGCTACAGGGAAGAAGAGGATGTTAAAAGGTTCGCAAAGAAGGAATAAACGGCCCTACTCAAGACTTGTACATTGGAACTAAGCGCGGCGTGATGAAGGCGCCGGGACGCAACTATTCGTGTTCCTTGGATGTCCGTGTTGCCTAGTCAAGGGATTGAAGGCGCTCCGGGTTTCTTTGCGTTCGTGGGCGTTCATAAATTACGTTACGCACTTTTTCGGCAATCTTTACCCTC